>JAMXBB010000007.1:31281742-31881742 GCA_024138015.1 Lumnitzera littorea | reverse complement strand
TTTGACCAACTGCATCCTTTATAAAGTACATATGCATAAATTGGGATGTTAGCTTCATAACGAATCTAGATGTAGCTGGCTTCAATGCATATATGGTGCTTGAACTTTTGATTTCATTGACAAGGATGGTAATTGAATTTTGTCAACTAATTGGATGAAGATCTTTAATTTCAATCAAAACATGTAGCCATAATTTCATGATAACCTCAAAACTCAATTCACGCATGTAGTTGTGACTTAAATTGTCCTCATATGTTTCTTCTTTTTTTTTTTTTAATATTATGGAATGATTATTTCTCTTATGAAGTTGATGTGCTAAGCCGACTTAATTCTTAAATGTACTTGGAATTGTTTAGTGATAAGCCGACTTAATGTACTTAAAATTGTCAAACTTGCACTGTTATGAATCGATCCTTACATGGACCGTCATAACCTTCAAATTTTGATGATTTTAATTGAGAAATTTCCAACTTTTTCAATAAATGACATCCTGATCATGTGACTTGATAATTCTCTTATTTGGATAATTGACCCTTTTGTGCAACCTCATATAGATACCCTTAAGGGTGAGCATGTAACAAGATCTTAACAAATATTTTTTTTTTTCTTGCTTTACATGTTTGCTTCAAATCTCATGGCTTTCATTTTTCCTTTTATTTCAGGAAATAGAAGAAGTAGCCTTCACCCTTAAAATAGTAACTCTTCGAGTCGTACAAGGTACCTCCCATCACTTACTAGCAAGTTCAGCTTGTTCTACCAATAGTGCAATGACTTTTTTAATTTTTGAGTCATAGTTTCTCCTCTTGATTTTTCACTTTATTAGCAAAAGAGATTTAGACCAATCCAAGTCGAAGCATAAAGGTAGTGAAGCCAAAAGACTTATTGGTGCATCAAGATAAACATCTGCCATTAGTCCTAAGTTCCTTAGGGTAAGTGGTTGGATGAGTCCATCTTTGAAGACATATTTTAGGAGAAGACTAAATGTTATGAAGCTTGCACAACACCTTACGTTGATGGTAAGCTCTAGTTTATCAAGCGTGAATCTTGTGTTGATTGTAGAGATACCGTAAGGAAAAATTCAGTAATGTGCTTTAGAGTGAGAAGAGGGAGTTACCTCTCTCTAGTACCAATTTGCATTTCTAAAGAAGCTACCCTCTAGATGGGATGATTACGTAAAATATATTATAGCAAAGTCTGAATATGTAGTTTTTTTTGAAGAAGACTAGAGTCCTTCATGTTATTAACACTTCTACTTGATTATGCTATCCACATACGAGTGGAATGGAAGTATGATGAGCCACCATTTTATAGTAGCATATTTAGAGTTTCCAGAGACATCATCCATAAAGATTTAAAATTCAATACCACTACAAACATGGTGAGACTTCTCCTTTTATCCGAATGTTTACTTCAATTATTATTCTTTTCTCTTTTTTTTTTTTTCGAATACCATGTATGTCTTACTAATTATCGAACCCTATTTCAATTTTCTTTAATTTAACATATATTAAGCCCAACTTATTCAATATAAGTTATTCAATATAAAACTAAGGAAAAACATTTTTCTTTGAAAAAATGTCTAAAAAATATTTTATTTTAGAGTCGCCAACTAATTAGACTAATAAAAAATCAAATTAGGGTTTTTAGGTGGGAAAACCCTAATTTAGCCACCCATCTATGGATTTTCTAAAAAAAAATTAATTTTTTAGAAAATTTAACTAAAAGATTTGAATTTGAAGGCCAACCTATTAAGATAAGGTCAGCATATAAAAATTAAAAAAAAAAAACTAATAGGCCTATATTTTATAATTTTTCTAAAAATATGAAAATATACAAAAATGTAAAAAAGCACAAAAATGAATTTTTAATTATTTTTTATGACAAATTTTCCCTAGAAAATGAAAAGAATTTAAAATATCTTACAGATTTTACAATAGCTATGAAGGTGTTTATGTACTCATTAATCGGAATGAAATTGACCATAGTTCTCATTTTTTAGAAAACTTTAGTATATAGATAAATTTTATATTTTGAAAAGTAACTAAGTTTAAGTTTTTAGTTAGTTTATTTTTTTGTTAAAAAAATTAAATACCTAATTTTTATTCCCAGTTGAAAAAAAAAAAAACCTAAAGACCTAATTTTAAAAAAAAATTCTAAGTTAGTATTTCTTATTTTAAGAAAAACTAACTACGAGACAAAACTAAAAAAAAAAATCCTAAAGTACTTAAATGCAATTTTTCATATAATATGCAATTGATGTGGAAAACATGTCTAATATGCCTAAACTACAAAAAATATATCTAAGTTATAGAAAAGATGTATAACTATAGAAAAGATATTTAAACCATAGAAAATATGATTAACTATGGAAAAGATACGATTGTTAAACTATAGAAAATATGTCTAAACATGAAAAAATTACCTAACTATGGAAAATATAGTTTAAACAATAGAAAAGATACGATTTTTGAAAAAAAATGCAAGTGAAAATACAATGCAAATTTAGCAAACATGTGCAAAATTTTTAATAAAAATGTGTGATTTTATCAAGATACTAAATTACAATAGTAGACAATAATTAAAAAATATACATGCAAAAGTACTATTCTAACCATGATAATTGTGTGAATAACTAATCTAAATAAAAATGAAACTAATGATAAAGCTAAAAAAGCCATGGGTCATGTTGTTGTTCTGCATTATGTAGAACTACTATTCGCCCAGGTGTTGTTGCTTATGGAGTGTGCTGTCGTGGAGTCACTATTCATCATGGAGTTGTTGTGAATGAGTCTAGGCATATTTGCGTGAATGTTGTGCACGTGAGTGTTATATGTATAGAAATTGTGTGTATTGTGGCGTGATTATGTGTATGTAGTGAGATGTGTGTGTGACATAAGTGTGCAGTGAGATATGTGTGCATGTGGTATGGACATTTGTGTAAATTGTGGATTTTGATTTTTTTACAGCTGAAGTCCACTATTTATAAATGAGTGATTTAAATCTTTTATATCTTTTTTATGGGGCTTCAATCTTAACAAATCTAATATTCATAAGATACAATAATACCCAGTTTAGATTTATTAGTTTCCTAAATAATTCCCTCAAGATTTAATCCAATCCACTCTAAGTTCTAAAAGCTTCATAATTTATTTGGGCTTTTTACCTTAGGTCGGACTTTATCCATCTTATTTTAAATTAGCTACGACTTTTAATATATAGCCCAAAATATATGCTAACTCATTTAATAAACCATAAGTCTATTTTAATTATCCCAATATAAATTAAATAAAAATCTGCATTATATTTCATTAGATTCAAAAAAATATTTTTTAATAAAGCCCATTTATTTAAAGACTTAGAATTTATTAAATTTAATATATAACTTCTATAATTGTTTGATTTAACCATAAGTGATTGGTTAACTTGAATCGATTTGACTTGATACTTTTAATTTTTAATTTTAAATTTTTAAGTTATATTCCATTTTTATTTTTTTTTTCTATTTTTTCAATTTTTTTTTTGATAAACCTGGCCTAAAAGTGAAAAGAGACTAAAAAAAAAAAGAGTAGTAAAAATAAGGTGTCTACAGCTACCTCTCTTTATAGTGAAGTTTGTAAAAACTTTATTACAAAGATTAAAAGACATACTCATTTTTGCCCGATCATTACTTGAATTGATAGGGTAGGGACTTTGAATGTTAGACAATAGGGTCATGACTTGAAACGTCGAGTATTCATAAGAGGATAGATCTCTTTAAGGATCTATTGCTTGAAAGGATAGATATTTCGAAGATAAGATAAGATGACACTTTATTGAAGATAAAATAGGACAAAACTCTCATGAGTAAGCAATCCTTTAGATGATTTGATAACACTCCACTGAGCAAGCAGTCTAACCAAGCATAGGATGGCACTTTATTGAGTAAGCGGTCCTAAAAAGGATTTGATGGCGCTCTAACGAGTAGGCAACCTAAGATTACTTTAAGAAATACAAAGAATAAGATAACACTCCTATCAGTAGGTGATGTTAGAATGACTAGATAGGATGGTGCTTCTTTGAATAAGTAATCTTAAAAAGGTTGGAATGGTGCTTTATTGAGTAAGCAATCTATCAAGGAATATAATAGCTGATATCAAGCAAGTGCACCTATCAATTTTAATATAGCGGATGTAAGTCCGAGTCGATCCCTCAGAGATTTCGAGTACTAATATAAACCTTAGCTCTATTATCTAACCGGAAAATTGTGATGAGTTAAATGAATTAAAAATACTGAAATTAACAAACTAAACTAATTATGAGACTTGATTAAACAATTTAGAAAGCAATAAAACTAAGAACGATTTCAAGAAGGTAATAATGTATTTAGGAATTATTTCCCCTAGTGTTTAACATGTGACTACTTAAAATATATTCAATTCAATTTTTATTATTTTTGACCGGAGGGATTCACAATTAAAGTTAATACCTTTCTCAAGCATATTAACCCTAATCCTAAATTATTTACCGGAATCTCTTCACTTAATAATATAATTTAGAATTGCATTAATGTATAATGAATTCCCATACAAACAAACAACTTTCCGGAAGAAACATGTATCTTATCTCTAAGTATACATGTAATTCTCTCCAATTATGCCAAGATCTAATTACACATGCAATTTCTCAATCATCATGCATAACATCATAAATTGATACTCTAGAATTATCAATCAACAATTAAACAACATAATTGAATCAAGAAAAGATAGAAACTTTATTAAAAATTATAAATCAACACAAGAGTTACATGAAACCCTAGGTTCCATAATCCTAAATACTCGAATTCTAAGCTATCATAATGAGTCTAAAAACGAGTTCCATAAAAAACATAGAATAAAACATGAAAAACCTCTTTGATTGATGATGAATCTCTCTAATCTTGAAGTTGGTGTTGGTGTTGCTTTTGCCTTTTTCTTCTTCTTCTCCTCAAGTCTCTTCTCTTCTCTCGTGTCTCCTTCGTCTTCTCTAATGTCTCTCTTTATTTCTAAACCCTCATATGTCCTTTTATATATGTATTATAAGAATTTTGTTTTCGTCACCAGAAATGGCTTGGGACATGGCCGTGTCCCCAGGTCGTGTAACTTTTCGCACCCAGCAAATTTTTCTGGATAGACACAGCCTGGGAATATGGCCATATCCTAGACTATGTAACTTCAAAACTTCATAACTCCTTCATTTGAACTCTGATTTGAGTGAAACTTGATTCCTTTTCTTCGTTTTCGATCCTAGAACGCGTTCAAACCTTGAAATCAAAATTTTACTCAATTAAGTATCAATTTCTTTAAAAAAAAAAAATGTGAGGGAAATACTATAAAATCACCATATGAAATATGTTTAAAATCAGAGTTATCAAATTTCCCCACACCTGAGCATTTGCTTGTCCTCAAGCAAATAAATCAAAACAAAACTTTCGGGATAAGAAACACTAAACAAAATTTATCACTATTTTAGGAAACCGGTGAACGAATACACTTGACCCGTAGAAAAGTAAGAAAATCATTCTTGACTAACTTGCAATAATAAAGTCAACTAATTTCATCTGACCATATTCGAATGCTCCAACAATACTTAATACTAGAGTTCACTAGTTAATTTATGAAAATTAAAGTTTACCCGAGTCATTTAACTAAGGATTCTTAAACTAAAAATTAGATTTAACATCTCGCCAACTGAGAAAGAGTCATAAAAATTTTGTCCATTTGACTAAGTGTATACAATTCTCTCTTCCATCTCACCAAGTGCCATAATTCAAAACAAACACATTTTACATCTACTCATCCTCTGATCATCCCCTTAGTTCATGCTTTTGTTGAGAGGTCTTTTAAATTTACCTTATTTAAGTACAATTGTATTGGTATAGGGAAAGAATCTCACTCTTCTGACGGACCAAGACCGATCCATACCAACTTATTCCTTATATTGATAGTGGGAAAGAACCTTGCTCTTCTAACGGACCAAGGCCGATCCATATCAATTTTTGTCATTAGAATTGGCATTGGGACTCAATCTCGCTCTTCTGACGGACCAAGATGAATCCTTACCAATTTTTCTATTCATACACTTGTTATTACTTTTGACCTCCAATCATTGTGATTTTTCAAGGGTTTCTCAAAAGAAGAATTTCATTTGTTTGTTTGCTAAAAATTATAAGGCTCTTAAAAATTTCTAAGAGAAATATATACATAAAAGTAAATTTAAAAATAACCATGACTAACTCTCAACTAGTGATGTTGCTCCAATGTCAAGTCTTAAAGTCCTAAGCTAAATAACTCGTAACTTTGCCCTTTAAAAATTTGACTAATCAATTCTAGTAAAGTATAATAAGATCAATAATGATAAAGATGACACCATTGATTTGGCTCAATACTTATTAATCACCTACTGCTAGTTAACTTAAAAATTAATTGGGTCAAATGTGAATAATTGGTCTCTTAAACAGTAACAAATTTATATATATCCCTTCCCCATACTTAATAACATACAGTGTCCTCAATGTATGACTAAGAAAGCATAGCAGCAAGAAATGAAACAAGAAAAAGCAGCATAGGGAAAAAGGAAACATATGAATTGAAAAGAAACTAATACTTTCCTGCCAGTCGAAAATTAGGGAAGAAGTTCAAAACGAAGAAGCATCATCATTATATATCGTAGTTCACATGCCTTGGCCAACGAAAGACAACACAAAAAAAAAAAAAAAATTATGAACTAAGAAAAGGGATTGGAATCCGTCTCTTCATCCTCCTCATCAAATGGTGCCTCAACCATCGTAGCATCATCGTCATCGTCATCGTCACTGCCCTCAACCTCCTCTTCACTACCTCCAGCCGCCTCGTCTTCACCACCCTCATCATCCTCTTCTTCACTCTCATCCTCATCACGGGTATCCGACTCTTTCATTTTGAGAAATTTTTCCATTTTGTCCTGGCGGATATGAAGTTTATCCACACTTTCTCTTATATAACGAACCTCGGATAGCAACATATTAAATTTGTCTTCAAAGCTGGCTGAAGACGTTTGGCCTCGAGATGTGCTGTTGCGAAAGTGTCGACCTTAACGTCTTGTTGGTAAGAGGTTCATGAGTCGGAATGAATTAAGGCGCATAGGAGTGACTTGGTTGACCAAGGTAAGTGAGGGCCAAACAACAACCTTAGTCTACATGGCCTGCACGAGTAAGGTGATGTAGGGGCCACAACAAATATGTCTTTTCTTCCGTGTAGTGGTGGCCTGGTGGCTGAAAAGTTCAGCGATTTCAATAGCAAGATTGATGGGATGTTTATGAATGACACTGTACAGATAGAGGCAATCCTTGTTGGAAACCACCTCGATGCTGAGGCCTCTGCCAGTCAATGTATGAAAAAAGAGCCAATGAAGAACCCGATATTCAGGCTTGACTAATTGAGAGGCCTTACTCCTTGCTAGATCATATGCATTGCCAATAGTAATCTCATTCCAAAACGACCTGGCTATTACTCCACGGGGAAAACGACACGAGAGACATTGGAACTCTTCCATCCGTATGTATCGATCTTCATAGAGACCGAGATATCTGCCCAATTGAGCTATGGTCATATGGAATGGGTAGCCACTCAAGGTGAAATGTAGTTTGCGTTTGGGGCCCATGCCAGTAGCACTCTCTTTATCAAGTTTGTAAGTACATAAGAACTCCAAGGTCAGCTCTTTATAAATTAAAGCTTCAAGAGATAAAAAGCGCTCCCAAATGGTACCATCCAAGAGCTCCTTCATTTCTGTGGTGAGCTCTAATTAAGCAAGAACATCCCAATCCAGCTGAAGGGTCTCGCTGAAAGGCTTATTCTGAAGTAAATTATATCGTTGCACCTGGTAGTCTTCCTTGAATTGAAGCATTGGGTGCTCCATCAGGAGAAGAGTAGCTAATGGTTCAACTATTGCTCCTGATTGTGATGAAGAGGATGCTGCAAATTTGGATTTCCGGCGAACGGTAAGCTTAGTGCGATTTGCCATTGAATACCTGAAAAGAATTAACAAACCAAATAAAAAACACACATAGTTCAAGAAAGCAGAGGGAAATGAGAGTAATAGTGAAGAATATTAACAGAATTCTCATTGGGGCATTTAAACAAACATGTGGAGTGCAGCTAGAAAACTAGTTGGTGGAAAAGAAATAACTTGCAATTGCATCCAACTAATTCTACAATAGACCTACTACACTACAATTAACTTGAAACACAGGCGTCCCAACATATAAAAGACGCTAAATGACCCAGAATTGTTTTCTCATAGTGCTAACCCTAACTAGCATAAGTAAATAAGGATTAGCAAATTAGCAAACAAAATTCGGAATTGAGAGAGCACAATGAATATCTAACTAGATGAGGTATCATAAAAGCATATAAAATCAAGAAACACAAGGTAATGGTGCATGGCGTTTATAAAATAACAAAATAGATTGGTAGACCAAATGCAAGAACCAATGCATACAAGACCAAAATTTCTAGTAGCTAAACTGCCTAAACCATGAGGAAGATAGAGCAAAATCAATAAGGAGACTTACTTGGATCAGGATTCGGAATGTTAAGAACTGTGGAGAGAAGAGAGAATATGAGAGAGAGATATGTTGGATTGTGAGTGTATGAGAGAGTATGTTTGTTTTAAATAACCTGAGCGTGTGCAAAATTGTGTAAGGCTGGGTAGACACGAGCTAGGATACAACCGTATCCCTTGTTCGTGTAACTTCCTGTGTTCGTTATGTCTTACCTGGGCGGACACGGGCTAGGATACGACTGTGTCCCATGCCCGTGTAACATTCTGTATGTCTGCGTAGATTCTAAATGCACACGGGCTGGGACACAACCGTATCCCATACCCGTGTAACTTTTTGTTGCTGTGCATGAAAACTGGACGAACACAGGCTGGGATACGATCGTATCCCACACCCGTGTTACTTTCTGTGGGCAGTCGGTATTACTGGGTGCACACGGGCGGGGACACGATTGTGTCCCTTACCCGTGTAACTTTCTGTACCCACGGAGTAAAATCTGGGCAGACATGGGCTGGGATACGACCGTGTCCAATGCCCGTGTAACTTTCTGTGGGTGGGGCAGATTAAAGGGCTTGGATAGACACGGGCTGGGATACGATCGTATCCCTCGCCCGTGTAACTTTCTGTTTTTTTTTTTTTTTAAATTTAATTTAAAAATAAAGGAAACTTAAAGAAATAAAAGTAATTAAACTAGAAAAATAAGAAAAAGAAAACTAAAGAGAAGAATCAACAATAAAACTAAAAGGGAAAAGCTTATGATGAAAATTGAAAAAAATAAAAGAAGCAAAGCAAAGTTAGATAAAAGGAAAATAAAATGAAGTAAACTGAAAGAACTAAAGTAAAAGCAAAGGTAGACATGGGTTGCCTCCCAAGAAGCGCTATGGTTAACGTTGATAGCTCGACTAGATGCATCTTCTCATGATAGTTCTGTCAGATGGAGATAAAACTCCTCTCGTCCAACATGCTCCAAGTTTCTACTCAAGTATAACTTCAACCGTTGCCCATTTACCTTAAATGTGCCCTTCTCCAGGTGTGTAACTTCAACAGTCCCATATGGGAAAGCTTGTGTAATTGTAAATGGTCCAGACCACCTAGATTTCAACTTACCTGAGAATAAACGAAGGCAAGAATTATACAAAAAGACATGATCACCTTCTTTCAAATGTCGACCTTGTTTGATTTGCTGATTGTGGTACTTTATGGCCCTTTCTTTGTATAGTTTGGAGTTCTCATATGCATTCGCTCGCCATTTCTCTAGCTCGTTCAGTTGAAGTTTCCTGTGAGAACCTGCACGCTTAAAATCAACATTAGCACTCTTAATTGCCCAATAAGCCTTATGCTCTATCTTTACTGGTAAATGACAAGCCTTGCCATATACAAGTCAGTAGGGTGTGGTCCCTAGTGGTGTTTTGTAAGCAGTTCTATATGCCCATAGAGCATCATCCAACTTTTTTAACCAATCTTTCCTATGGTACTTTACGGTTTTTTTAAGAATTCGCTTAAGATCGCGATTGGTAACTTCCACTTGGCTACTACTTTAGGGGTGGACGAGGTGGCTATCCTATGTGTAATGCCATAACGTTTCAATACTTGGTCGAGTTGAGCATTACAAAAGTGTGCTCCCCTATCACTTATAATTGTCCTAGGGGTGCCAAATCGAGAAAATAGGCCTTTCAAGAATTTTTTTACGACCCTAGCATCATTAGTAGGTAGGGCTTTAGCTTCCACCTACTCAGAGACATAGTCAATAGCTACTAGGATATATTTGTTTCCATTAGAGTTCGGGAAAGGACTCATGAAATCGATCCCTTACACATCAAATACCTCAACCTCAATGATAGGGTTTTATGGCATTTCATCCCTACGGGATATATTCCCCACTCGTTGGCAACGATCACAACTCTCAACATATCTCTAGGTATCTTTGAATAAGGTAGGCCAATAAAATCCTGCCTCTAGGACCTTATGAGCTGTCCTATTGGCACTATGATGCCCACCCATAGGCCTCGAATGACAGTGGCTCAAAATTCTCCAACCTTCGAGGTGTGGTGCACACCTTTGAATGACATGATCTGCACATACTTTAAACAGGTAAGGATTATCCCAAAATTAATGTTTCACATCAGAAAAAAATTTCTTCTTTTGCTGGTGTGGAAGTCCCTTTGGTATAATCCTAGCAGTTAAAAAATTGGCGATATCCGCGAACCAAGGAATTTCCATATCACTTACCTAGGCGATGGCATAGAGTCGCTCCTTAGGGAATTCATCCTTAACTTCATTCTCGTTGAGTATTTCTAAGTTTGGATTCTCCAATCGAGATAGGTGATATGCTGCTAAATTCTCAGTGCCTTTTTTATCTTTGATCTCCACAACAAACTCTTGTAGCAACAAGATCCACTTAATCAGTCTTGGTTTTGCATCCGGTTTTGCTAACAAGTACCTAAAGGTAGAATGATCAGTATAAACAATTAGTATAAACAATTACTTTTTCTATAGTAGTGTAGTTCTCCTGAGCATTCATAAGAGTTTTGCTAGCATAGTGAATTGGTTGAAAGTGTTTGTCTCGCCTTTGCTTCAGCACTGCCCTGACTACGTGATCACTTGCATCACACATAAGCTCAAAGGGAAGTGTCCAATCAGGTACTACCATGATTGGAGCATTTGTAAGTTTCTCTTTAAGGATATTGAAAGCTTTCAAACACTCCTGAGAGAAAACATAAGGCACATCCTTCTCTAATAACTTAGTCAAAGGGTGGGCAATTTTCGAGAAATCCTTGATAAATCGCTTATAAAAACTTACATGTCCTAAAAAGCTTCTTATGGCCTTAACCGAAGTTGGAGATGGGAGTCTTGCAATCGCATCCACTTTGGCAGTATCCACCTCAATTCCTCGATAAGAGATCTTATGGCCCAGTACAATACCCTCTTGTACCATGAAGTGGCATTTCTCCCAGTTGAGGACAAGATTGGTCTCTTCACACCTGGTAAGTACCATGTCTAAATTATTCAAACAAAGGTCAAATGAGTTGCCAAAAACTAAAAAATCATCCATAAATACCTCCATTATGTCCTCAATCAAGTCATCAAAAATAGCTAACATGCATCGCTGGAATGTAGCAGGTGTATTGTAAAGACCAAAAAGCATTCTGTGGTAAGCAAAGGTGCCATAAGGACAAGTGAAAGTGGTCTTCTCTTGATCTTCCAATTCAATAGGTATCTGAAAATAACCAAATAAGCCATCCAAAAAATAATAAAACATATGTCTAGCTAGTCATTCTATCATTTGATCAATAAAAGGTAAGGGGAAATGGTCCTTACGTGTAGCATCGTTTAACTTTCGATAATCGATACATACACGCCAACCTGTAACCGTTCTCATTAGGATCAATTCATTCTTTTCATTAGGGACTACCGTCATCCTACTATTTTTTGGAACTACTTACGCTAGACTCACCCGTGAACTATCAGAGATAGGATATATCATACCTGTATCAAGGAGTTTAATAACTTCCTTTTTGACTACCTCTTTCATGTTTGGATTCAAGCGTCTCTGGGGTTGTACAACCGGCTTGTGGTTTTCTTCCATTAAAATCTTATGAGTACAAAAGGAGGGATTAATACCTCGAATATCAGATATTTTCCAAGTAATGGCCCTCTTATGCTCCTTGAGTACTTTTAGCGACCTTTCTCTCTGTTCTTTTTCCAAATTGGATGTTATAATTATCGGCAGTTTAGAGTCCTTCTCTAAGAAGGCATATTCCAAGCAGTCAGGTAATTGCTTTAGCTCTAATACTGGTGGCTCCTCAATCGAAGGTTTTAACTGTGCTTCCTTCCTCTTTTCAAACTCTTCAAACCCTTTCTCAATAGAGATAGGTTTATTTTCCTCTAGTTGGGTTACCACCTCGGATTTGACAGGATCTTCCGAAGCTTCCTCTATGCCTAATTGCAAGCAACTCTCCAACGGATCCTTAAGAAGAACTTCCTGCATATAACTTGAAACAAAAGTGTCAGTAACATCCAAAAGGTAGCAAGTATCATCTTGATCGATAGAGTTTTTCATAGCCTCCGAAATTTTAAACATGATCTCTTCATCTCCTACTCAAAGAATGAGCTTACCATCACTAACATCAATGATAGCCCTAGCGATAGCTAAGAATGGTCTACCTAGGATAAGGGGTAACTCAAAATCTTCATCCATATCCAATATCACAAAATCAACTGGAAAAATAAACTTACCCACTTGGACTAATACATCCTCAAACATACCTCTAGGATATGTCACAGATCTATCAGCTAATTGCAAGCTCATGCATGTGGGCTTAGGTTCCCCTAATCCTAGTTTCTTGAAAAATTTATAAGGCATTAAATTGATACTAGCACCCAAATCAGCTAAAGCTTTGTTAATTAACAAATTACCAATATGACAAGGAATTGTAAAACTTCCTGGGTCTTTTAGCTTCTTGGGTAACTTGTTTTACATGATCGCTGAATACTTTTCATCCAAGATGACTGTAGAAAGCTCCTCAAGCTTCCTCTTATTGGATAACAAATCTTTCAAGAACTTAACGTACTTCGACATTTGTGACAGGGCATCAACAAGAGGTAAGTTAATATGCAGTTGTTTAAGGAGGTCAAGGAACTTACTGAATTGTTGGTCATGGCGATCTTTCTTGAGTCTTTGGGGATATGGGATAGGTGGTTGATATTCCTTCACCTTTGATGACTCTACATCTTCCGTTGCTTTCGTCCCCTCCTTGCTCTTGCTAATCTCCTCGCTAACCTTCCTCTCAACATGCAACTCCTTCCCATTTCGAAGTGTCATTGCCTTAACATGTTCCTTTGGATTGGGTTCTGTATTTCCCGGTAGCGTTCCCTGCGGTTTTTCAGAGATTAGCTTCGCAAGTTGACCAATTTGGTTCTCAAGGTTATGATTTGAAGCCTCTTGATTCCTTAGTGAGGATTCAATGTTGGATAAGTGAGCCTCATTGCCTTGAATATATTTTATGAGAAGTTCTTCCATACTGGACTTCTTTTCTTGAGAGAGAAGAGGTGGGAATGGTCTTTGAAATCCAGGTGGGCCAAAGTTGGTCTTCTGCTGGCCTTAGTTTTGATTTCCCCATGAGAAATTGGGGTGATTCCTCCATCCTAGATTATAAGTGTTGTTGTAGGGGTTATTTTGTTGCTTAGATAGATTTCCTAGATAATCTACTTATTCCAGTTGTTCTTGTGCTCCATACCCCTGCATACCAAAGTCACTTACATCCGATTGCACTTGTTGAGGGCCAATAGAGAGTGCATCAATCTTCTTACTCAATAGGTCCACCTTGGCTGCCAGAGCAGTGGTCAAGTTTACCTCATAAATTCCCATGGCCTTTTGCTTGGCTCTAGTGGTTTCTCACTGATAATTGTTCGTCGCTATTCCTTCAATCAAGTTTTGTGCTTGCTCAGGTGTCTTTGTGTTCAAAGTACCTCCTGCGGATGCATCAATCATTTGTCTCTTAGATAAATTGAGACCATTATAGAAGGTCTAAATCTGCATCCATAGTGGGAGGCCATGATGTGGGTACCTCCTGAGCAAGTCCTTAAACCGCTCCCAAGTGTCATATAGCGTCTCCGCTTCTAATTAAGCAAAATAAGAAATATCATATTGAAGTTTAGCAGTCTTTGCAGGTGGGAAATACTTCTCCAAAAATTTCTCTACCAGTTCATTCCAAGTTGTGATTGAATTTCGTGGTAGGGAGTTCAACCACTGTTTTGCTCTACCCCTTAAGGAGAAAGGACATAGCCGCAGTCGGATGGCATCATCTGTGGCTCCGTTAATTTTAAATGTATCACAAATCTCTAGAAAGCTAGAGATGTGGGCATTAGGACCTTCATCTTGGAGATCGTCAAACCGAACATATTGTTGCATCATTTGTATGATGTTAGGTGCAATTTGGAAGTTATTAGCCGCGACGGTTGGCCTTGCGGTACTAGAGTCATCTCCAATAAGTGTAGGCCTTGAATAGTCAGACATGGTCTGATTTGCTTCATTCCCGTTGTTAGCCATGTGTGGTGGATCTTCTTACTCAATGAATTGAGTATTGGCCTCTTCACCTTCTTCCTTGATTTCAACGATTGAATCGTCGTCTATGGTCACCACAATTTGTCTAGATCGTGATCTCAAATTTTGAAGGGCAGTTCTCTCAATTTCAGGATTAAGTTCTACTAAATCTTCCGGGTTGCTTTGGGTCATACACTACAAAGGCAAGAAATACGTGATCAATTGCAGCTTTAGGTAATAAAAATAAACAATGAAAACAAAAGAAAAACAGAATGGTCAAAGTAATAAAGCAACTAGTGTTTTTAGTATCGAAAATCCCCGGCAACTGCGCCAAAAACTTGATATCAAGCAAGTGCACCTATCAATTTTAATATAGCGGATGTGAGTCCGAGTCGATCCCTCAGAGATTTCGAGTACTAATATTAACCTTAGCTCTATTATTTAACCGGAAAATTGTGATGAGTTGAATGAATTAAAAATACTGAAATTAATAAACTAAACTAATTATGAGACTTGATTAAACAATTTAGAAAGCAATAAAACTAAAAACGACTTCAAGAAAGTAATAACGTATTTAGGAATTATTTCCCCTAGTGTTTAACATGTGACCGCTTAAAATATATTCAATTCAATTTCTATTATTCTTGATCGGAGGGATCACAATTAAAGTTAATACCTTTCTCAAGCATATTAACCCTAATCCTAAATTATTTACCGGAATTTCTTCACTTAATAATATAATTTAGAATTGCATTAATGTATAATGAATTCCCACATAAACAAACAACTTTCCAGAAGAAACATGTATCTTATCTCTAAATATACATGTAATTCTCTCCAATTATGCCAAGATCTAATTACACATACAATTTCTCAATCATCATGCATAACATCATAAATTGATACTCTAGAATTATCAATCAACAATTAAACAACATAATTGAATCAAGAAAAGATAGAAACTTTATTGAAAATTATAAATCAACCTAAGAGTCACATGAAACCCTAGATTCCATAATCCTAAATACTTGAATTATAAGCTATCATAATGAGTCTAAAAACGAGTTCCATAAAAAACATAGAATAAAACATGAAAAACCCTTTTGATTGATGATGAATCTCTCTAATCTTGAAGTTGGTGTTGCTTTTGCCTTTTTCTTCTCCTTCTCCTCAAGTCACTTCTCTTCTCTCATGTCTCCTTCGTCTTCTCTAATGTCTCTCTCTATTTCTAAACCCTTATATGTTCTTTTATATATGTATTATAAAAATTCTGTTTTCGTCACCAGATACGGCCTAGGACATGGCCGTGTCCTCAGGTTGTATAACTTTCTACACCCGGCAAATTTTTCTGGATGGACACAGCCTGGGGACATGGCCATGTCCCAAACTGTGTAACTTCAAAACTTCATAACTCCTTCATTTGAACTCCAATTTAAGTGAAACTTGATTCCTTTTCTTCGTTTTCGATCCTAGAACACGTTCAAACCTTGAAATCAAAATTTTACTCAATTAAGTATCAATTTCTTTAAAAAAAACAAAAATGTAAGGGAAATACTGTAAAATCACCATGTGAAATATGTTTAAAATCAGAGTTATCAATAGCGCTCATTTGAGCAAGGACACTGAGCAAGCGACCCAACTAAGGATAGGATAGAACTCTTTTGAGCAAGCAATCCAACTAAGGATAAGATATTGCTCTTTTGAGTAAGTGATCCTAGAAAAGATTAGATGGTGCTTTACTAAGCAAGCAACTCAACTAAAGATAAGATAGTGCTCCTTTGAGCAAGCGATCCTATAAAGGACTAGATAACGCTTCACTTAGTAGGCAATCCAACTAAGGATAAGACAACACTTCTTTAAGTAAACAATCTTGAAAAGGATTGAATAGCGCTCCACTAAGCATGCGATCCAACAAGGAATAGGACAACACTTCTTGAGTAAGCGATCCTAAAAAGGATTGGATAGTGCTCCAATGAGTAGGCAATCTAACTAAGGATAAGACAACACTCCTTTAAGCAAGCAGTCCTAAAAAGGATTAGATGGGATAGTACTCTTTTGAGCAAGTGATCTTATAAAAGATTGGATAGCACTCTACTAAGCAAGTGACCTAAAAATGAATAGGTCAATACTCTTTTGAGTGAGCACTCCTAGAAAAGATTGGACAACACTCCATCGAGCAAGTGATCCAACAAGGAATATGATGGCTCTCCTTTAAGCAAGCGATCTTAGAAAAGATTAGATGGCACTCCAATGAGCAAGCGATCCTAGAAAAGACTGGATGGTGTTCCAATGAGCAAGCAATCCAAGATTACTATATGGATTGGATAACACACTAAAGGGTAAGCGATCCATGAATTTCAAGGACTTTGATGAGTTGTGAAAAAATGATTTGAGACTTGAGTTTAAGGGATTTTAATGATTCTTTGAAAATTTTAACTTTTTATTCTAAGGTATCTCTTTAAAAAAAAAAAAGTTTCATTTCTTTTCTAAAGTTGTTTTTTCTTTTTTGTTGCAAAAAATTCAAAAAGTACTCTTTGATGGGAAATTGTGTTGCTATCATGTAAAAAAATCTCAAAAACTTTAAAGATCATAAATAAGGAGTCAACTTGACCCTTGCCCATTGATCACTCATTCTTTCAGCCTTATTTTTTGGAGCATAATTTATGATTACTACAATCTCTCGAAGTACCAATTTTAAGCTTACGGTAAATGATCATTCATGTTCTTGAGAAAGCACTTAACTTTTCTTTAATTTTTCACTAAGGAGATAGATATTATTACTTGATATGTTTAGTCATATAGGACTTCCTTATACTCTCATAGGTCTGTTTTTACTCTCGGCATCAATTTAAAAAATTGTAGCCTATCTTATAAATGGTACACTTTAGTCAATTAATTAAGTCTTTCTTGAGTCTGCAATTTAAGGCTTTAGGTTAATGATTTATGCAAATGGATATTAATGAGATTTGGAAAATTTTAAAGAAATCATATATAATCTAGCCTGAGTTTATAAGCTAAGAACCTAGGAAAAACTAAACATGAGTTTACTACAGTTTCATGAGCAAAGTTTACTTAAGATAAGTTCATTTTTTAGAAAAAAGAGTTTCATTAAGGGTGGTATAGTATGTGGGACTATAAAATGAGGGCTTTGCTTTTAGGTTTATGAATTTAAAATGTTTAGCCCTTGTATATCCTCATAAGTTCGGACTTTAGGCTTATTGGTAATTTGGTTGATGCTTGAGAGTGATCACCATGCTAATATTTTCAATCTTCCTTTTTCTTTTTTTTTTTTCTTTTTTTGGTCAAGGTAGTCACCTTCTATTGTTGAGTTTTCACTTGAAGAGATTCAAAGATCTAAATCTATAGGTTCAAAGTTTATGAGCTTGGGAGAAGTGTATATGGCCTTGAAATGTTTGGGAAAGTCCATAGGCTTAAAGTCTTTGAACAAGTGTACAAGCTTATGTGAGGTGTATATGATTTGAAACTCTTCTTCATACTAAAGAAATTGAATTATCTATAACAATATTTATTCAGGAATTGGCACAACTGAGGCAAGCACAAGTTAGTCTACTCCTTTTTCTCTAAATTAATGACCCTATCCTCCTGATTGGCTTAGCATAGGATAGTTCTTAACGGGGTTAATTTAAAAAAAAAATCCCCTAAAGGTTCAAATGGGTTTGCAAGGGATAACGTACATAGAGTAATGAAACAAATGCCTAACATCATTTTGACACGTGTACTAAGTTCAAGATAAACCTTCTTTAAGGAATGAGCCCAATACTTACCCTAATGGCACTTAACTCTCATGTGTGTTTAGGATTAGTGTTTAGGACATGGGTTGCCTCTTTTCATCCTAAACCTTTCAAAGTAATCCGTTACATCCCCTTACGTAGAAAATTTTAAGTTTCGAGTTTAAATTTACTTTATCTACTTTCATTCCCCCTAAATCTTGCATGAAGCATTTCATTAATGAAGGGCAAATGATGTGCCCCTATTGAATTGAGCTAAGTTCACAAAATGCATACGAAAAACACTTTATTCAAATAGATTGTGTCCACTACAATCTTCAAAGTGAAAGATTATTTTGAAAGAAATAAATACAAGAACAAAAACTCTTTTCTACTTCTATTGTACCTTTGAACTTGGCCTATTCAATTGAATTAATCTACTAAAGATATACCCAACTGCTTCAAATGGTGAGTCACCTTATCAAATGGTAGTAGTAAACCCTCAATACCCGATGCTAAAGGTTATATGTTTGATGCCCCTAGATTAAGGATACCACTGCTCATAGACTCATTAGTCTCTAGAAAATTTGGTTGGATAATCATGGTATCCATCAAATCTTGCACCTTATGCTTCAATTTCCAACATTTCTTTATAGTGTGCCATACTAGGCTTATATGATATTTATACCATTTGTTAGGGTCATACTCCTTTGACTTATACTTCTTTGATAGGTTTTCATATGCCAGCAATCTTGTATCTCTCAATTGCTTCAACACTTGAGCCATTGGAATCTTAAACTGTGTAAGTTGCCTCCACTTGTTATGGACGAGCTTTTCTTGATCTTAAGCTTTCCCAATTGGCACACCTATTATTGACTTCTCTTTCGCTAAATCATCTTCATGCTTGGGCTATGATGTCTTATTTGTATTAAGAGCTAAGTGTTCAAGCTGCTTGAGCTCATAACATATTGCCATTTCTGTGCTAGTGAGTCTTTCTTCTAACAGCACCAACTTTTTTTCTAAGGTAACAACCCTTTTTTCTAGACCTTGACAGTAGCATGCTCCTTGGGCTTAACCATTCAAATTTGTCTTTGGCAATTTTTCCAAATCTTGTATCATATTGATAGTGGGCTCTAAAACCTGTAACTCTTTAGACTTGTACACTTGAGATGGTGTATTAATAGGCACATGGGCTCAAATATGGACCATGGTATCGACATGCTTCACATGGTTACTAAGAATCCCTTCTAATGTATCTATTTTTTACTCAAGAGTTTCAAACATTTTAGTTTTCAAAAATGAGTGATTATGGGCTTAGGTTGAGCTAAACTACTTTAAAAGGCAATACTTCAAATCTTATAAGAATTCCTTCTTGTTAGCAACACTGCATCCTCTCTCTTTTATAAAATAAAATTAAGTTTTTAATTTAGAAAACCTTCCTTTTTTCTTTTTAGAAACTTTTATTGAAAAAAAAAATCAATATTGATTTTATATTACAGAAGCCTAATATTAATGTCAATAAATCTAAACCAAACATATATATATATAGAAACATTGGGATTAACAACTGAGAACATAGGATGACTATTATATTACAAGGATGATATAGAGAAGTGAAAATTATTTTATAATGAGAAACTTATTAAAAAATAACATAAGGGTGATAACTCAAGGAGAAAGCTTTATCAAGTTCATGACAACTAAATAGATAGACATGAAGAACAATAACTTAGACATTTACAAAATTGATAACTTTAAGGTAGCAAATAATTTACAATGAAAATTTGAGGATTAAATCTTGTTTATTTTTTGTTGTTTTTTTTTTAATTTTATTTCGTTATTGTGTTAGTTCCTAATAGTATTGTATATGTGGGCCATTACAATAGAAATTGAACAAGTAAAAATTATCATGAAATTGATTTTTTTTTTTTATCATAAAATATCTTTTTGAAATTTCTTTTAAAAAAAATTGTTGAAAAGCTTTTAAAAAATGATAATTCCATAATAATTTTTCCATAGTTAATTTTTATAATTACATGTACAAAAAAGAAATTACAAGCTAATGCTAAAGTTTTTCTTTTTCTTTTTTTAATATTGGCACATCATGGTATAGAGTGAATATTAATGATTTTGTGCCTTCTATGTTAAATCTTATGTTACATAACCTATTACTCGTGAAACATGATACATATATTATAGGACAACATGGACAACACGGACAACACAATGAAAAATAAAAAAGTAAAAAAAAAAATATATATATATATAAATTAAGATAAAACTAAAAATTGATGTAATGTGCTATACATGTATGCAATGCAATAATGATTGGTAATTAATAAACTATAGGAATAGAATTATTATAAACCTACAATCAATACTCATGTAAACTTATATATAAAAGCATGTGAATTTCTATTTTTTTTTTAATAAAGCTAATGTATACTTATATATATAAGTGCATTAAATTTTAAAAATAAGGCCCAATTGATCATTGGTTATAGTAGTTCTTTTTTTATTCCTATAATTTAAAAGTTACTAACCCCTTTTATTTATTATTTTTAAATTATGTAGAAGGAAAAGATCTATGGGTCTCAAGCTTTATAGTCTCAAATATCTCTAGAGAAATGTTTAGTGGGCTACGTTAAAACATGGTAGGATTACTTATCACTGTTAGGCAGGAGTAAAGACCTTAGCGATTTAAGGGTTATACAATGGCAACCTGTCTTAGGTTTCTAAAGTAGTTAAGATCCGATCATATCTAAACATACATATGATGCATTAAAGAAATTTAAGCCCCTCTAAATCCCCCAGTAAGAGACCTATTGGTTTAGGCTTTTCCTAGTAAGTCTATATCACTAAAACCCGGTTAGTATAACTATATTATAATAAAATAAAAATAATTAAAGAAACCCATTAATTAATTTTTTAATTTTTATATGGCTAACTCATTAAGCTTTTTTAGTAGAGTCACCAATTTTATTGAGCTCTATTTCAATTTTCCTTAATTTAGCCTATATTAAGCCTAGCTTACTTAATATAAGTTATTTGACATAAAATTAAGAAAAAATATTTTTCTTTGAAAAAATGTCTAAAAAATATTTTGTTTTGGAATCGCCAACCAATTAGACTGGTAAAAAATTAAATTAGGGTTTTAAGGTTTTTAGGTGGAAAAACCCTAATTTAGCCAATAATCTATGGGTTTTCTAAACAAAATTAATTTTTCAAAAAGTTTAACCAGAAGATTTGAATTCAGAAGCTAACCTATTAAGATCAAATTACCATGTGAAACTTTAAAAGAAAATAACTAATAAGCCTTTATTTTATAATTTTTCTAAAAATATGAAAATATGTAAGAATGCGCAAAAATGAATTTTTAATTATTTTTTATTATGAATTTTCCATAAAAACTGAAAATAAAATAAAATATATTACAAATTTTACGATTGCCCTAAAGGTGCTTACGTACCTACTAATTGAGACCAAATCGACCATAATTCTCATTTTTTAGAAAACTTTAGTATATGAATAAATTTTATATTTTGAAAAGTAGCAAAGTTTATGTTTTTAGTTAGTTTATTTTTTATTAAAAAAAATTAAAAACCCAATTTTTATTCCTTGTTGAAAAAAAAAAATCTAAAGACCTAATTTTCAAAAAGACTCCAAGTTAGTATTTTTTATTTTAGGAAAAACTGATTACGTAACAAAACTAAAAAAAAAAAATCCTAAAGTACCTAAATACAATTTTTCATGTAATATGCAATTGATATGGAAAACATGGCTAAGATACTTAAACCATGAAATAGATACTTAAGCCATAGAAAAGATGTCTAAACCATAGAAAATATATTTAACTATAGAAAAGATGTTTAAACCATAAAAAAGATCTCTAACTATGGAAAAGATACAATTTTTAAATAATGGAAAAGATACCTAATTATGGAAAATATGTTTTATGCCTAATTATGGAAAATATATGATTTAAAAAAAAAGGGCAAGTGAGAATAACAATACAAATCTAACGACCATGTGCAAAATTTTTAATAAAAATATGTGATTTAATGAAAATATTAAATTACAGCACTAAACACTAATTAAAAAATAAACATGCAAAAGTATTATTCTAACCATGATAATTGTGCGAATAACCAATATAAAAAAAAAAAAGAGAAACTAATGATTAAGCTAAAAAAACCATGGGTCGTATTGTTGTTCTGCATTGTATCGAATTATTGTGTAAAGTGTACTGTCGTGGAGTTGTTATTTGTCATGGAGCTGTCGTACGTAAATATTGTGCGCGTAAGTGTTATGTGTATAGAAATTGTGTATGCTATGGTGTGATTATGTATGTGTAGTGAGATGTATGTGTGATATAAGTGTGCAGTGACATGCATGTGTGTAGTCTGAATGTGTGTGTGAATTGTGGATTTTGAATTTTTTATAGCCAAATTTTTTAGATCTTTTCGATGAGAGTTCAATCTTAACAAATCTAATATTTATAAGATACAACAATACCAAGTTTAGATTTGTTAGTTTCTTAAATAATTCCCTTAAGATTTAATTCAATCTACTCTAAGTTCTAAAAGCTTCATAATCTATTTGAGCTTTCTACCTTAGGTCGAACTTTGTCCATCTTGTTTTAAATTAGCTGCGACTTTCGATATATAGCTCAAAATACACACTAACCCTTTTAATAAACCTTGAGTATATTTTAATTAGCCTAATATAAATTAGATAAAAATTCGCTTTATATTTTACTATACTAAAAAAATTTATTTTTTATTGAATTCCAATTATTTAAATACTCGGAATTTATTAAATTGAATATATAACTACTACAATTGTTTGATCTAACTTTAAATGATTGACTAACTTAACTCAACTTGATACTTTAATTTTTTAAATTTTGTATTTTTTCTTTTAGTTTTCTCCATTTTTTTTTCCAGTTTTTTTCTTAATTTTTTTTTAACTTAACCCAAAAGTGAAAACATATTTAAAATAAAAGGTGGCAAAAGTGGGATGTCTACACTAACTTCTTCTTTTGTCCTTGCAAGTATGGTATCATAATTAATTGCCCCTAATCAACCACAATATTCACTTTAAGAGGCAAAGTAGGTTGAGTGGTTTCCTAGCAGGGAACTGACTTTTAATAAGTAAGCTTCAAGCATAGTAAGTCCTAGCAGGCTTTAAGCAAAACAGGCCTTGAGCAAGCAAGCCTTAAGCATAGTAGGCCCTAGCAGGTCTTGTAAGCCCCAAAGTTAAGCCAAGTAACCGTAGGATTGAACTTAGAACCCAAGGTTAGGGCAATCGGTTAAAAGATCCGATCAAACCCAAATTATAAACTATTGAGAAGAATATTAGTAAAAATGACCCCGTAAACTTAAATTTAAGAAAATAAGTAATAAAATAAGAGACTATAAAATTTTCAAATTTTAAGGATAATAATTGCTAATTACTGAAAAAGTAAAAAGTATAATCTAATAACTAATAAATTACTAGAGATAGATTATATGTATACTAAAAATTTTAGAATGACCAAAATAATATTTAGGAATGTTCACGTATACCCCACATGTATTTACGTGTAGATAAAAATACGCGTAATTACTTAACATACGCGAAATGTGCTAAAATAATACTAAATGCTTAAAGAAAATTCATAATTAATTAAGGAAAAATCAAGAAAAATTAGGAAAAATCATGAATCATCCAGAATTGGGTCGTGGCAGCTGGGAAAAATAAGAAAAAATTCGGCCAATTAAATTAAGACAACACAAAAGCCAAAAAATAAGGGATAAGGCAATTGTCTTATCCCATTTAATGCACAATAAATTCCACAAAGCCCTATAAATAGCATGAAAAATTAGAGAGCTTATTTGGACAGATACAAATCAGAAAAAATTAGAGAGAGTTGAAAATTCGAGAGAAAATCCAGAAAATAGAAAAAATAAGAAAAACTGTGCAGTTAAGGATTTTAAAGGGAACCTACACCAGACGAGGAGTTGGGAGTGGATGGCCACCACCACCACACGGTGGTGGCAGCGCCCAGGCCGGCTGACAAGGCCACGGCAGCCCGCGGTGGCCGGAGCCACCCAAATCGGTGAATCCGATTTCCAGCCCGATTCTTGTGTAATTTTGTAAAAATAGTAAATATGATTAGAAAATTATCAATTTTGTTATTCTGGGATATTTTTGTATGTAGTTTGTAGAAAAAATATTATTTTGATGAAATTATGTCCCGTAATATATGGCCCATAAGAAATTGTGCAAAACCGAGCACATTTCGGTTTAGAAATAAATGACCTTAAGAGTGTAGTTTCAAGCTCAAAATTTTTCTATAGATTACTTAGATGATATAGAATAGTACTATGAAGCCCATTTTCAAAAATTAATTTTCAAAATTTTTAGATAATTTTTAGGCCCTAAAATGAGGCATAAAATGGGTAATTTGGAGTTAATTAGGTGATTCGGAGATTAATTACTGATTTAGTGAATAAGTAGATACTTATAGCAATTAGAGTGTTAGATGTAATTATTAGGTTAATTATGTAGTAAATAGGTAATATGGAAAAATCGTACATTTTAAGATAATTTTGTAAATTAGGGTAAAATGGAGTAAAATCTGATTTAGGATGAATTTATACATTTTGAAATAATAATTGCTGTTTAGAGATGGTAATTAGGATAATAGAAATATTAGAGATGCATTATGTGCATAATATGCAATAATGCATAATGTGTAATTTTTGAAAATATAATAAATAAAAAATAGTAGGATAAAAATTGATATTATATAAATAATAGGGATATATAATAAATTTGATAAGAAACTTGAATTTATGTAATTATATGAAAAATGTAAAAATTTCTCACATTAGGAGTAAATTCGGTACACAAATAGGGATTTATGGGTTGGAACGGAATTCTAGGATTGGAATCTAAAACATTATTTAGAAATCGAACTAAAAACCTAACTTAGAAATCGATGCGAAAACCGAACCTAAACCTAACCCTAAACCTAGAATAATGGTAAAAGACTTAATACCTAGATAATTAGGCATATTAAACCTTAAACAAAACCTAACAATAAGCGTTATAGAATAAAATGAACTTGTAATATTTATATGAAAAGCTAAAACCACGTTCGTGTTATAGGGATGATCGATAATGGCCTAAGCAAATCGGACCTCGAGTGAGTGAGCGAGGAGTCGAGGTAAGTTAGGATTAATACGATGCTGTATTTTGGAGGCTTAAGATTATGCTTGGTTGTGCTTGTTAGATAGTTGAATGTGTGCATGTGCTTGATTATGGGTGATGCTATGATTCTCTTTGTTGCTCTGGCACATATTGTATGAATTGTATGTAATGATTGATCACCCTAAACTGGACTTAATTAAATATACAACCAGTAATCATAATTGAACATGCATGGCAACCCGTTAGGGGATTTAGGACTCTCCGGCCAAATACCGACCCCTTCGGAAGGGATAATGCAGGTTTGCAAAATGGTCCCTTCTTCATCCTCAGTCGAACTAAGTGACAGGAGAGGAGGTCGCGGCGAGGGTGAAGGTAGTGGTTCGAAGGTAGTCGCGGGAGGAGCAAGGTCTCCATTACACAAGCCTGGGTTTGGTCGTGAGCTGTTGCATTAACGGCAACTCCTCAACCCGGATTAGAGCGGGCGTAATTTCCCTAATCTCACGATGGGCCGGACAACGTCGTGTGATGGTATTTGCTTGCACATGCATTGCATCTAATAAGTGATTGAAACCCTTGTTTTGTTTCTAGTATAGTTTTAAGTCCTTCGTCCTAACTTACTGAGCTGTGGTTGCTCACATCCCTATAGACGTCGTGCAGGTGCTGGCTAAGAAGCGGCAACCAATTACTCTGAAGCTAGCAACTGCTGGATCTTGGGGAGTGAGGAAAAACATTGAAGAATCAACACATATTTTACTTTTCATTTCTGATTAATGTAATAACTGAAATATAGTGATTATATATAACTTTTCTCACTTTCTTAGGTAAATGATTTGTTTAAATTACTAATTGTCTACTTCAAAGCGGGTTAGTCGTGGACGCCTTGTGTAGATCAGGTCTAAGATAGCAGTTGTAAGGCCAACTTCTATCCTAGGATGGTTTACATGGCAGGGGCTGTTACAACTCTGCCGCTTCGGGGCGTGATAGGTCTCAAGCATAGTGAGCATCTTGTACAATAAGCTCTAAATGCAAAAAGCCCTAGTAGGCCTCAAGCGGGGTAAGGCTCATGTACAGTGATCCTCTCCTGTAATGAGACTTTAGGATCACCATTAAAGAAGAATCGGTAAGCCTTAAGCGCTGTAGGCCTTGAGTAAGCAAGCCTGGAGCATAGTAAGCCCTGAGAGTAGCATGACTTATGTATAACAAGCCTCTTGAGTGATAGGCCTCAACAAGCCTTACACATCGAGAGCTTCATTTGTAGAGAGCTTCTAATAAACACTTGTTTCACCATTGAAGAAGACTTATTCCATTTTAAGGATGACAAGGAAGAGTCACCTCTCTTACATACTCAATTTACTTTTCTCAAAAAATTGCTTCCATTGAGATAGAGCTATTGGTTAGAGTATATTACCTTGAAGCTTAAGCATGTGGTTCTCTTGAAGAAGGTTAGGATCCTTTATGCGATCACTATTTCTACTTAACTACAATTCTTGCAATGAGCAAGATAGAACTGTAGTAGGCTTAAGATCATTTCTTTTATTGTTACTTTTGCTTGATAATGGTTCCCGTACACGAGTGAGAAAGGATTATGCTATACCATCATCCCCTAATGAGGTACTTAAACCTACATGTTTATTACTTAGTGGAGAGAGTAACTCTAGCATTCGAAGACATTGTCAAACTTTTTGAAGTTTCACAACTAAGGTTAAACCGCATTACTATTGCTTTAGTTTCTAATGGAAAACCATGAGAGTCTATTGAGCTCTCAGGTAAGGTTCCTTTGTAGTGCATTCTAGGCTGATTGCTTTCCCTATTTGACATGGAAGGCAGCTTAAATGCTTCTTGAGGCTGATGATGTTGATCTAGACTTGGTGGATTATAAGGAATCCTTGGTATATTTAAAAGATGGCAATGGTGGTGATGATGATGAGATTAAAGAAACAAATGAATCCCTGTGAAATGGTTGACATTCCTCATGTGATTAATGTATCAGTTAAGGAAAAGGGGATGAGATTAGTACTTATGATGGTGTGCTACCTGATCAAGTGCATACAGAGGTGAGTAGTGTACTGCACCTATTGATATCCTTCCTCTCCTAATTGTTAACATGTCTCATTGAGACTAAGTAGCAACTCGAGTGATTGTTCCTTCATTAGAGGGAACTTTGTACTTTAATGAACTTATCACACCATTTCATTTCTTAATGCCACTTGAAGTTCTCTTAGTAGCAAAAACAATTTAAGCATGTGCAAATCATTGGTGCTTAAGAGGGGATGTCCTCACTTAGTAGAAACATAAGTCATTATAATTGGCATTCTCATAGGTCAATGAGCTTGTAGCATTTAAGGCTTTTTAGAATCTATGATCTACGGAGCCACCTGGAGGGTTGTCGTGGACATCAGGCTACTTAGATTATTATGATCTAAGGAGCTTCTACAGTCATCTCATGCATTAAAGTAAAAGCTCTGACTTGCAGCAATAATATTTAAGTGATCCCTTTTGAGAAGGCATTTGATCATGCTAAAGCAGCAATAATAGCATTCATTGTTTGAGATCGATAATTCTCTTTCATTAGTCAAGGGGGTATTTCTCACTATTCAGCTACTTAGAATTGTTTTATTTAGTTGTGACAACTTGTAATGCGCTTAAGAGGAAATGCTCTTAACAATTTGCATTATATAACTTGTCTTTTCATCATGCGCCTAGGAGTCTATGCTCTTACCAATTGGCATCAATGTTTGGTTAAGTGTTACTTAACCACATAAGTCACTTTTTAGTGAACTTAATTGAAGACATCCCATGCTTTAAAGCAGCAATGTTGTAAGATGTGGATGTCAAGGCATTGCCTAGTCTCAAGGCATGGAAGCTAATATACTAAGGTGTTGGTTAGGCTTGAAGGGCGGAAGCTGAGATGCTAAGGCATTACTTAAGCTTAAGGCTTGGAAGCCGATATGCTAGGACGTTGCTTGGGCTTAAGGCATGAAAGCTGATGTGTTAAGGTGTTGCCTAGGCTTAGGCATGGAAGTCGATGTACTAGGGCATTGCTTAGGCTTGAAACTTAAGAGCTAAGTTACTGTAGTATTGATGATATGAGAGTTTCAACCTTGGTACTCTTGTAGATGACTTAGCTTGTATTTTCTTAATATAAATTTTTAAGTATATCTTTGTCATAAAGGATATCCTTGGAGTAAAGGCTATAGACATAGATAATGAAGCATAAGAAGCATTTGGGTAGGAAGTAGAGGTACCCAGGGTTAGGATGGTAGGATTGGATGGAGGAGCAGACATGTATAAAGATGAAGAGCTATCTAACTAGATTCTTACATTCTCTATTGCAAAGGTTAGTTATTGTGTAGGTTGTAGCAAGGGAGGTTTCATTACCCTCTCCTTGATGAAAATCTTTCTCAACAATTGGAGGATTAGTTGGTTGAGTAAAAGTGATAGTGTTTAGCTATGTCACAACCATAGGATTTGGCAAAGCCATACCCTATTGTGTAACAACTGTGGTAGCCACCTTAGTGAAGATGTGTTGGAGCATAGTTATGAACTAGTTTAAAGAACTCATGACTTCTTACATTGCTCGTATTGTTTCCATGTGATCTAAAGGAGCCTAATAAGATTCGAGGTACCAACCTTACCAAATGCCGAAGCCCAACTCGTCCATTCCTCACCTAGATACTTCATTTGATCACTTATTTTTCTTATTTTCTTTAAACTTTCTATTTCTTGTATTTTTCTTGAATTATCCTCATGTTTATTTTATATATACGAGAATACCACTAAGGCATCCTTTTAGTCATTTTATTTACAGGACTACCATCATGTATAAATAAAGAACATGTATAGGGTTTTAGATAGACTTTTGACTTTTAATGAAAATGCTTTAAGACTTTCCTCTTAGAAAACTCACCTTTACCTGCTCTTATCAATCCCTTTAGTAAGGATTGTGGTGAGTAACGCTATCACTCGGACCGGTGCGTCATATCCAACGAGTCTTAAGCCGTGTTGGATTTTGTTAGTATATCATATCCAGCTTGATAACTTACAGATTTGCTAAAAACCCCATTTTATTTTCTTTTCTTGTTCGTTGTGGTGCTTTTTTGTGTATCCGACCTTGGAGACGCATTAACTTCACTAGCATCAGAGCGAGGTTCTGATAAAGGAGCGTGTTAGGTTCTGTGAAGTTTTTGTTTATATACTATTGGTGGCTGCTTTGTTCATCTCGTGACTACCATAGTAAGTGTATTGGAGTTACTGGTTTATATTTGAAAGGTGCTAGTTTGTTAAAACTTATTAAGAAACCTAGGGTTTATTTACCAGAGTTTAATAGAGTTGGGTTTATAGCAATATAAGTTATTTGTGAAACTCCTTTTGTCGTTGATTTATTAAGGATACTACTATCATTTGTATCATATGCTGAGTCATAGGAAATTGCACATTGGCACAATAGATATTAATCATGTATGAATGCGAAGCTAATTTAAGAGTCTCATGCGGTTGAATTGATTACCTACTGTTCTTATGTGTGTGGACTGTGAACACTACGTATAGTGTTGTGAAGGTGATAGAAGTGCTTAGTAGGGATTATGTTATTATGGGTACCAATCGTAATTGGGTTTCATAGTTGCAGCACAGCAGAAATGTGGTGGTTTCTCTAGTATGGTGGTGGTCAATTTGTGGTTGTAGTGGTGAAGATTGCAATAGAAGTAGTGGCTATTGTGTACTGCTGTTTCAGTGGCGTACATGAGTTTAGGTATGGCTGTCATCGAAGTTGAATTGGTTGTGTGCAGTCGGTGGTTCTGAGTTATGTGAAATTGTGACCGTGTTCTGTGCTAGTGTGTCAGCAGCTATTGTGAACTGTCACCGAACCACTGAAACATAGGTCGAACAGGTTAATTGTTTCGAGCTGTAGCTTGATCAGTGAATGCATAGCGTTGCCGAGTTGTTGTACTCCAACTACAGCGCTGTTGCATTACCTTTTTTCGATCTGTTGTGTATTGTGTGTGTGACATACCAGCGCAGCCGTGCTTGAGTAGCTGCTGCTGTGCTATTACTTGTTGGTCGAAATGCACTATAGCCGAGCTGAAGTTTCGTGCAGCCCCTCCATTGCCGAGCTCTAGTGTGTGCCATCTTATGTGTGTACAAATGTTGGAAGTGGAGTACCGAACTGTCCTAGAGTTGGTCAAGATTACTTGTTTCGGAGCTGTATAGTGCACAATAGCAGAACCGAGCTGCTTTATTCAACTTGCCCACCTGAACTGGAGCAAATCCGAGCTTGCCAACCTGAATTGGAGCAGTGATCTGAGCTCCGAACTGTTTCAGTCCTAATAGCTGAAGTAAAACTTGCATCCAAGCCGAACTAATACTGCAAATCTGAGCCATTTGAATTGCTGTCATTCTAAGCTACATTAGTTAGAAACTTCAGTTTTTAGTCCATGAACTATGCAGAGCTGACTTAAATGTTTATTTGAGCTGCAAGTGTATCTTCGTGTCTGAGATGATTCTAGTGTCCGAGCTCTGAGCTATTGTGACTAAGTGGTTGCCGTACTATTTGATCATTAACTATTGCCGAGCTGTTTTGTGAACTGCCGAAGTGAACTCGACATTCGAGCTTAGTACACCTTTCCAATCCAAACCGAGTGAGGCCGAACTTACACATTCGAGCCGAAGTGAGTCCGAGCTCTCTATTGAAGTACAGAGGTGAAGAAGAGTACCGAGCTGATTGAAAATTATTGATCCGTGCCACGCTGTCAAGTATGCCTATGTTGTCGTATCATTGAATTGATGAAGATCGAGCAGGTGCAATTCAAAAGCCGAGTTGAAGTGCTCGCGTCTGGTCGATTACCGCACTGTTGTCAAGTTCTGCACTGAATTGGATTGTTATCGAGCTGTTTTGTTCACGCTTGCCGAGCCGAACAAGCTAGAAATCTGAACTGTTAATTTCCCGAACTGCAGTAAGCTCTATCTAACACTGAGCCGACCAAGTTTCGTGTTGCTGTATGTAGAAGTGTCAAACTAAACTGCTATGATTCCACAAACAGGTGAATTGTTGTTCGAGTGAACCCACTTACGAACATCAGTAAATTGTACCGAGCTGCTGTAAAATTTTCTTTTATTGCCATGTTACGGTGCACGTGGAAGTGCAGCATCACCAAACTGCTATCCTGATGCGGAGTGTTATTATTTGAATTGCCGAGCTTGTGTTGGGTTGTTGTACCTTCTTGTTTAATTGCCAACGAGCTGTTGTATGCAAGTTCTAATTTGTCGAGTAGAAAATTGTTAACCTGAGCTGTTGTTGAACTTGTTGAGGTAAAAGTCTTAAGTGTTGAGTAAGACTGTTGTGTGCTAAAAGGACTGAACCATGCTGTTGCATAGTCACTAAGCTGATCTAAGCAAAGTGTAGTGTCAAACCAACTACTAATTACGTAGGCAACAAATGGAAGAGCCATACCACAATAGACAATGCTAGTCGCTGAATAGATCCAAACTTGTAGAAAGCTTGAAAATGATTAATGGGGAAAAGTATGAAAAGGTGAAAATAAAGAATGAAACAGTAAGCAAAACCCATAAACAGCTCCAGAAGATCTAACGCACCAATGGAAATTCCAAGAACTCACGTCTTAATTCAATATGACACATGAATTGATCTAGTAAGGTTACTCGCTACCTAACCTTACTTGAGGGAAATGATAAGAGTGATGCCGAGAGTAAACAAATAGTGTTTACGCAAGGAAAAAAAAATACTCAAAAAGTGCATATTAAGAATGATCTGATCTGATGTTCTTTACAACTATAAATATAAAGGTATTTATAACCATAAATTAAGATAACCTTCTTAAAAAGGGAAAAGACAAAATGGGCATTCCTTAAGGAAGTAATATATAAGATACAAAAGGGTAAAAATGAATATATAAGAAAAATAGTCATTGGTGCAATGGATTCTGCACATGATATTGTACACGTAGCGATGTTATATTGGTGAGGTTATTAAAAGATGTGAACAAAAAGTACAGATAGATAAGCTTGTCTGAGCAGGGATGGCTTAATCAATCTAGACTCTCTCTTTCGGCTTTTCGGCAACGAAGATGTAGAGTAATTAGTCCCCTTAGTGCTAGAGAGTAATCAATAACTGAGCATACTATAGAAAAATGGGCAGTCATTCGGCATGGCATGAAGAGTGACTTGGTAAGGAAGTATTCAGCCTCGACAAAGGTTGGTTAGAATAGAAGGATTTGTCGTGCTAGCCCCTCTAGTCCTCGGGCTCGGCTACGGGTTAGAGGTCTAATAGCCTAATTCCTATCATTCCTTCCGGGTTGTTTTGGATTTGGAATCAAATCTGAATGGTGTTCACTCAATTCTCCGTCATGGTGATATGGACTGAGGTTGGCAATGTTAAAGGTGTTAGAAACCCCATAGTCTTCGGGCAATTCCAACCTATAGGTATTGTCATTGATTTTTTGGAAGATTCTGAAAGGTCATTATGCTCTTGTAGATAATTTGTTCCTCCTCTTGTTCAAGAATTGTTCCTTATTGAGGTGCAGCTATACCAAGTCTTCTAGCTGAAATTGTTTGGTTGACCTACCCTTGGTCTTTTCTCGTATTCTTCTAGCAGCTTGGTCGATGTGCCGAGTGACTCTATCATAGATGTACTGAAGGGGTTGTGCTCTGGTTGTTACATCAAGATCCTCTTATGCAGATATTGGTACAGGGGCATAGTCGAGGGGCAACTTGGGATTGAATCTATAAATCACCTCAAAGGGATTCTACTTAGTGGTATCATATACTGTTCGGTTATAGATGAACTCAACCACTGGCAGGCAGGCGTCCCAATCAGCTAAGTTCTTGCCTATTGCAACTTAGAGCAATGGTCTTAAAGTATGATTAACCACTTCTGTTTGGCAGCCAATTTAGGTGTGATATGAGGTATCGAAGAGTAATTTGACTCCCAGTCGAGGCCATAAGGTTCTCCAAAAATGGTTTAAGAACTTCAAATCTCTATTAGAGACTACACTTCTCGGCATGCCGTGTATCCGCACAATCTCTTACAAGAAAAGAGAAGCAATAGCCGAAGTGTTGTTAGTCTTAGTGTAGGGTATGAAGTGTGCCATCTTACTGAACTGATCCACAATGACCATTATAGAGTCTTTGCTTCGAGTGGTTCGTAGTAGTCTAAGAATAATGTCCATGCTCAATTCAGTCCACGGCCTTGTCGAGACAGGTAGGGGAATTGCTCTTTCTTGTTCGGCTTAACACTTGGCGTTCTTGCACACTGCACAACTTTCAATAACTTGGTGCACATCTTTCCTCATTCTTAGCTAAAAGAATCAGCCATTTATCGGTTTACTGGTCATCCTTTCCTTAAAATGTCTAAAGAGACCTCTACAGTGGGCTTCACTTATTAGTAGCTCCCTCAATGAACAAGTCGGCATGTAAAATTTTTTGCCTTGAAACAAGTAGCCATCCTCCACATGATATTCGTCTACTGTCCTCCCGTCGACACATCATGAAATTATGGGTTTAAAGTGAGGATCCTTAAAGTACTGTTCTTTAATATTTGCAAACCCAAACAACCTGGTCTACAGTTATGATAAAAGTGGATATCTCATTGAAAGAGCATCCGCAACTATGTTGCTCTTTCTTTGCTTATACTTTATCACAAAATTGAGTCCTTTAAGGAATTCAACCCATCTTACCTACCACTTCAACAACTTGGTCTGACTCTAGAGTTATCTCAGTGATTCATGGTTAGTATATATAACAAATTCTCTCGGCAATAAATAATGTTGTCATACTTGCATTGCTCGGATTAGTGTCAAAAGTTATTTGTCATATACAGAATAATTCAATTGGGGTCTTTAGAGCTTCTCACTGTAGAAGGCAATTGGTTGGTCTTCCTGCATTAGGACAACACTTATTTCAATGCCCGATGCATAGCATTTTAGCTAAAAAATTTTGTCAAAATCGAGTAGTACTAACGCTGGGGCGAAGGTCAACCTTTCTTTTACCTTAGTAAAGCTCCTCTCCTCCTTTTCTCCCTATCGGAAGTCGGTGTTTTTCTTTGTTAGTTCAGTAAGTAGCGTAACGAAGGTACTGAAATTCCTAATAAATCTTTTGTAAAATGAAGTCAGTCTATAGAAACTTCTCATGTTAGCACAAGTAGTACGAATCAGCCACTTGAAAATTGCTTGGATCTTCTCATCATTAACTCGTAAGTTTCCTTCCCTAACTACATAGCTCAAGAATACCATTTCCTCCTAGCACAAGCAACAATTGTTTAGATTGCCGCATAATCTCTCGACACGAAAGATATTGAGGACTGCTTTAAGATGTTTACAATGACTCGGCATGTTGGCACTATAGACTAGGATGTCGTCAAAGTACACCACGACACATTTCCCGATGAGATGTCTTAGTATATGGTTCATTAATCTCATGAAAGTGCTCGAGGCATTCAACAAGTCGAAGGGTATGACCATCTACACGTAAAGTCTATGTCGAGTCTTAAACACAGTCTTCTATTCATTGCCTAGTCTCATGTGGATTTGATGGTAGCTAGATTTAAGATTAATCTTGCTGAAAATCTTGGCTTTAATCAGTTCATCCAACATGTCTTCTAGTCTCGAGATTGGATACCTGTATTTGATCGTGATTTTGTTCATGGCTCAACTATCTATATACATCTACCAAGTTCCATCCTTCTTTGGTACTAGAAGTACAAGCACAGCACAAGGGTTGAGACTCTCTCTTACATAGCCTCTCTCTAGCAATTCATTGACTTGACGTTAGGGCTTAGAAGGCTGATCGAGATTCACTCGATAAGCTGGCTTATTCAGCAGTGCAACACCAGGTATTAAGTCAATGCAATACTCTATGCCTTGAGTTGGAGTCAACCTCTCAAGTAACTGTTTTGGAAACAAGTCGGTATATCCATCTAACAACTCTTTGATCCCCTAGGGTAACTCATCCTGCTCTCTCATTTCCAATAGTCACCTAATTAACAAGAGGGTTGGCTTATTAGCATTGATAGCCTCTTGAAGCTCAGCTCTACTCATCACTAGAGCCTTCTTCGATCTGCGAGCAAGGTTTGTTTGCAACTTATTGACTTCTCTTGGTGGCATTGAGTTTAGTGTAATCTCTCGATCATCCTTCTTGAACATATATGTGTTCTTATAGCCGTCATAGATGACCCTCCTATCAAATAGCCATGACTTACCTAGCAACACGTAAAAAGCGCACATGGGTAAGACATCGTAGAGAATCTGGTTAGAGTAGTTCCTAATAATGATCGGCAATAGCATTTGCCGAGTGACATGTAATGCTCCCTTCTCGCTTAACCAGTGTAACTTATATGGCTTTGGGTATGCAACAGTCAGCAATTTCATTTTTGAAATAAGATTAGTTGATGCCACATTGGTGCAGCTTCTACTATCTACGATTAGGGCACATACTTGATCATTTACCTTGTAGGTTGTATGAAATAGATTCTCTCTTTACTCCTCTTCTTGTGAAGGTTCCATGCTTATAGTGTATCAGACAATTATGAGTAACTAGTCTAAGTCCTCAGTAAACATGTCCTCCTTAATTAGCTCTTTCTTGGCAAGAACCTCCTCCTCCTCGGGTTCCTCATTTGTACTCTCTACTTCAAGCTTTAAGATGTCTCCTTTGATGACCATTATCTATTGATTCGGGCACTTAGCAGCCATGTGTTCAAACCTTTGTCACTTGAAGCACTTGATCTAGTTAGTCTTCCCACCAGACCCTTGCCCCTTCTCATATGTTTAGGTCAGTACTTCACCATTAGATCGGTTTTTCTACTCAGCTCTTACATCAATCTTTTTTCTCAGCTCTGTACTTGGCTGAGCTCGGTGACTTGCCTATCTAGGTCAGCTAGTCGGCTAGTCGGCTAGTCGACATCTTCGTCGATGCTTAGCTCCTTCTTTACCTCTCTACTACTTGCTAGGCAATCTTAACAGCTTCATCCATTGTATCAAATCATTGGAGCTCCATAACATCTTGAATGTCTCCTCTAAACCTACTAATAAATCTTAAGATTATTCAATCTGGCAGTTTCTCCACTTCGCATCGTATCATAAGCATTTGGAATTTTTTAACATACTCATCAATAGTCCGGCCTCCTTGTACCAGCTCTTGAAGTCGAGTGAAAATATCTTGGAGATAGGTTTCCAATACAAACCTATTTCTGAGCACTTTGTTCATATCGGACCAAGTGTTAATTTTTCAGTATCTTTCTCGTCTTCTCATAGCCTGAAAATTCTTCTATCATATGGTAGCATATCTAAAGAACTCAATAGCAGTAGTTCTCAATTTCTCATAATCCTTATATTGATAGTAATCAAACACACGCTCTACCTTTTCTTCCTAATCCAGATACTCATCAGCATTCTCAGATAAATTGAAACTCAGAATCTGAAGCTTCACATGGTCGGATGCTCTAAGGATTCGTATACGCTCCTCTTCAAAATACTCCTCCTTTTCTTCATCAAGCTCTCTTTGGTTTATCCTTCACCTTACTCGTTTGCTAACTCCTCTACCTCGAATGGGTCGAGCTAGGTTTTGACCTCTAACAAGTTGAGTAGCTTGTGGAGTGTTTTGTATGACCTCAATGAGTTAGCAAGACAGCGCATGAGCAGTTCGGGTCAGATCTACTAAGAGGTTAACTTCCTCATCAAGTCTCTCATTAGTGCTTCTGGGAGTTTCCTAAGATTATCATCTATGGTGGACAACTCCATTGTCATCACCAGTACTAATATTCATACTTAGGTCTATCATCCTTCCTTATAGATTTAAAGCTCAAACAATACTTTAGGAAATTAACAATTAACAACACAATAGTCAATTAAATACAGTAACGTACTTTGTTTCATATACACAAAATAGAGTATAACAGAACTTAAAAAAGAACTACTACAATTCACACAAAACCTCCACTTTGATATCAAGATATTGCGAACTATAACTAAGAACAAACAAGGCCAATTGTTAAATAAGTCCAAGCTTGTAAAAAAGCTTAAAAATGATTAATGGGGAAAAGTGTGAAAGGGTGAAAATGAAGAATGAAATAGTAAGCAAAACTTATGAACAGTTCTAAAGGATATAACATACTAATGGAACTTCTGAGGACTTATGACTCAATTCTATATGATGTACGAATTGGTCCGGTGAGATTACTTGCTATTTAACCTTATTTAAGGGAAAGGACAAAAGTAATACTAAGATTAAACAAATAGTGTTTACGCAAGGAAGAAAAAGTACTCAAAGAGTGTATATTAAGAATGATTTGATCTGATGTTCTTTACAGTTATAAGTACAAGGGTATTTATACCCATAAGTTAAGACAACTTTCCTAAAAAAGGAAAAGATAAAATAGGCATTCCCTAAGGAAGTAATGTATAAGATATAAAAGGGTAAAAATGAATATAGAAGAAAAATAGTCATTGGTGCACATGATACTGTACATATGGCGATGTTACATTGGCAAGGTGGTTAAAAGATGCAAACAAAAAGTACAAATAGATAGGCTTGTCCGAGCAGGGATGGCTTAGTCAATCTAGACTCTCTCTCCCGACTTCTTGATAAGGAAGATACCGAGTAATTGGTCGACTCTGTGCTAGAGAGTAATCAACACCTCAACATACTACAAAAAATTGAGCGATCATTTAGCATGGTGTAAAGGGTGACTCGTCAAGGAAGTACTCAGCTTCGATAAGGGTTAGTTAGGATAGAAAAATTCGTCATGCCAGCCCCTCTAGTCCTTGAGCTCAGTTGTGAGTCAAAGGTCCGGTAGCTTGATTCCCATCACACACCACTGAGTCATTTTACACCAAACTAATTAAATTTAATAGCCGAACTACTCTGCTCAAAACTGTAGATAAGTGTCGAGCTACTTGATTATTTGAGTTTCCAAACTATTATGTGTGTGATCGGGTAGCATCGAAGCTAAACTATCAGAATAATTGTTGAGCTGTACTTAAAGTTTGTTAAGCTCTTGTAGCATGTTGTGCTTAATTGAGTGAAGGAGTCTGAGCTACCAAATTGAAGTATTCAAACCAAGCTGCTACTATTCCTCTTTGAGCTATCAAACTGTTGCAATTACCAATCCGAATTGAAGACTTGTTTGAGCACCTAGTGCATAAGTGGCCTAGGTGTGCTATCTAAAGGATATTGAGTTGCAATTGTGCAATTTATCCAAGCTAATAAATAACTTGCCGAACTCTGAGAAAAAAAGAATTGCTGAATTGCAAAATTAATTGTTTGTACCGCGTTTCTTTTGGGCCACCGAGTTGATTTGAATTTTGTAGAGCCAATTTCTGAGCTACTAAGTCAAGAGGAGTTGTTTTAAGCTACACAGAAGCATCCATATTCGAGCTACTTATGTATGTGTCCAAACTATCCTAGTTAATGAGTTAATTAACAACCAAGCCGAAGTATTTAAAGCACTAAACTGCTAATTCTATATAGAGGAATGAACTAAAGTTAAAGTGTTTGGCCTGATGTTCTCCTAAGGATTACCAAGCTAACTTAGTGAAGCTTTAAAGTCGGTGTTGCTGTGTTGTAAGTGCTAAGTACTATGAAGCAATGGGCATGAGATGTTCTCAAGTATGAGAGGGTGCAATAGAGGTAAATTGGTCATTGTGTGAACACTACTTTGTTTGTTTGCATCATAAATACCATTGTAACGAAGACACGTGTAAAGAGTGAATATTGTCCACTTCGAAGAATTACATTATGCTGCTTATATAATTACTATCGCATTCTTCTCCTTCGAAACTACCAAAATTGTAGGCACATGTACTTATAAACTTTACGTAGTGGTCAGAATGATGAAATTGGCTACCGGGTTTAATTGCTAAGCTGATTATTACTAGGACATCAACAAGAAAGTTGAATTTTTGCAATGCTGCAGCAGATAAATTCTACATTAAGGGAAGACTTGAGTAGGGTATTCTATTAATTCAGGTTAATCACTATTCTGTAAACTTTATTTCTAAGATTGTTGTTGAGAGATTGGGCTATAAAACTATTGACTACTCAAATCCATACGACTTTGTTTATAATAATGAAGTGATTCAAGTGATGAAGTCAGCAAAAATAGCCTTCTCCATTGGTAAATTTCAAGATGAAGTTTTATTTGATGTAGTCGACATTAGTGATTGTTATATGTGTTTGGGTTCTTTATGGAAGATAAGGCATAACTTGAGCTACACACCCTTGAAGAATATGTATTCCTTTTGTGACAAAGAATGAGTTATGCTCCATCCTATCTCCCTAGGTAATCTTAAAGATGATTTAAGGAATGTTAAGACTTCAGTAGAAAGATAGAGAGTCAAAAAGAAAATCTTTGTAGAGGCCATCAAGGAGGAAGAAGAAGTCGATGAAGGGATTATTACACCATCCATGGTAATTGAAGAGAAAACTAGTTGTAAGGAAGCGAATGAGGTAATGATTGTTGAAAATGAGGTTAAGGAGCAGTTTGAGCTTCTATATATTTAGACCCCTCAAGCTCATGCCATGTTTGAACTTAAAGTTATGCTATTCCCTTTGATTGATAGCTATTAGAATTACTTAGGGATAATTGATAAGGTATAGGATGAGTGGAAGGAAGGGTATCTAATGAAGAGCATAGTTGATTGCGTTCATGATGAGTGGAAAGAGCGTCAAATTATATTTGCCTTAATCATTCAATTAAGTTGTTGTAGTTCATTTTTATTTCACTCTTGCAAATTTGTTTTTAATCTAGGTGGAAGTTAGAGCAATCACTCATTAAGTTTCAGGTCGAAACTTTTTCAAAAGGGGGACGATGATGGGATTCTGGGTATCGATCCCACTAAATGTCAAAACCTAGCTCGTTCACTCCTCACCCGGACACTTCATTTGATTACTTATTTTTCTTATTTTATTTAGACTTTCTATTTCTTGTATTTTTTTTGAATTATCCTTATGTTTATTTTGTATTCACAAAAATGCCATTAAGGTATCCTTTTAGTTATTTTATTTACAAGACTGCCATAATGTATAAATGGAGCACATAGATAGGGTTTTAGATAGACTTTTGACATTTAATGAAAAAGCCTTGAGACTTTCCTCTTAGAAAAGTCTCCTCTATTCGCTCTTATTAATCCCTTTAGTAAAGATTATGACGAGCAATCTCATCACTTGAATCGGTGCGTTACATTCGGTGAGTTTTAGGCCGTATTGGATCTTATTGGTCCATCATATTTAGCTTGATAGCTCACGGATTTGCTAAAAGCCCTATTTTATTTTATTTTATTTTCTTATTCATTGAGGTGTTTCTCTGTATGTCCGACCTCGGAGACGCATTAGAGCCTTAGTTGCTGAATGGTCTTAACTAGCGTTGTTAGGTGATGAGAGTAGATTCTACTCAATAAGCTCAACGTTAGTGTCAAACTCTTAGGATGTGATATAAGATGTCCTAGTTGTTCTCTTTTTAGGAGGTGTCATATCTCTATAATCACTCTACCTCAATGGAGTCACTAAAATGTAGATGAAGCGATCATGTACAAGTCATGCAAGTATCGTGTTATATGTAGCCTTAGAGTAATGATGTGGAGATGACACTTAATGGGATGGCTAGAGAGAAAATGGCAAGGAGGAGGAACAGGCAATCCTAGAGTTTCGAATCTATAAGTGATAGCTAAGGGAGCTTGAGGAACCTAGGACATCAGCCTTGTAGTTCCTTGTAGTTCTTGAGCATCTAAGGTTGCTCTTTTGCTTGAACATTATTTGATTTTAGAGAGTAGAGGTTTTACAGTAAAACATTGTTTCTCTAATCTCTATAGTTGTGTTAAATGAGGAGGAATGATTGAATATTTATAAGCTTTTAGGCTTGATGACATCTGTTGGATTGTCTTGGCGATTGATGGACAAAATGGAGTTTTACTCAAGCTATAATTATCTGGAATAAGTTTGTAAGGGCCTAAGGCTAATAACTTTCCTCATGGCCCATAAGCCTACTTAGGAAAGGTTGGAGGCAGATGAATCAGTCCAACGATTCTTATTTTGAGCCTATCAAGCCAAATTTTTCTAAATCATCTCAATATATATTAGACTCCTTAGACCTTGTTACTTAACCCAAGAAATTAAACCCAAATAAATATTGAGCTTAATCCAATAATTAATATAACAATTTTAGCTCTCTATAGATTGAAGGAAAGAATTAGAAGTGGAAGGAAAGTGAGAATTTAGAAAAAATTTCTCTCGTTTGGAAATAGAAGGAAAATAAGAGATGATGAAATTAGAATGAAAAGTTTTTCCTAGAGCCCATACTTTTTTTTCCCCTCCAAATTAGAGTGATTTAGAAAGAAAAGTTATTAAAATTCTATTTTTCACCTTAGTTTTAAATTCTTATCATATTTTACAAGATAGGATAGTAATTACATACTTTAAAGTATTTTTAAGTATTATCTTGGAAAACATTCTTTTCATATTCATTCCTTCCTCTTTCCCTCAATCTAAACATCAAAATGGACTAATTATTTCCTTTCATTTTATTTTCTCTCTAATTCTTTCCTCATACTTTTCACCACCCCTCTTCCTAAACATAGTGTTGTAGGTGAAATGCGGGTTCAACTTAACAAAACTAGATTGCTTAAAATTTACTTAATTACTTTATAACCATAAATTGAGGGAAACTTAGATCTTTACATACATATGATTGTAAATGATTATGGAAGTTTACAGAAGTGTTATACCCCCTTTAGCAAATAACAAGTCTTGTAAAAGTAGATGAAATATTAAAAGGAGAATGAAAAAGATGATTCCTGTAAACTCTTTGTATCTAGTTTAGTAGGTAGCAAATCAACAACAGTGTTGCCTTCCTTGTGTATAAAATATGGGTGAGCATGATCAAACCAAGATAATATTTCCCCTGCATGTGTTGACAATATGTGGAAACTTGTTGAGACCGTTTTCTTCCTTTTTTTTTTTTTTTAAGAATCAAGTAGATTTATAGTAGTATTTGATTCCATATTGATTTTTAATTTTGTGAAGCCCAGTCGTATTTTAGTCCAAAAACAATCCCCACAATGCTGCACTCATTAGATCTTTGCAACCAATTTTGAAAGAAACCAAAAAATAATATATATCAAAGGAAAGAAAAATAACTAATGGTTAAGGAAAAAGTGGGAAATGGAATTTTAAATCAAGGGTACTTTTGGCACTCCAATACCAAAGCTTTTGAATTATGTAACCATATTATATGCCACACTTTTCTCCCTGTGTCTTACAAATCTGTTCTCCAATTGACAAATAGTAGCTTTTCTCCATTAACATAATTACCGAGGCCCGAATCTGGGGAGAATGTTCATAACTTGGAGAGTCTTGGTCGGATTTTACGATTAAACATGATTGGAAGGCGTGAGAACACTCAATTATTCACCCATTCGGTTAAGTGTTCATTTCTCTTGTCAAGAGTGGATATTGATATTGTCATTAAGGCGTTGGATGTTTACAAGGGCTGTTTAATAACAAGAAGAAAAGGAGATTTTATTGTGAATGTTAAAGGATTAAAAACCTGAGTTATTTGGAGGAAAAGATTTTCGCACAAATTTGTGTGGAGAAGGAGATGCATGGTCAAACTGCCAAAGTACACGGATGTACACTTGACTGTACACTCCGTAATGATGACAAAGGGATGCACGGCTACTAAGTAAGGTTGTATAGAAAGGAAACCAAGTATAGTAGGGTACACAATCATAATACCAGGGCATATTGTGGACCGTGTGCATTATGGAGATAGTATAAAGAGATATATGGGTACCCACATGGCTGTGTTGTGGTCATTTACCTCCTGACAATCTTTCTTTTCCTCTTTTCTTATGTTTTCTGAGGCAAACTATAATTCCTCTCTCCTTAAACTCTACACTTAAACTCTTAGATCCATCAAGTAAGTTTAAGGATTGTAACTTACCTTTGGAAGATATGGTATTATTTGCTTGTACCAAATCGGGTCATTACTCTAAGCATAAATGGGGAAGTTTTTATTCACTCCTTAAAATTTATGATAAGAGTGCGTCTTAACACTTATCACCAAGGATCAAATACTAAAATTACTAAAATTTCCAAGATAATAACTTAGATTTACCTTTCTCAAGTAATGATTCATGTCTAAGCCCCCACTAAACATTAGGATGCTTCTTGGCTTTCAAAACCTAGATTAAACATAGAAGCTAAGCTAGATTAGTAACTTACTTTTAGTAGTATCTAGGATTTTAGTAAGGGATGGGCATAGTTAGATTTGACATAGTTTGTCCCTTTGAATCGAATCGAACCTAATATTATGGTTTGATTTTTTTTAATCCAAACTTAAACTTACAATACGGTTCATAAACTTTTCAAACTTAAAGAGAGGGTTCGATTCGTAGTTCAAACAAAAAATCTCAAATATTTAAGAGAAATGTAAGGGGATAAATAAAAAATGAAAAATTTGAGGTTTGTTGTTTGCAATTTATTATGTAGGTTAAATCATAATTATGAAATTGAGAGTTTCAAAAGTTAGGAACTAAAGTGGCTATATTTAATATGGAGGTTTTAAATGAGGTACATGTGCATAAAATGACTAATTTAAGAGAGATTTCCACACTATTACATTAGTGAAAATATATCTTGTATGACTCATGTAAAAATATAATTCTTTTTTATTTTTTTATTTTTGATGGTTTGGTTTGGTTAGTAACTTTATGTACCTTTTAAAAATGGTTAGTTCTATAATTTTTTTAAACCTAAAGCATGGTTCAAACCTAATTTACAGTTTGATTTGGTCTACTTTAGTCTGATTCATAATTTCGATCAGTTTTTTTGCCTAACCCTAATTTTAGTTAATGAAGAAGGGTTTATGATTTAATATAGGTTTTCAAATCTAGATAAGGAATTAGGCAAGGTCACATGTCACAGTGTAAAGGGTTTGCAAAGGGGGCCTTAGTGCTCTCTTAAAACCCTAAAAGCAAAAGTAAGCTACTTTACATATAGAATTTTCTCATTCTTAATCCACCAATTTTAGGGTCTTTGATACCTAAGCTTAATTTCAAAATTAATTACAACTAGTATATACTCTAAAACATTGTTTCAATTGATCAAACTTAATTTTTGACTCCCATCTTGAAAATTAGGTTTAGGGGCATTTTGATCATTTTAAATAAATTCACCCTAAAACTTAGAGTCTTCCTTTTAATGGACATTTAAATAATCTAAATTAACTTGTTAATTGAATGACTATTGTTTGGATTATTTTAATGCTTCTTCATTTAAGTTAAAAAAAAAATTCTTTTGCTTTTAGAATGAGCAAAAAAAAAAATAATAATAAAATAAAATAAAAAGAGGAGAAATTGCAAAAAACCTTAAATTTTCGCTTTGGCAAAAATTCACTCTCAAACTTTCAAAGTGAGATTTTTTATCCTCTAAACTTTTACCCTAGTGTGAATTCATTCTCAATCTTTTAAAGTAAATTATTTTACTCTCTAAACTTTGAAAAATTTGCAACATTATGTCCATTTAACATTCTTTAGTTTAAAAAAAAAAAAGGCACATGTTAGGAGATAATTGATGATAACGTTTAATATATTATAAAAATGTAGTATATATTGTACAAATATAGTATATCAAACCATTACTATGAAGCATATACTAAAACTATATTAAATATTACTAATATTATATACTATGATACATATATAAAATATATTATATGTTACTATAAGAAATTATATTTTGTGACAAATAATATATCATATATTTATTATACATGTTTCATAAATTAGTTAATTATTCAATGGGATGAAAAGTAGAATTTCATATCCATCTTAATTAATGAATTACACACCATAGCAAAAAAAAAAAAAACACTATCTTGCTTATCATGATTGAATTTTCAAAATTTTAATGGATTTGGATTAATATAAAAGTATTTTAAATTATGGATTATCTTTTTAACACTTGATAATCCTTAACATTATTGTCAAATATCCCTAAGCATAATGTGATCCTTTTGCATCATTTTGTCACTAATATTATATATTATCATCAATTATACCCATATAAAAGTTTTTTTTATTAAAAATCTTTCTTTTAATTACCATAAAATATTATGAATATACTACCATCAATATATTATACAATGAATAAAAGGGAGTGTGCATGGAACATGACTAATTAAGATAGATATTAAATATGACCTTTATTTGGTTGAATAATTGAAAAATTACCTAACTTATGTGATATATACAATAAATATATAATAGATCATTATCACAAAATATGATTCCATACAGTAACATATAGTATATCTTATATATGCTATATGATATATATTATTACACTATACAACATATAATATTTGATATAAAATTAAATATGTGCTTCATCATATATGGTTTGATATATATTTGTATAATATTTTATATATTACCATCAATTATCCCTATGCATATACCTTTTCTAAATAAAAAACATTAAATGGATATAACATTAAAAATATTAAAAGTTTAAGAGATAAAAAAATTCACTTTGAGGAGTAAATTCTCACTAGTGCATAAATTTAGCTGTTTCTTTCGTAATTTTCCCAAAAATAAAAAAAGGAATAATTGACGATGTTTCCCATAAATATGAATTTCATTCAAGCAAAATATAGATGAAAATTGAGAGTTTCACAACGCAATCTGAAATACGGGTACATCCCGTCGACAATTACTAAATCTCATCTTAGGAATGATAAACCATCTATCAAGAGGGTAAAACTCAATTTATTGGTAAGTATTCCATGGAATGATATACTATTCCAAAATAGGGATGTGAATGAAAAAAAAAAAAAAAGAAGAAGAAGAAGAACGTAAAAAGGACATATCAAACACACAAAAACAAAAGAGAACTCAATTCATGAATCCAATATCAAGTTGGGCGCTTTAATCTGCAACCCACCATATATATATATATATAGAGAGAGAGATAGATAAGATAGATAGATAAACAGGTGAACTTATGTAGGCGGATCCATCTTGAATGGAGATGATGAAACCTAAAACAAAATGGTAGATATGTGGATATGAGAACCAATATTAACAATCGGTTGATCTTTAATACACAAGCGTTGAAAAGGGATAAGTGACCAAATTTTGAAGAAGCTTTCTCAATGGGGGTAGCGAATGCAAGAGATGGAGTTCTTCTTAAGAATATGATTAACCTCGGTTCTTGGCACAAAAATTTAGGCTAACGAGCTCCATGTAGAAGTTTTCAGGATTATGGTGATTTAGGTGTAACAAGAAACTATCTCTTCATCTTTAATTTTGTTTTCAGTTTTGACATTTGTCAAGTAAAACAACTATTGTTTGCTATTAACATTCCTGGCAACAATCATTTTAAAATCTTTTAATATATACTAGTAGATCCACACCTATATTATATGTGTAAATAAAATATAATTATATTTTATAATTTACGATATACTAAATTATCATAAATGATAGTATTTGATTTCTTTCTTTTTATCTTTTTATTTTAATACAAGCTTTTAAGAAAGAAGAAGAAGAGGAGGGAAAAGTGTTTTTTCTTTTTCTTGTTTTTTTTAATTACGTAATTAGCAATTGCTATTTTAAAAAATAAATTTAAAATGGTTCATGTGGATTGAAAAAATAACTAATAATATGGGTAGACGAAGCATCAATTAAAATGGATAATGTAGGAATATGTGATGCTAAGTCATAATAGTTAAAATAAAATAATAAAATAATAAAGATACTAATTTTTGGTAGTTATTAATAGTTATTAAAGCCCATTAATTTTAATGATATAGATAAATATGTGTACTTATATATAATTTTAAGATCCTTTTTTTTTTTAAAGAATTTTAATATTAAAGTATGGAAGTTTTAAAGGATAAAAATCCTTAAAATACTAATATGATACCTTAAAGTCCTTAAGAGTTAAAAGATGCTCTACTAACATAGTCCGGAGTAAACTACCAAATCCAATTGCACTTCCTCTCCACCTTCCCTTGCAAAAGAATGAACACAACAATGCAATAATTATCCATCAATAAATTTTACCAGTCATCTCATTTGTTTCCAAAATTCCCAGGATTAAGTTTTTTATGGGGTTTGCCATGTTTTTGGCCTTTTAACACTTTCGTTGTTATTGGGTTTTTCCAGGAAAGGATTTGTAGCTCCAAGAAGAGGACACCGTATTTTTCTACTGATTTTAAGGTGGATGCAATCATGGAATGCTAAAAAAAGGTCTAGACTACCAAAGGAAGTTCGATTTCTTCCATTTATTAACGGAAACGTTCACAAAGGTGGCAACATATAACGCTGTTTAAGTTTTTTATGAAATAAACAAACATAACTACTTTTAACTCTCTGTTTTTGAGTTTATATATTTCTAATTAACTCTCTATTTTTTCTTTCTTTCTTTTTTTCTTTTTTAACTCTACCCCTCTATAGAATTTAAACTAGTCAATTCTCTTTGTGTAACCCCCCAAAAAAATAATAAATAAATAAATATAACAACAAATCTTTTAAAAGGATATATCTCCGGATTCTATAACTACCCAAATCTCTTAAAAACTCTCTCTATATATATATATATATAGATATATATTCTCTATTCTCTCCCATATCGTTTGATGTTTCTTTTCCCTTCTTATAGAGTTTCTTATTCTCTTCATCGACTTAGTGTTGATCGACATTTTCCCACAAGAAAACTAGAGATGAAAAAAAAAAAGATAAAGGGGAGATTGTTTTGTGTAGGATTCGTGGTAAGTTTGAGCATTCATAATGGATTTTTATGAGTAATTAATTAAAAATTAAATATTTGGGTTATGGTTTTGGAGAACTTATGAGTGTATAAGTATGGTGTGGTGAAGTATACGTATAATCAAGTAAATAGTATTGTCTTCTTTCTAGTATTGTTGTAAAGTTTTGAACTTAAAGTGATAAAATAAAGTTGTTTGATTTATTAGAGAAAATGATGTTTCTTTAAAAGGTGTTTTATGCAAATATTAAGGGATGTTGCAACTAATTTTGAGGATACTTCACAATCTATCATTAAAAAATAAAATAAAATAATTAATTAAATATTTTTATTAATTTCTTTCTATTAACATCATAAGCTAATAAATATTGATTCTCATTTGTACATATAAATTCTATTATTACAATTCAACTATTTTCTACTATATATATATCCTATTAAATAATTATTTTGTATAAGATCCACCATTTATGGAATAAGATTATGATACATACTATATAAGTATTAGTTTAATTGTAAATATATATATAATTACTTGTCTTAGTTGAGTAGTATATAGTCATATATTATAACTTAAACAACTTATCCTATTATATTATATGTCATACAATATCTTATTTTAATTATAATATATGTACGTATATATGACTTTGTATTACCTTGTCAATAACTTATATATGTAATAAAATAGATTTTCTATATATTATAACATTACATATATAATAGTTTCAATATACTAAATATTTACAAGGTAACATTTTTAATATATAATATGTTAATAATTTCGTAATAGTGGAATATTACTTATTTTGCTTTAGCTACAATAAAGAAATAACTAATATCAATAACAACAATTGAAAAAAAAAAAAGTGTAGAACATCATAAATAAAGCATAAGTGTATATGTTAGGGGTTAAGTCAATTAATATTAGAAGTCGTAATAGTAAATAAGTTTAGGCTATGACAATGACTAATTAGTATGTCACTTATTGATATCAGGAGTTAAGGTTAAAAATTCTATTATTAAAAAGCCCATATTATGTACGTATATATTTGTTTGTTGGTTGTGCATGTTAAGTTTGAATAAAAAAAATGGATTTAGAACTATCTAGATTATAAATGTTTACTACTTGTACTTAATTCAACCTAAGGGCCTACAATAGTAAATCCTTAAGGAGCACCTCATTAATTGATATATGCCGCACCTTATTAATTGATATATACCGTTGTCCCCAGTGGAGTTACTTATTGACATAATAGGGATAGATTTAAGGACTCGTGGGTATTGAGGCTTAGAGTGGCACTTCCCAATATCATACTATGCATTATATATATATATTGCGTGACAAGGTTGGTGAGTTATCTCAAGTCTTGAGAGGTGTTATTTGCTAGATTTAAATGAAAAGATAATAAATAAATGCATGATTTATTTATTTACATTTATGCATATAAATATGAATTGTTTGTCATTCACATATGGTCATTGTATACACGTGCTGGGCATTAGCGTATCGCTTAAGGATTTTTTTTTTCTTCTTTTTAGCAGCAAGTTAATTAGATGAGTTGCTGATTGGTATGAAAATGATTATTACTATCATTATAACAGGAAGAGTGGTGATTACTATTATTATTACCACGATAACTAATAGTATTGATGTTGATTACTAATAGTTAAAGGTGTAGGATCCAATTGACATTCATATTAAATTTGTAATTATAGTGACTTATTTATAGGTCATTCAAATTATATTAAATCATGAAGTTTGCTAATTATATCTTTTTAGAAATCATATAGGTAATTTTGGATAATATAGTAGAATACATAATGTATTATTAGATACTAAAGATATATAGCGAGTTGTGACATCCTGAATCTTATTGGCGTTAAAGCTTTAATTTGAAAAACCAGCATTTTGCCACTTTGACATTTAACTCGAATGGAAAGGACGGTGTCCCTTACTCTTTGCCCTTGGATCCAAATTGGAATAGCTCATGTCTATCCTACAAGTTAAAGTACTAAATGTTTTTTTTTTTAAATTAAATTGCACACTCCTATATCGTAATGCCCAGTGTTTGTTGAACTCAATAAAATTATATAGTGGTTCATGACGAGTATTTTTCCGTTTGCTTTTCTTTTTTCTTTTTTATTTTTTCCCACAAAGCAAATAAACTTTATTAAGAAGAAGCTGGAGGAGGGCATAACAGCTGATCCGAGTATAACAAGTTAAAAATCTGGGATGGAAGTTTATCTACCCTAAAACTGTGACTTATTCCAGTTTTACCTTGATTAACCGCCCAATTCCCTTTTTTTTTTTTTTTCATTTGTTCGTTTGATAACACTTTTTAAAATAATGCATTTTGATGTGATTACTGTTATGTAATGGTTAAAAAAGATAAGAAAATATACTTATCTCATATAACTCTTATCAAGTAAATTTCATCCATGTTTTCAGCTGGAAAAAGAAAAAGAAACTCCATGTTTTCTCCATAATTGGTGGCTCTGCAAGGCTGAGATCAATATGTCATGACAATAATTTGTTTATGAAATGTACATAAAATACATAACATTTATTACGAATTCAACCTGAATGTATCCTAAAATACCTTAAAAAAAGATTGAATAGTATTAATATATCAAGTGAATCGATAAATACTGTAAATATACCTAATAAAGAATAAATGAATTTTTTAAAAAAGAATATAGCATATTATATATTATAGAATATGGATTTGTATAGAGTTAGCCACACACCGTGACTATTGAATATTTAAACAGTTGAAGGCTAGAGACCCTCTCCCAGTAATACAACCTAGTAGATACATACCGACTATGAACTTAATCTATCGTGTTGTGATTAATAGATAACGTACCAAATATGGAAGCCCTAAGTGCGTACTTACCGACTTTCAACTCAAATATATCGTGTAGTAATGAGCTCCCATCGCCCTCTGTTTTTCTTAAATAGCAACATGACAATGGACACCCTTATCGTGACGATTTAATGATGAGTTAATTCTACAACCACCAACCCCCAGGCAGCTAGCTTTTTTCTAGTCTGGTCCATTCTTCCTCGTAGCTAGGTAATTGGTGACCAGAATACTAGCTGCAAAATATGGATCTCATGGTCATATTTGTCCTTATAAATACCTCATTTGGCTAAACCTTCCATCACAACTCGCTTTTCATTTGTTATCCTTTCAAAAATTCGAATTAGATGAAGATGTCGCTGAAATACCTAGCCAACCAGCTGGTGAAACCGGCAAAACCTACTTGGAATGGCACATTAGAGTTATCTATCTGGGATCAAATTGGTTCCATAAATCATTTCTCCACTGTCTACTTCTATAGACCTTCCCAAGACTGGCTCACACCTAGTGATAAAATTTTCAACACATTGAGAGATACACTAGGCGAGGTGCTGGTTTGGTTCTACCCCTTGGCTGGTCGGCTTAGGTGGATCGATGGTGGCCGCCTTGAGCTCGATTGTAATTCCATGGGTGTCCAGCTCGTGGAAGCTGAGGCTGATGCAAAGATAGATGACTTTGGTGATTTTTCATCTTTGCAGGAATATGACCATTACCTAGTACCAAGTATCGAATATAATGTACCTACAAATGAGATACCGTTGTTTATAGTGCAGGTCACTAGATTCAAATGTGAAGGGATTGGTCTAAGTCTAACAATGTCTCATGCTGTTATGGACGGCACGAGCGTTATTCATTTTCTGACTGAATGGGTTAACATTGCCTATGGCGAGCCCATTGGCCTAGAGCCCCATTTTGATAGAAATTTCATGAGAGACATGTCAAAAGGTAAGCCACCTAAAATGGAACACCTAGAATACGAGGATGCACCCTCATTGCTTGGACAATCCAATGATGACGTGGATTTGAAGAAAAAGAAAACCACTATAGCCATGTTAAAACTTGAGAAATCTCTAGTTGACAACCTTAAGAACATGGCCAATAAGGGTAGGCTAGCTGATGAAAATGCACGCCCGTACACCCGGTATGAGGCCGTAGCGGGGTACGTATGGAGATGTGCATGCAAAGCGCGAAAACACAAGTATGACCAACCAACACGATTAGGGTTTTGTGTGGATTTCCGGAGCCGGTTGCAACCGCCATTGCGACCAGGGTATTTTGGCAATGCCATTATTGATGTGGTTGCAACAGGTGTTTCAGGTGAATTAGTGTCGAGGCCCCTAGGCTATGCATCGAGTCGCATACGTGAAGCCAGCATGAAGGTGACGGACAAGTACGTTAGGTCCGCAATCGAATTTATGAAAAACCAACCCGACCTAACTAAGTTTCAGAACCTTCATGCCCTAGGAAATAATACTACTGATCGGGATCATCATCCATTTTATGGTGACCCCAACATTCATGTTGTGAGCTGGATAAACCTAACGCTGTACGGTCTTGATTTAGGTTGGGGCAAAGAAATGTATATGGGGCCCGGGAATTATGATTTTGATGGGGACTCAGTGATTCTTCCAGGTCCAAAGGCAGATGGATCCTTGGTGGTGGCATTGTGCTTACAAGAGGCTCATATGGATGATTTCAAGAAATTCTTCTATGAAGACATCATGGAATGAGATTCGTGTGTTAAGAGTGTTTTTCTACTAATAAATATCATTCGTGGTCGAGGTTAGAAAAAGTTGGTGTTAAATATTCTATGTAATTGCTGCCTTTTTTATTTTTGTTTTCATTTTTATTACATTTTATGGGTTCTTCGAGATTTAGATTGTCAAACCACCCGAAACTCAAGAGTGTAGTGGAATTTATTGATATAAAAATATTCGTTATAATATTGTAATTTTATTATGAGTTGCGTCACTATTCATATTATAAGAAGCTGTTATGATATTTTGGTAATTAGTTTGATTAGTTTTGTTTAATTTGCATCAATACAGAACCTCGCACATCATGGTTGCCGATCGAGTAGTAATGTCAAGAACTAAGACAGTAAAGATGTAAGATATTATAGTCACAAATCGTTATCACACAGAAATGAAGCCGTTATCACACAGAAAGGGCAAGGTGGATTTCAACCCTATTATATATTCTTTCTTACACTTATTAATGATAGAGTTTGATATATGAGTTAGATACCGTACATCTTTTAAATGTTATATTAAAGTTTAGTGCCCCTGCCCGCTTCTGGACGACTTCTATCTTCTTCAGCCTTCGGTGTCTAAAAAACAATGCAGCTATGCAATTTTCAAATTGAGAATGAAGCCTTTCTTATACCAAGAATACAACTATAATGAAAAATAAATAAATAAATAAATCTTAGACTTAGTGGTTCCATTTGATTTAATAACCGGAACTGAATGACGAATGGGCCCCAAATTGTGAGTCAATAGTAAAATTAAAATTTTTATTACTGTTTGGTTTAATAAACAACCCATACTTAGCAAGTTCACAGCTATAAGTTACAATGATCTCTCATGCAAAGATGCTGCTCTATGATCTCAAATCGTTATCATCATTCCACTCTGGCCAATGTCCTACAATCTCTAATTTTACATTTGATACTATTAATTATTAAACAGCAATAAAACTAAAATTAAATAACATTAAATATGCTATTGATATCTTCTTTCTTTATAAGTTAACAATATCTAATTAGGTTAGGAAACTCTTCAGTTTCAAGAATTTATTTAGGCCATGACCTAGGGTGGGTAAATAAATCGCAAACTGTTTTACCGAATTAAACCAAACCGAAAATTCAACTTTTTTTCTTTTTCCATATGACTCAATTCGTTTTTAGTTAAACAGTTCGTGATTCAGTTTAGTATTACAAATCGAACCATACATGTTAAACTTAGAAAATATATTTAGTGGAATTAGGCCATGCACAAGTTGCAATCATTCTTCTAAAGTAAAAAGTAAGGCCTCTCTTCTCTTTCCAATTTGCCATCACCCTTCTTATCTCTTCCTCTCTCTCGTAAGTCGCAATTGTTCATTGCTAGTTGCCACTGGAAAATCAGGTCTAAGTCTACGGTTCAGTACTCAATAGTCAACAGTCGCCCTCAAGCCCTAAGATAATTTTCGTTTTGAATATAAATTTTTTTCATAGTTCGTGGACTCTTAAATGGAATACAAGCTTCATTGATATTATCTTTTCTTATTGGCTTAATTCTAAATCATCTTTATGACCAAAACCTATATGTTAGTGGTCATTAATCAATGCAAATTTTAAATTACTTTCTTAGTTCCTTCTTTTGAAGTTTGAAAATATTGTGTTCCTGGATCTTGGTTCCTATAGACATTGCCAATCTTAATAGACCAAATCAGGGCTTTGTTAGTATTCATTTTTCATGGATCTTGTCCCTTGGCTAGATTATCAAAACATAAAATATTCATCAAACACTTCGTTTGCATTGAAAAAAAAAAAAATGGTTTGAACAGTAAATCGAATTGTTTAATTTTATCTTCAAAAAATTTACTAATTGAACCATATGATCATATTCGAATTATAAAAGAATCAAACCGTTAAATTTAGGTTTAGTTCAATAGGGGGAGATGAATTGTACCAAACCCAACTACGCTTACCCCTAATGTTGACATGGCGAAGTAGAAATTCCATTCACCCTTATTCCTCTATTATCACCATCACTTTCTTTCTACATTTAGTAATAGCAATTCTTAAGAATTCTAATTACTTAAAAACTTTGCATGTCAATTCTTTGTTTGACCTTATGAATCACAAGTCCATGTAAAAAGGCACCCATTACCTTTCTCTTCTTCTTCTTTAATACATACTACCTCCTTCACATGACCACCATGCACCACCTATCACTATTGTCACCTACCACTACTCTTAGCCATCACCACTATAACCCACCATTACTACACCACCATCGTTAATCACTTACTACCACTAGCGACTAACCATAACATGACCATGCGACCTACACCATGCAATCATCACCACCACCACCATGCGACCTACTACGCGACCAACACCACACCTACCTTAATCTGTGATTGCAAAATTTGTAGGTCAACGTAATTTGTGTTCGCATGACCATGCGACCATCGCCACATGCATCTAGATCTATGTTCACATGACCCATGACTTTTTAATGAGTAGACCATCTTCTATAATGGAAATTTAACCTTTTTCAATGAGTAAATCTACAACATGGATTGATGGGACTCAAGCACCTGAACCCTTAACCTGATTAAGGGTAAACAATTTGGTGAACTTAATTGTTTAGGTACTCAAATGCCAACTTGACCTTAGCTTTCTAACCTGTAGAATAGTGCCTTTAAGGATTACCTTTAAGCTTTCTGACCTGTATGGAGTGTTACTATGATTGGTCCCGAATTAGATGAAATATCGACACTAGTAAGCCCAAGAGCTTGACTTGCCATGATGAGCCCGACTTAATAGAAAGTCTTCGACATGCTAACTTCAGTGCCACCTATCAAAATTCATTATTTATAGGTGCACCCTCCACTCCAAGCTCAATACGTATCCCTGCATGTACACCCATCGCCTAGCACCTAGATTATTCTATTGCTAGAAGGATTACAATATTGTCCTTTTCCATTTTGCAATTGTACATATCATTGTTCTTTACCCTTTAAAGTAATTTCAATTAGTAAGGTAACCCTAGGAAACCTAGTATAAATATTCTCATTATATTGCAATTGTAATCAAATTTCCAATTATTAATGAAAATTCCCCCTCTATGTTCTCTTCTCAATATTGAGAGATTATCAAACCCAACTCATAGCAACTCTTGAGCAAGGTTGTGTTGGTGAGCAACTCACCATTTTAGATCGGTAAGTTATATCCAGCGACATAGTGGTTTGCAAGTGCTTGAGCAATACGTCACATCTATGAGTAACTTTTCCTTTTTTACAATTTGATATTATTTGAACCCACACTTTTTATTTCTCTAGTATCTTTCTTTAGAGGATCCATCCATGCTACAGTAAGCTTTCCTTCAAGGTACATCATCTTAGTATTAGAGCTCAAGGTTCTAGGTAAAGCTATAAGTTTGGGTTGTTGTGAGGCATTGTTCAGGTGTTACAAAGGTGAGTGTTTAAGTGAGTAATTGTGTTAGTATTGTTGTTAAAGTGACCATTGTGTTGGTGTTCTGCATATATTGTAGTGAGAGGCTTCAGTCTTGTGATTTAGGATTTTGTTCTGGGTTTTGAAGCCAAAGGTTGAGTGTGAATAGTCATACTCTATTCTGTTTTGTTTCCTCTATGTAAGACATAATGATTAAGAGAAACACAGTTATAGTTAAGGGTAATGTTTTTGGATTTATTGATTCCACATGGTAATTGTGGTTGTTGTGAAGGTAAACATGATTGATCTAAGTGTTAATACGATGGTAGAGACAATGACAGTGATGTTCTTAGCCATGGATACCATGTGGAATAGACTATTGATGAATGGTTGGATCAAATGGCGATGATGATAGAGAATATGATAATGATGATGTACAAAACGATGATTACAAGGGTGGATGAGGCCTGTAAGGTTGGTAGCCGAGTTGATGTTAACACCTTAGTTGAAACCGAAGCCGATCAAAGTATCCTTCGAGCTCAAGAAGTTCCTCACAAGGAAGTAGATCACTTAACTCATCAAATACAAGCTAGAGGAGTTGAACAAAGAGTCAATAGGAGGTTAAAGCTGATTAGGGAAGATGAGAGCGAAGTAGAAGAATTCTATGAAGAGGAAGAGAGAAATATCTAAGCTCTTAAAGTTGAACACATTTGGAAAAGAGTTGATCGATTATTCTTACCTAGAATGAACTTCACAAGGGTTAATGTTAATGAAGAAGAAATTGAGGAAGAATACGAGGACGAGGAGTGAGTTTTCCTAGCTCCTAGGGGAATCAACAACATAAGAATTCAAATTCCAAGCTTTTTAGGAAGTGAAAATGCTGATGAGTACTTAGATTGTAAAGAATGAGTTGAGAAGTTGTTTAAATGTTATTAGTATGCTGAAAGAGACAAGGTTAAACTTGCTACTGTTAAATTTGTTGATTATGCCTATATGTAGTGGAAGAAATTACACGCCATGAGAGATAGAGAAGGAAGACAAGGAGTAAGGTCATGGGAAGAGATGAAAAGAGTTATATGTGGAAGGTTCATTCCCAACTCATACTATCAAGATACTTTTGCCAAATTATAAGAACTCCAACAAGGAAGTCAAACTGTCAATGAGTATGTATAAGAGTTTCTGATGCTAATGATCTAATGTGAAGTGGAAGAACTTAGAGCCTAAACTATCTCAAGATTCATTATTGGATTAAGTTTTGACCTGAGAGAAGTTATTGAGGTACTATATGCTTGTACCCTTGAAGAAGCTATCAAGGTCGCCCAACGAGTTAAAGGGTAGAGAAGAAACTGCTTTTATAGAAATTTTAATTCTTGACTTGCTCAAAATAGTTGACCTTTCTAAGGAAGTAATAAGAAGCCTACTAGTCTAACACCCAACTTGAAAGAAGGACAGACTTCCCAAGGAAAAGGAATGAGGTTGGAGTAAGGAGGAAAATAGAATGAATTCAAAAAAGGTTAGATATTTGGATGAAAAATGAGTGAGATAAAGTGCTTCTTAGGCAAGGGTTTTACACATGTAGCTTCCCATTGTCTAAACTACCAAACTATGGTCATTTGAGGAGGCAAAGTGTATAGCACTAATCAAGAAGTTAGTGAAGTTATGACAAAAGAAAGAGATGGAGAGAAAGTAAGAGTTATAGGTAAAGAGATTTATCTTGAGGAAGGAGACATGCTAACCTTAGTAATTCGTCGAGCCCTTAGTGTAGAACATGATCAACAAGGAAGTCAATGAGAGAATTTGTTTCATATTACTTGTAAGGTAAATTAGCAACTTTGTGCCTTGATCATAGATAGTGGTAATTGTATAAATGTAGCATTGCTAAGATCATAGAACAGCTGAAGTTGCCAACTACTTTGCACCTAAGACCATATAAGTTGTACTGGTAGAATAAAAATGGTTCATTTGATGTTACTAAGCAAGTATCCTTACCCATTTTTATGGGAAGTTATAAGGATGAGATCTTACGTGATATACGACCTAAGTATGCATCCCATATATTACTAGGCCAACCATTGTTGTTTGATCGAAGAGTTATACATGATGGATATTAGAATACTTATGATTTTGAGAAAGATGGCTGGCCTATTACATTGTACTGTATGACTTTAAGCCAAGTGAGCAATATATAGTCTAAATTCATAAAAAAGACTAAGAAAGCCTTGGTGATGAGCATATCTAAGCTTAAAAGAGCTATAAAGGAGGATGAATCGACGTTTTTGTTAGTGCAAGGGCTATTGGATATAAGGAAACAAACCAACTTACTTGAAGAGGTCGAGGAGTTGTTGAGAAAGTTTGCTGACCTATTCCTTGATGAGCTATCTAAAGGATTACCTTGGAAATGAAGAATATAGCATGGCATTGAGTTATAGCCTCGATCTATGTTACCTAACCAATCGACCTATCATATGCCCTTAGCAAGCAATTAAGCTATAGTGATAAGTTAATGTGCTTATTGAAAGAAGATACATTCTAAAGAGCATGAGTTTGTGTATTGTACCTACGTTACTAGTACCGAAGAAGGATGAAAGTTGGAGGATGTTTGTAGATAGTCAAGCAATGAATAAGATTACCATTAAATATCGATATCCCATTCCCAAACTAGATGATATGTTGGACGAGCTACATAGAACAAGTGTATTTTCTAAGATCAACCTGAAATCGGGATACCACTAGATTCAAATTAGGGAAGGCGATAAGTAGAAGATAGCCTTGAAGATAACGCATAGACTATATGAGTGGCTTGTAATGCCATTTGAGTTATCTAATGCCCTTAGTTCTTTCATGAGACTAATGAACCATGATTAAGAAATTTGATCGAAGAAGAGCTTTTCCTAACTGAAGAAGTGATTGACTTTAGCCCTTGTACTTGCATTACCAGATTTCAGCAAAGTCTTTAAGTTAGAGTGTGATGTATTTGGCATAAGGATTGGAGTAGTTCTCACACGAGACTTCCAATATATTGCTTATTTCAGTGAGATACTCAAAGGACTAATGTTGAACTACTTTGTATATGATTAGGAGTTGTATGCCTAAGTCTGAGCTATGCAGACCTAGTAACATTACCTATTGCCTAAGGAATTCATAAAGTACTTTGATCACTAAATGTTGAAGTACTTGAGAAGCCAATCAAAACTCTCAAAGTAGTAGATTAGATGGGTTGAGTTCTTAGAAGGATTTTCAATTGTGATCAAGTACAAGCAAGGAAAGGCTAATGTAGTTGCAGACGCTTTATCTAAGAGACATATATTGCTTTCTAAGCTATAAATAAGGTTGTTAGGTTTTGTAAGCTTAAAGGAGTAGTACGCTCAGGACCCCCACTTCGAACTTATTTTTGTCCAATGTCAAGAAGGAAGAACATTAGATGATTACTTCATAAAAGAAGGATATCTTTCCAGATCTAGAAAGCTATGTGTGCCAACTTGTTTGATACATGACCTGCTTTTCCAAAAGCCTATAGTGGAGGATTGTTTAGTCACTTTGGTGAAAAGCTAATGTCAATGTATGAGTTGTTGAAGTCGAGGTTCTATTGGTTAAAAATGATGAGGGATGTATATCGAGTTATCGAAAAGTGTACAACTTTTAAAGAGGTTAAGAGCTAAGCTAAACGAGGGCAAGTAATGCCACTAGTCGTACCAGATATACCGTAGACCAATGTGAGTGTAAACTTCGTACTTGGGTTATTGAAGATGGTAAGAGGAAAGGATACAATTATGGTTGTAGTAAATCAATTCAGCAAAATGGCATGCTTCATACCTTGCAACAAAACTAATGATGCTTTAGCTATATCTTTTCTACTTTTGTAGGAGATCATGAAGCTACATGGAGTTCTAAGGAGTATAACATCTAATCAAGATCTAAAATTCTTGAGCCAATTTTGAAAGACATTGTAACATTGATTGAGAACAAAGTTGTTATTTAGCACATCTTGTTACCTTCATACTAACAAATAAATCAAAGTCACCAATCACACCTTAAGATCTCTTCTTAAAGCTATAGTTAGACACAACCAAGCCGATTAGGATTCTTACCTACCTATCATAGAGTTCACTTACAACAGTTCTATCCATAACATCACAAAGGAGACCCCATTTGAAGTAGTGTATGGATTCATTTTGAAGCTACCATTAGATCAAACGCTACCCTTAGGGACCAACTAAGAAGACTAAGGAACCTTAAGATTCTTGCCTACCTATCATGGAGTTCGCCTACAATAATTCTATCCATAACATCACAAAGGAGACCCCATTTGAAGTAGTGTATGTATTCATTCCAGAGCTACCATTAGATCAAACGCCACCCCCAAGGACCAACCAAGAAGACTAAGGAACCTTAGATTGAGCACAAGCCTTATAGTAGATCTACCAATGAGTAACAAATCAACTTACTCAAGCTACTGAAAAACTAGTAACAGGAAGTCAAGGAAGGAGAGCATAGACACAATTCCAACTAGGGGAACTTGTATGGCTACATCTCAGCAAAAAATAGTTCTTGACCTAAAGAAAAAGCAAATTTTCACCCCGAGTTAAAGGACCCTTACGAGTACTCCAAAGGATCAACAAAAATGCTATAGACTTGAACTTCCAGATGGTTATAGTGTCTTTGATGTCTTCAATATTACCAACCTCAATCCCTATATCTCTAACAAAGACAACCAAAATAAGTACTCAAAGGATTTGAAATCCTAAACAACTTAGAAGGGATGATGGAAATCAAGCACCTAAACCCTTAACCTAATCAAAGGTAAAAGTTCTAGCAAACTTAACTATTCGAGTAGTGAATTGCTAACCAGACTTCAGTCCATCTAACCTATAAAACAAGGCCCTTAAGGATGACCTCAAAGCTTTCCAACCCATTTGGAGTGTTACTATGATTGGTCTTGACCTAAATGAAATATCAACACTAGTAAGCCCTGAGAGCCCGACTTGCCATAAGGAGTTCAACTTGACAAAAAGTTTTCAATACACCGACTTTAATACCACTTGTCAAAATTCGTTATTTACAGGCTCACCCTCCACTCCAAGCTCAACACATATCCTTACATGCATGCCCAATGCCCAATACCTAGAATATTCCATTGTCAAAAGGATTTTGAGATTATACATGTAATTTTTCTTTACCTGTTTAAGTAAATTTAGCTAGTAAAGTAACCCTATGAAACATAGTAAAAATACTCTCATTGTATTACAGTTGTTGTTAGATTTCTCCTTATTATCGAAAATTACCCCTTCGTGTTTTCTTCTCAACATTGAGACATTATCAAACCTAGCTTATAGCAACCCTTGAGCAAGGTTGTACTAGCAAGAAACCCAATATTTCAAACTGGTGATTCACATCTAGTAACATAGTGGTTTGCGAGTGCTTAAGCAATATGTCACATTCGTGAATAGCTTGTAAGGCTTAACTTTTTCCCTTTTAGTGATTTGATTCCACTCGAACCCACAATTTTCATTTCTTTAGTAGCTTTCTCTAAAGAACCCATTCATGCTACGGTAAGCCCTTCTCTAAGGAACATCATCGACATCAAATCATCTTGCTACTCTTGAAAATCTATCACTTTTTCATATGACTCAAATCATAAAAATCTAAACTTTGATTATTTTTGCTTGCTTTTAGTTTTTAAAAGCCCAATACTTAAAACCTTAGATTTAGGGCACAAATTTAACTTAGCAAAGAATCTATGGCACAAGGTGCATAATATTATTCCCTATACATATAATTGATTTGGAGTAATAGATATAAGATAATACATTTGGTAGATCATGAGCAATGATGGTGTTTTTTTTTTTCTCTTTTTGGTTTGTTTCTTCGTCCAAAAAAAAAAAAAATGCTATGGAAAGTTAAAACTGTAATAAGGAAAATGTGACGTAGGTAAGGAAATGAAATAAGAAAGCATGAGCATTGTGGTCATTTTCTTATTATTACAACTCTACTCTTAAAAGTGTGTTTTATTCAAGTGAACATGGTAATAAGGTATTATACCCTTATTTTGTGTATAATGAATCGGAATTTCATTACATGTTTATTGCATTTGGTAAAGTGAACGTACCATTATTATTAAATAATATTTCCTTTATACAATTTAAATTACTTCAAAACAGCTCAACAACCATGGTTGAGGAGCACCATTGATAACAAAAAAATAGCATATAGCATTTCACTTGGATCATTGACCAAAGGCACATAAAAAAATCTTTAGCATTTTATAGGCCACAATATTTACATTAAATATGTATGCTTAATTAGTTAATTTGTAGTATAGACCATTGAAATGGTTGCATTCAAACTTAGTTAAATGCTATGAACCAATTTTCTTAGGTTAGTAGTAGAGCCTAGAAAACTTAACCTAATAAAAGGACATCCTAAGGAGATTTGCTTGGTATGTTAGACCGATTCATTTGTTCAAGGCCTTATTTAGCTTTCTCATACTTAGAAAAGTATGCCCAAAAGAGGTATTTTGAGCCATTTAGGCTTCTCATAATCCTTAAGAGCCTTTACAGACTTTCTTATAAGCCTTGGACTTACATTTACAAGGAAGATAGGCTAAGCCTTATAAGGTTAAATAATCTAGGTTGACCAAGTCCATTCTAAAAGCTTATGGATCCATAAGAAAAGGGGTCCTTAACCTAGATTGTTGATTGTCAAGGAACAATCTAATGGCTCTAGTCAATACCTCATTTAGTCCATCTATCTTTAAAAAAATCCAACAATGGAGATAGGGATTTGAAATCTATGAAAAAGTATCCCTTCTTGCTCTTCATTTTGAACATTTAAAGCTATGACAAGCTTAAGCAAATATTCAACACTTTACTAAAGTAAACTTAAAGAAGATTACACTGTTGAACTAATCAAGAACACATAAAAAACATCACATTCGATTTGGTGTCAAGTGCATGCTTCAAGAAATCGAGTTTTCTTATTCCTCTAACCATGCTTCTCTCTAAGACATCCCTCTACATGTCATTACCTTGAAACTTCCTCAAAGTCAACCAACATGCTTGTTATACGTGATTAGCCAACTATAACAACTCTACCATGCAGTATTTATTTGAAATAACCATGTTTAGGCATCCTTATAGTGTGTATTACTATTAAATTGGTAATAGTAGACATAGGTATGGGGCTACAACTTAACCTGATTTGCTAAGAACAACAAGTCATGAGTCTCTTAAACATACAATCAAGACAATTCAGGCTAGTTTTGAGGTAGATCCTAAGGACTCAATTTCATGATGATTTCTCATGGGATTTAGGCCCATCAAATGAAATAGAAATTGATTTTTTTTTTTTTGTTTGTTTAGTTACATATTTCCCCTTTTCCTCAAAAATCCTTTTACCTTATTACTTGTCTTATATTTATATGTATGTAATTGATATAAGATAACTACTGTTGAATAGGTTCTAATTTGTTTATTTTGTTAGATAAAAATCCCTATATATGGAGTCGAGAAGCCACCTCATAATTTTAGTGATACAATTTAATAGGGTACAAAAAAAAAAGAGAGAGATAGCACCTTACCTCTTTACGTACAACCTCTCAAAAGCAAATAGAGAATTCACCACTTACATATTATTTAAATTGATGTAAAGTACCAATTTTCAATCATTTGGCTTATCGTGCATCGAAGAGTTGATATGACTATACTTCTAGTTAACATGGTGTGGGTATCACTAAAACAGTCATCTTTCTAACTAGATGTACCGTACACTTCTTATTCTCTCTTCACTGCTTTGTGCCATCTTCACCACAAGATAGTACTTCTATAGTTTCCATTGAAAGATTGGTCTGGTGCTTGTCTAAAATTCCTATGCTAAATGTTTGCACAACTACAACCATTAATTTAGAGTTAGTAAAACTTATCAAGTTATGAAGAAATTATTAAAATGCCCTTATATATATTTTTCACCAGTCTTATATGTCAATGTCATGATCACCTACAATGTCATCAAAATTAAGAATTGTGGTAAAATATAGAATTGTAAATCATATAAAATAAATAGAACTGCAAGATGGTAGAAACGTATGCATAAAGTCATAATTCTATTAAGAGTCTGTACCAAAATGGTTTTTGCATGCATTTCAACTAGAAAAAAACTCATTAAATTATATATTGGTAATTGCACCAATTAACTAGTGATTTTAACAACTATGCATCTTACCAATTATCTATGGTTTTTCAATATTTGCATCATCATTAAATCTACAATTGGGGGTTTGCTAAATCAACTTCTTTATGTAGAAATGAGGGGTAAGGGCTAAATCATAATAATCAATGTATGTGCTTTATACGCTCTTAGGACTTCTTAATGATGGGCTAAATTAGATAATACAAGTGTTAGACATTTTATTAACATAATAATCAACGTATGTGTAAAGCCCTAAATCATTACAATGACATAGATATTGGAATTTTCCTACATCATGCTAACTACTTCATAGTCATGTCATTTATATATACTTGCAATATTACATCACATTTCATAGCAAATAAGGTTGTAAATATGTTCAAAGCTTATATAATATAAATAATAAATGTTTGGCCAGTAAATAGAAGAAAATATTGTTTCAGTATTTAATAGTGATTATAATTTGTTTTATATGCTCTTAGGACTTCTTAAAGAGTAAGAGCTACCTCTTGATTATTATGAAAGAAAGGTAAGCAACTAAGGTGAGTAGGAGAAGCTCTTGATGTGTTTTTGCAATAAAATGTTTTGTTTTGACAAAAAGTTAAGTGGCATGATGAGTTAATTATAAAATAAATAAGTGAAGGCCATAAAAATCACATTACCTCTTCTCTCATGATTTAAGCATGTCTTTAATGTTATATGAGAGTAAAATTACATATGCATAAACTTTGTCAAGTAAGTATCTTATGGATATATGTTTGTGTTTATGCTACAAGTGATTGAGTGAATAGAAAATCAAGTCATGAAAACTTTTAAACTTACATCTTGTTGCACTCTAAATGCCTTCTAAAACCTATGAGATTGTGTCTCACATGGATTGTTTAAGAAAACGAGTTATTGGGGTATAATTAAAAGTATACCATCTCCTAAGTGAGAAAAGCATACCCATAGGGCAAGACCTAAGGATGTGTACTTAGACTTGTCTATGAAATAAGAATATTAAAATTAATATCACTAAGAGTAACAATAATGGATTTACATTTTTTTTTCTAATACCTACTTTCAACATATATATATATATATATATATATATATGTGACTTTATTACTATTCTTTCTTTAGTGAATGAATAGATAAAATAATGATCATAATAAAATATTTATTCTTGCTTAGTTAAATGTTAGATACAAAAGTAAATACTCGAGTACAATTACTTAAAAATATATTAAAAATAAATAAATATATATATGTACATAAGTGTAAGCCCCAAAATTAAGCCAAGTAACCGTAGGATTAAGCTTAAAACTCAAGGTTTAAGGCGATCGGCTAAAGGATCCGATCACACTCAAATTATAAACTATTGAGAAAAATATTAGTAAAAATGATCCCGTAAACTTAAATTTAAGAAAATAAATAGTAAAATAGGAGACTATTAAATTTTCAAATTTTAAGCATAATAATTGCTAATTACCATAAAGGCAAAAAGTATAATCTAATAACTAATAAATTACTATAGATAGATTATATGTATACTCAAAATTTTAGAATGACCAAAATAATATTTAGGAATGTTCACGTGTACCCCACATGTATTTACGTGTAGATAAAAATACGCGTAATTACCTAAATTGGCCAAAAACTAAGCAAATAATTAAAGAAAATTATAAAATAATTATGGAAAAATCAGAAAAAATCAAAAGATGATAAGCTGAATCAAGATAAGGTCGTAGCAGGTCCAAAGCTGCAAAAGAAAAATTAGCCAATAAAAATTGAACAACTTAAAAGCCAAAAATCAAGGAATTTGGATAAAGTCTTGTCAAATTAATGCATATTAATTACTACAATTGTCTATAAATAGGAAAAAAAATTTTAGAAGTCATTTGGTTAGTTTAGAATCTAAGAAAAATTGGAACACTGAAAAAATCGAGAGAAAATCTAGAAAATAAAAAAAGAAAAGAAAACTGTGCAGATCAAGCAAGTGAACTAAAACCACCACTCACCACCACCTGAGACCGAACCACTACCACCACCCTACACAAAAACCACCGTTTGGACCGACCGACAACCTTGGACCAGGTTTGGACGGCCAGAAAGCTTCGAACCGGTTAGCCATTTATTCACCCTGATTTTTGTATAATTTTGTAAAATTAGTTATTTTGCCCAGAAAATTATGAAACTCGTTATTCTAAGGTTTTATTATATGTAGATTTAGGGAAAAATATTGATTTAGTTTAATTATGTCTGAAAATATAGGATCCTTAATAAATTGTTCAAAACCGAGCATGATTAAACCGAAAAATAAATAGGCTTAGGAGTGTAGTTTGGAGCTCAAAATTTTTCTGTAAGATGCTCATATGATGTAGAACAGAACTATGAAGCCATTTTTTTAAAATTAATTTTCAAAATTTTTAAGTTAATTTTTAGCCCTAAAATGATGGAAAAATTGGGTGATTTAGGGTTAATTAAGTGATTAGGATATTAATTACTGATTTAGATATTAATTATATGTTTAGGGATGTTAATCTCTTATATAGAAACCTAATCTTAATCTATGGAGTGTTAAGTGTAAGTAATGAAGGTGTTATGTGGTAAATATAGAAAATTAGGAATATGTAGAATTAAAAATTAATAAATATGGAAAAATTAGGGTTATTTAGATAATATTAGAGTAAAAATTAGAATAATATTAAATCTGAATTAAGATTGAATTTTAGGTAATTATATAAAAAAGTAAGATTTTCTCACATCGGGGATAAATCCGATACCCTAATTAGGACTAGCGTGTATTATATAGCTTAGAATACTAAATTAAGACCCAATAGGATATTTGGATACTCGAGCTTCATGTGATTAATTTCACATTAGGATTCGAGCATGCTTAGGATTTAGAAATCGAACTAAAACCTAATTTAGAAATTGATGCGGAAACCGAAACCGAACCCGAACCTAAACCCAAAGCTAGAATAATTATAAAAGACTTAAGACCTAGATAATTAGGTATATTAAACCCTAAACAACATATAACAATAAGCGTTATAGGATAAACAAACTTATAATAGTTATATGAAAAGTTGAAACCACGTTTGTGTTACAAGGATGATCGACGATGGCTTGAGCAAATCGGACCTCGAGTGAGTGAGCAAGGAGTCGAGGTAAGTTGGGATTAATACAATGCTGTATTTTGGAGGCTTAAGATTATGCTTAGTTGTGCTTGTTAGATAGTTGAATGTGTGCATGTGCATGATTATGGGTGATGCTATGATTCTGTTTGTTGCTCTGGCACAAATTGTATGAATTGTATGAAAGGATTGATCACACTAAACTGGACTTAATTAAATATCCGACCAGTAATCATAATCGGACATTCATGGCAACCTGTTAGGGGAACTTAGGACTCTCCGGCCAAATACCGACCCTTTCGGAAGGGATAGCGCAAGATTGCAAAATGGTCCCTTCTTCATCCTCAGTCGAACTAAATGATAGGAGAGGAGGTCGCGGCGAGGGTGAAGGCAATGGTTCGAAGGTAATCGCGGGAGAAGCAAGGTCTCCATTACACAAGCCTGGGTTTGGTCGTGAGCTGTTGTATTAACGGCAACTCCTCAACCCGGATTAGAGCGAGCGCAATTTCTCTAATCTCACGACGGATGGAACAACGTCGTGCGATGGCATTTGCTTGCACTTACATTGCATATAATAAGTGATTGAAAACCTTGTTGTGTTTCTAGTATAGTTTTAAGTCCTCTGTCCCTACTTACTGAGCTGTGATTGCTCACATCCCTATAGACGTCGTGCAGGTACTGGCTAAGAAGTGGCAAACAACTACTCTGAAGCTAGCAATTGCTGGATCCTGGGGAGTGAGGAAAAATATTGAAGAATAAACACATATTTTTAAGGTCTAAGTTTTTATTTTAGAATTATTTTTCATTTCCGAATGATGTAATAATTTAGAAAAATACTATAGAGAAATATTGTAAACTTTAACTGCAATAACTGAATTATAACATATAAATATAATTCCTCATTTTTATAGGTAAATGATTTGTTTAAATTACAAAATGTCTACTTCAAAGCGGGTTAGTTGTGAACGCCTTGTGTAGATCAGGTCTAAGATAGCGGTTGTAAGGCCAACTTCTATCTTAGGATAGTTTACACGGCGGGGCTGTTACGACTCTGCCGCTTTAGGGCGTGACAATAAGCATCTATATACGTGTTTATAAACATCCATAGTTTACTAATTATGCCTTTTAAAGATAAACTTTCCTTATATAATGCAACCTTAATAACAAAATTGTAAACCTATACTTAGATGATATTGCTAGAATTTGTGAGACCCCAGCTACTTAATTACCGATATGATTTAGGGCTTTCAGGTAATTTTGTCTGAATTGAGCCAAATTCTAATATGAGGTCATAAAAGTTAAAAAAAAGAGTCTTAATAAGGTTAATTTTTTAAAATAAAATATATATAATATTCAATTTCGATGAAATGTACTTTTACTAGGATGGTTCGGTAATTATTGAGAACTTAACATTTGAGTTATGAAATACGATAAGCTCTTAAAGATAAACCATTTAACTTATAAAAATAATATATATGAGTCAAATAGAATATAATATGATTATATAGTCAAGTAGTATATACATTATATACCTGATATGTGCATATATTAATAAAATATACTAAATAATCACTAAAAATTGTAATAAATTAACAAAAAAATTACAAAGAATAGTAAACACACTTAGACACACTTAAAATTGGTGTAGCAAGCTTCAAATGTAGTAGGACACTTAGCATATGAGTTGGTAAAGGATATAAGGCCTAGACATATTAAAATATTAATAAGAAAATACAAAACAACACATGTACTTGCTTTTTTACCCATCTAATTGACCTGATTTCTTTATAAAGAGGTAGAGGGTTTATTTGGCATCTTTTTAGTAGATCAAAATCCACAAAATCTTCTCTAGAAAGCTAAGAATAAAAATTAAACAAAAATAAAGAAAATTTGGATTAAAAGGTAAGGTATTGGGCTTCTTATTGCAAACGAAGACTTGACAACACGTGGGTTGGAACTTAAGCTTCTATTGGTTAGACAAGGTAGGTTAACAACCCCAAGTAGCTGGAAGGTGACCGAATAGCCGTGTGTCGGTGAGCCTTAATTTTTCATCCAATTTTCATTTATTTTTTAAAAATATCAAATTAACCTAGAAAATTATGAAAATTTGTTTCCTCATGTTATTTTACATATAATTCTATGTCAAAGTTTTATTTTGTTGAAATAACATTGACTTATAGCACTTGCTCATCAATGAGTTCTATTTCAAAGAATTTTAGTTAAAATTTTCAAAATATCAAATGATGTTGTTTCAGGTTAAAAAATTTTTTACAACACTTTTATATTATATAATAAATTGTGGTAAAAATAATTTTTGAAAAATAATATGTTTATTATTTATTTTAATTTATTTAGTATTTGCTGGTAATTTTCTTAAATATAGTGATTAAAGGATTTTAAAGAAATTTGTTTATAAAATCAACATGATACAATTTCTAGAGCTTAGTAATATTGGATTATATGTTATAATCTAATTTCACTGCAAAGTATAATTATTTTCCTATTTTTAGCTATTTCCTGATGAAACTAAGCTAAAACAGGTATTAAGGAGTATATTATATAATATATTATTTTCGTGCTTTTCATGACTGGAATACAAAAAATATAGTTTACTGAGTATAATATGCTTTTATGGTTTTAATAAAGTATGAATATTAATTATTACATACTTTTCTACTACTCGTATATATTTTGTCAAACATGATAATAAAAGGGTAAATTTATATAACTAGCATTATAGCAAGAGAGAGTCTTAGCTAGTATTGACTTGGTTTAGTTAGAAAGTAGAATCATTATAAGTAAACATAGTATTCTAGTTGAATTAGAAGATAGATTAGAGATAAAATCAGAAGTTGTTGCACTTAAGAGTTATTGGGTAAGTTAAACTTAAACGATTGAGTTAAGTGAAATACTAAGAATTTTAATTAGTAAATTGAGGTTATAAGTTAATTAGTATATGATCAAGAATTTTGAAGTTGGATAGAATTAGAGAGTAATTCAAAAGCTCAATCAAAAGTTAAATCAGAAGTGAAGTTAGAAACTAAGTTAAAAAAAGTTTAAAGCAAACTAAAGAATAATAAGCTAATATCAAGTTGAAATATTTATCAACGCATGAGTTATAGTTGACCTTAGTAGCATTTACCTTTACTACGTAAAATCACAGAAGAAGGAGCGTATTCTAAAGAGCAAGTTCGGGAACATACCACAGGCCAGATAAGTAGATCTATATGTATAGAGAGTAGATTTATATCTACTCATTAGGAAGTAAGTAACCTTGCATGTGATTGTGGTGACTATATGTATGTTGATTGAATCTACTATGTAAAGTACTTTATGATGTTATGTTTTGTGTATTTAACGTTGGTTGATGAAGACAATGTGATGTGCTGCGTTAACTTGGATATATGTTAGGAACCAACCCAAAAAAGAGATAAAGCTCAAGTTTAGCTAAAAGAAAACTAGATGCGCTTAGTTGTTATGCTTGGTATTCATTGAAAATTGGTTGATGTATTCATAGTATGGTGTGACACAAAAATGATCTATAAGTTGGATTTTTTTGAAACTTATGATTTTGCTAAGATAAGTCTTTAGAGCTGGGTTTTCATGCTTATCATCTTACATCAATCGTGTTCCATGGTTTTACTAAGCTGACTTACTGTTAAGTTCTCGATTATATTACCTAGATGCTTAGATTTGAAGTGACTAAATTGGATGAGTTGATAGGTTAATTAGGATATGGTACTGATATATATTACGTGCATTAACATAGCATATATTATTTGCATTATCTTAACTACTATTTAGGTGATTAACTCAATATGATATTTATACACCTATGCTACATGCTTTATTGTATTTTTGCTTGTTATCTACTCTCACTCATCTTAACAATAGCTAAGGGGATAAAGTATTTTATCCTTAGGTACTAATTAGAGTTAACTATTTTGGAAAGTAGAAGTTTTGTTATATAAGTGTAATGGAAACCTGAAAGTCTAGTTTCACAAATGAAGTTAAAGCTTAGAGAGGATTTTTTTTTTTTTCTTTTTGGGTTTTGTAAATGTTATACATATTTGTAACCTAAAAGATTACAACTAAAATTCTTTTAAAAGTTGAAAATACAATAAACTGATCTTTTGTTAGACTTATATCTATTTTTAATAGGCTTACCTATATAATAATACATCCTATACTATGCCAAGATGCAACAAATTATATATATGTCATATGTATTGTACCAATAGTAGAAATACGTTTAAAAAATGAATGAATATATATTGTTGTATAAGGTATATGTCCATTAATATGCTTATAAAACTTTTGTGAAGTAAATATATCTAGAATTATCTAAGCAAGTATATGCATTTATGTAACAATACAAAATTGTTAATCAACCAATGAAAATAGTTAATGAAATATAAACATATGAGTCACTGAAAATACCTTAAAGTCAATACTACTTAATGATTGGTGTAAAAAGTAATCATATAACTAAGACCATAATTGTTGCTTAGATTGTTATGTATATGTTAGGCAAAATATATATTGTTCAACAAGTGTTTACGAAATTAATTTAGTCACCCTATTAACTGAACTAACTAATAACTTGACTGTAATAAAACCTAACATGCATATCATTATTTCTTACATCATTAAAGGCCACCACTTCTATATGGTGGTGTGTGAGAGTTTGAGAGGGACTTAGCTCAATCATATATAAACTAAATAACTCATGGTTTTATTACGTATGATAATGAAGATGGAAACTATATCATCGTTTAAGGCTAGCTTATTTGGCTCTTGTAAAAGTTAGATAGTTCAAAAGTTTGCAGACATTTATTGAATTATTGTTTTGGTGTGAGTTGAGGAAAAGAAGGAGAAGGGGAGGGGGGAGGAGGGAGTGGATATCTAAAGAAGGGGTTATACTAGACTTTATGTTGGTAACCAAAAGACTACATACAATATTTGCATTCATGTGATTGCCATGTATAGCATGTACTCAACAGCTTGTTTATTTTTGTTGTGTTGAAGAGTGTTCCCAATTTATTGAGTAGTGAGTTCTCATTCTCTTATTAATTTATTCATATTTTAGGTCTGAGGATCTAAAGGTCTAAAAGGAAGCTAACATTTGTAAATTATCAAAACCTTTTTTTTTTTTTTTTGCTTAGGCTTAGAAGTGCAAAGCAAGACGAGAATTTAGATATTATCTTTTATTGATCTATAAACTTTCTATGTTATCTTTAATTATATTCATGCTTGAATGACCATCTTAAGTAGAGACTTATAGTTTTGGAGACTTAGTCATGTGGAAGTTTAATGATAGTATATTTTTACGTAATTTAATTAATGTTCTCATATATGCTTAGTGAATAGTTAACAAGATCTAGAACATCCTTAATGAAATTCTCTAATCCTTAATAATATTCGTGGTCAACTGCTAAATCACAATATCGGGTGACAATTTTTATGAACAACCAAAGTCTTCTTGCTTTTAGTTTTGTAATAGACTACTAATACTATCTATTATGGTATGGCATCTCATTAGGCAATAAGAAGTAATAGAGCAAGTTCTTTTGTATATTATTATCTTTTAATTAATTCATCTAATAACTTGTTTATTATGTAATGTTAATTATTTGGTGAGAAATTTACATGATAAATTTCAAAAGTAAGCCTAGCTTTGTTAAAGGGAAATTATTTTCCATAATATTTTTTTCTTGTTTTTAATCTATATATCCAATTATAATTCCATTCTTTAATTTTATTAACTTGAAATTCTATCAAAGTATACAAGTAAAAATCATAATAATTGATGTATATTGTATACATAATACAATGAAAAATAATGAGAAAAATTGGGAGCTTTTTAAAATAGTTCAAGTCAAATCAAATCAAATTGAACTGTACTTGATAAGGTTCAATTCAAAACCCTATTTAATTAAAAGTGGTCGATTCACTGGAGATCAAAATGAAATAGTTTCAAATGTAGTTTAGTTCAATTTATCCCTGAACTAAACCGTGTATACCCTTAGACTCCCTTAAGGATTTGTGCTTAAACACCTCATTTCCTTTCACTAAGCTACTTATGGAAGACTTTAGGTTTCTTTTATGTAATTGAGTTGAATCCTTAGCTGTATCCCTTTAGATCATGGTTAATGAATATCATTCTAGTAAAACTAAAAAAAAATAATCATAATCATATATATATCTATGTTACAAAAATTAATATTAATTGCATCAAGAATGTAATTCCTAAGATTAATTCAAGGTACATTTAGCCATACCAATGTTTAAACTATTCTTATTCTAATCTTATATGAAGTATTCATTTCATGTTAAGTTTTGAAGATTTTTCATGAAATGATATTGATCAAGTAATATACCTTGAACTATGAAATTAAGCTAATTGAAAATCACAAGTAATTAAATAGTAGCATATAATAAAATCATACATTATTTAAATTATTAAGCTAGCATCAAAATAATTAAAAATGTTCAAGAAACATGTTTATAGATTAAAATTAAAAGAAAAATAAGAACTTAGATTTATTTTTTTTTTGCTAGAGAATGCTTTGTAAATTAAAAAATAACAAACTACACATCTAGGAGCTTGGATGGCTAGTCTGATGAGAGAAAATAACTTTATAAAGGTAGGGGTGATGCACCTCATAACTACAATTCATCTCTATTCTAGCTTCTTTAGTAACCTAATCCATACTCGTATTAGATTCTCATTTAACTAAAGAGAAGAGGCAAATATTGAAGATTGCTTTTGCTATATGAACATCTTGAGCAACGTTACAATAGCTCCATGGTGAATCAACAATAGATATAATCATGGCATAAACCATTTTTGTTGTTTATCTCAATCTCAACTTTCCCCCAGCCTCTTGGAGTTCCAACAAACATTCCTTATCTCACTACTAAAACTTCTGTCATATAAGTAGCTACAACTAATTGTCCAGTAGCTTGAAGTAGCATTTCCCCTGAATCTCTACAAATAATGCTAATTCTACTCTTTCTTGTGATCGAACCAAAGCCTCAATTTTAGTTAACCTTGATAAAATTTACTATAAGTTAGGACTAATGATGAGTTGCTGTCAAATCTATCATCATATGATCATCCATAATTCCAATATATCACATCATCCCTATTGCTAACTCCTGATTTTCTTTCACATTGATGGTGCCTCAGTCTTAGTTTTCTATCAATATTGCTACTCTGTTGTTGGTATGATTTTGGTGATTATCCATTTTGTTGATTTGATACTTACTCACCTAAATGTCTTGATAATTTCTATTTATAGCTTTCAATAACTCAGCATAGAGATGATATTCGTTTGTTGAAGATGCACTCATTTTCATGTTTATAAATATGCCTACTTTGGTGTTTGAAACTCTTCAATATGCACATTATAACATATAAACAATACAAAACATACACAAGGACAGTGAATTGACCAATGCTCAAGATTGTTGATAGCCTTACAAAATTGACATGTAGGATTAGATTTGACCTTCCTATAAAATAAGTTCTCATTAGTTGCAAGTGAATTAGTAAACATTCTCCATAAGTAGCATTGATGTTTAGGTAGGTACTATAAATGCATACTAGATTCCAAACACCCTTGTTAGCTGCTGAGATGTTGATGCACCCTTAGATTCCTTACTAGTCTCCTTCTTTAATGTCCAATGATAAGTAGACTTGACCTTATATTAGCTAATTCTATCATCTAATTACATCAACCTATCAAATTAGGTTTGTTAGGGCATGGGAATATTGTTAATGGTTTGAATTTCTTCCTTGGACATTAGATCTTCAAGACAAGTGTAATGCCTCAGGATTTCGAATCCTTTGAATTTAGGGCGTTGAGCAACGTCAATATAATTAAGTGAACTTCATGCTTAGGCCACAAAAACTAAAATAAATTATTATGTGAAGTCAAATCTCTAAAATAATGCAAATATGTAAAATAATTAAAAAAAGTCTCAAGTTAACTGAAACCAAAAGTCATTTAAATAGTGAAGCCCATGACTAGACTCAAAATATTATTTAAGGTCGTATATGCTTAGCAAATATAATTTATACGTTAAAAACATATAAATAAGAAAGGAATATGATTAAGAATAGAGCCTTGTAGAAACTTGGAAGTCTTTTGTAGAAACTTATGTTTATAAGGAAATAATATAAAATAATCAAAGCAATTAATAAATAAAATAATCAATAGTGGTTATATGGAAAAATGGGCTGCAAATGGTTTTGGAAACCAAAACAAGAGGTAATCCATGGTTTTAGAAATAAAACAAGAGATGGCCCATGGTTTTTAAGAGAAAAATAAGATAACCCAAAAGATTAGCACATAGTTATTTAAAACCATATGACACTTGATATCTTCGTCTCCCTCACCCATCCATTATAAATACCCTCATTCTCCTCAAATTTCACTCTTTGGCCAAATACCATATCAAGGAAAATTTAAAGAGCTTATTTGGGTTTTGTGAGAATTTAGTGAAAAATAGGAAAAATCAGTACATAATTTGGGCATATACAGAACCCAAATCAAACAACTACCTGAAAACGAGTGGCCACCACAACTAGACTCCAAAAACAATGGCTATAGTGGTTGAAACACCCTTAGTGGTGATTGTTGGCCAGATCTTACAACAATGGTGAATTTTGGTTTTTACTAGGTTTTTGATAAATTGTTAAAAATGGAAAACTTTGTTAAAAAATTATGAAAAATTGTATCCGTAAGTTACTTTTAGTTTACTTTTATGGAAAAATATCAGTTTTTCAAATTATACATATTTTATATATTGCTCTTAAGAAACAAGTATTTTTAAGTGAATTTTTTATCCAATTTTTGAAAGGGTAAATGATGTTGTTTTAAGCTCAATCTTTTTATATTTATTTCCTTATAAATAAACAAGCTTCTGCCCATTGTTTTATTTACAAGCTATGTCAAAAATTTTCCTAAAATTGCTCGATAGATTTTTATTAATTTTGATTTATAAAAATTGCCAAATCGAAAAATTAAAAAAAAAAAAAGGTTGATTTTCAAGTATCATTGAACCAATCTAATTTTTATCCATAGTTTCAGTATGAAAATTATGTTTCATGAAGTTTTGAGGCTAAAAGTGGTCAAAAGGGTACTTTTCATGACTTTTATAAGATAAAAGTGTTATTTTTGTAAACTTGGAATGAGCATGTGTTCAAAAGCAAATATGTATAGGTTTTTGAAAAATTATCTAAATCTGGAGTATGATCCTTAGAATGGTTTTATCGCTAATTGTGTCCAAAACTTGGTGTGTCTTAATGGTTACATGGATTCTTAATAAGTTTAGGTATTAATCGACCCTATAAAAGTTTCTATAGAAGGTTACTTATAACTAGGCAAAGAAAAATGCTTAAAATAAAATATAATATAATGATGACCTTAATGAGATAATTGGTAGAAGCTTTCATAGAAGGTCCTTGGTGAGATATTAAATGAGAAAACTAAAACAGGTTTAAGTAGAAACTTGAGTAGAAGGTTCCTTGGTGACATATAAAGTGGGAATTAAAAGCAAATATGAGTAGAAGCTTCTCTAACTATGAATCCTACAACCAACCTTAAGTAGAAGCTTAAGTAAAAGTTTCCAAGACCAATGCCCCCTAAAGTTAAATCCAAATTGATAGTTAAGTATAAGATATTGTTAATGAAACAAATGAGGATTCCACCTTAGTAAAAGGATGTGTAGAAGGTCTTGAACACTAAAAAAGTATTACTATCTAAACACCTAAAGATACCCATCCTTAACTTATGAAGATACTTCAAGATCAATTAAAGCACTCATGAAGCTTAAATAGAAACTAAAATATGAATCATGATTACAAGTTATTGGGATAACTTGGAACCTGAAGAGGATAATTGACGCAAGAAGTGCTTGATATAATGTACAAGTAGCGAGTGACCCACTTTAAGTAAGTGGATATTATATGTTAAGAGTAGACTTATGTTTACTTATTAGGTTTTGAAATGTGTAATTCACCGTAATGTGCTTAGTTGCTTACGTTTAAATTTGAAATTCTAGGATATGTTGTCTATTGAATATATGATGCTTATGTACTTAGTTGATTGAACTTGGTAATGAAGCTTGAATATATTACTTGATGACTAGGAGGATGTTGCTAAGATTTAAGAAAACACTAAGACATGGCTCAACCTTCGAGGTGTTTGCCTAAGTAAACCTAATACAAGGTTTTAGTTTATGATAAGACATTAAAGTAAGATCAAGATAATTAAATGGTACTTGCTATAAAGCTTGGACAATGTATTGTTATATAAGGGAAAGATTAGGCCAACTAAGTATTATGAAATGATAGATTCAAATGTAGACTTGGAAACTGTACTTAGTATTATGTTGATATATCATTGGTACATTCATGGCTTAACATGGCATGGCATGAAAATGATTTATTAGTCAAGTTTTTTTGAAAATGAGACAATGCTAGGCTAAGTTGGGTTTCTTTTAAGCATATAGGTTTGCACTCCTCAATCATTCTGGCCACTTTATATGGCTTTAGCTAGGCCAGTTATACACTGGGTTTTTCTAGCTATTTTATGTGATTTTAGCTAAGCCAACTACATGCTAGGTATTTCTAACCACTATATGTGGCTTTAGCTAAGTTGGGAAATTTGGCTACTTATTGTAGCCTTAGGCTAAAAATATTCAAGGATCCCTCGACAACTCCTAGTTGCATAAGATTGGGCTAAGATATCGGTATCGATACATTTGTTCATGTGCACAGGCATGTCATGCGTTCTTTACATGGATTCTTAGGTTAGGCATTGATGCAACATGACTAAAAAAAAAAATCTAATTTTCTATTATGTTATTATTTGTTGATGTTTATGATAAGCTGACTTGGTTGGGTAATTATTATTACTTGTTTTAAATATCAAGTATTAGATTGATTACTATTATTAGACTTGTACATCGTTTGTTTATCCACTCTTACTTAGCTCATTGAGAGCTAAGGGGATGTTTCTTTGTGCATGCGTAAATCGTAGGTCATAGAAGATAAAGAATGATAAAACGTAAAAACTGGGACTAGGCAAAAAGAGTTTTAACTAGAAGATTATATGTTGATACCAAGATTTGAACACTCAAGAAGATCTCCATGCTATCTCATAGGTTTTGATTAATTAACTTGAGAGTAGCAATGCAATCATGTATATGTTCATATAATGGTTCTAAAACAAGTAACATGTGATACTTCATGGTAGGCACATGTTGTAAAGTCTTCACAAATGATATATATAATCAATAAAGAAAAATATGATAATTTCATTTGCATATTTAGATTTGTTATAGTCAAAACAAGATGACTCCACTATATCCCTAACTTAGGAATAGGTCTATCTTGCAATTTATGATTTTTGAATACAACAATCATTCCAAAAATTTAAGGTGCTACCATTACTCACTTACCAACATAAGTCCAACTATGGCTTCTTTTCCAATTTGAATGCCTTTTTATGCCTATAAACTCTTCCTCCCTTTTTAAAGTTAAAGAAAATTTGGATTAGGGAAATAAATGCTCTTGAATAGCTTAACCTACCCATAAACCCCACCCCCCAACCACTTTCGGTGATTCTTCAACTTTTTATGGGGTTGTGTCTAAAATATTGGGATTAAAAACTGCAAAGTATAAAAGAGAAAATAGAAATGGAAAAAGTATAAAAAAAGTCTTAACGTTGTCCCTAACGTTTATCTATATAAACGAATCAATCTTTAACTTTTTATTTAGCCCATTTTAGCCTTTAACTTTTTAATAAATTTACAAAAAAGTTCCTCCATTAATTTTTCCGCTATGTGTAAGCACCTTGAGGACTAAAATAAACTAAATTAAAAAAGTTAAGAATTAATTCATATGTACAGATAAACTTTAAGGATTAATTCGTATATACAAGTAAATGTTAGGAACTTTTTCGTACTTACGCGAATCAATTATATGTTGACATGTGTTCATAATAATGAAAAATTTAATAAAGTAATAAAAAGACTTATTTGATACGATTTGAAAATGTTGAAAATTAAAATAAACTAAATAAAAGGTTAGAGAGTGATTTATAAAAACGTGAAAGTTAAGGATTTTTTTATATTTTTTTCCTAACAGAAACCTTCTCAAAATCCGTACCTATTGTACGTGAATAATGGCTTCAAATCGGCCAAGGCTTTGTCTTATTCAATGCTGGACGGGCCTTGCTTTTATGAGACTTTGAACACCTTGCATGAAGTGCTCCTTCCTTTGCATTAATTTTCTAGAAAATGTGGACGGGGTTGATCACTGGGCTTGAACTAGGCATGCTTTCAACTAGGACAGTGGCTGGGCTTCTAATTTCGCGGATTGTGGACTTTGACGAACAAATGAGCCTTCCTTCACTTTTCGGCTAATTTTATTATGGAAATAGATTTTAAGAGTGTATAAATATATATGTATATATATTAAATTTTCTATGATCCCATTCATGTTTCTAATGAGATCGAGACTGCCATTAATCTAATCCTTAATTTTATATTTATTATATCTCAAACCATTTAACTTCCCTTAAAATATTCGATAGAATGTTGCGGGATTGACTTTGCTTCACACGATTTTTTCAGTGGCAAATCCCCGTCTACATGATGTCAGCCCCTAAATTTTCTCTTAAAACATCGATACGTCGTAATGGCACGGCTGCCTCTCCTGCAATTGTTATTATTACCGGCGGACGATGTTCATCAGTGTTGCAAGTGTAAAAATATTTACATGTAAAGTGGCCAATGAAAATGACAAGAATATCGCGGACATGATAACTAGTATCTAAATTTAAGTGTAATTAAATATTTAGTTAAATTACATATTAATTTTTTATAAATTAAAACAAAATAACCCAATAATTTTATCCATATGGTAGTTATCAAGAAAATTACAAAAAATTACAAAATTACCATACATGAGAAAATAGTTCCAAGAATCATCTCAAGCTCAAAATAAGATAAATTACCTCTTTAGGAGGCAATTTTGGTTCAACACACTATCTCCTTATCTTTCAAATCATAATAAAGCGATTTTGGTTGAAAATACAATCAACACTCGAGCACATAATTTTGGTTGAAAATAAATGTTAATTTGGATTGTTCATTTTTACCTCTCCAACAAATGATTTTATTTCATAATGAGGCGGTTTTCTACTCCAAACCACCCCCTCTATTAACTATTATGTTACATATAACTCTCTATTCTTGGCTTAACACAAAATCATTTTTTAAACAAATTAATATAGCACAAATTGAATTTTATCCAATTATATATTAGTGAGATATTCAGTTTTTTCCTCTTTCTCTACTACAAATACGTACTTTGAATCACATCCCTAAGATGCAATTTTAAACATGTTAGTAATTTGAAATTATGAAGGCATGAAAGTTTTACGGAAAATGTAATTACACTTTCAAATAGCATATATGATACCCGGAGCTCTCCCATGACGAACGTATAGCATATATGATCCCCGGAGCTCTCCTCGACGAATGGTCTACAGTATTCAAATCCTGGTGATCCAAGAGATGCTGGCGACAAGTAATATGGGGAAAAAGCATGGTCTCAAATCTACACGTCGGTCTGTTTGCATCCTTAGCCTCCTACTCAATGATGACCATGCCCTTAACTGTCCCTTTCTTGCTGTAGCTCATTTGGTGGAGAGTCATCTTTGTCTACATTAAGATCAGGGGTAGGTAGGTTGCTTAGGTGGACCCCAATAATCTCTTGGATGAGGTCATCAACCCCATACTGCTCAAATATAATGTCTTGATATAATATATGTGGCAATCTATATATGAAAGTCCACCTACAATCCAAACATAAAAGTTTAAGTATCATATAACTAGAAAAAAAAATGTGTAATTGAAATAGCAAGTGTACATACCATATACATCTAAGAGGCCTTTGACCAGCTGATGTATCTACAGGTAACTTACCAGTACTAAGGGATGTAGTTAGGATGTACACCAGGCAGTAGTTGGACCTATACTATTTGGTTTCGTCAATCATCTCAATGTGCTATTCAATCTTCTTGCCTTATTGCCTAATTGATCTCAATCTTACCCCTCAAGTCGATTCCATATAGTGCATGTCCAATCTCAAGGTAGGTTAGGATTTCCTACATCCCGCTAAACTAACGAGTCACGTGGTCGGGATAGTGCATTTCAATGATGTGGAAGCATATAAGCGGGACATGAGCTAGCTATACATCACTCTCATCCTGATAATAGGTAGGGAATCTAGCAACATCCTTGTGTTCGTAAGGAATCCAAATAATCTGAAGTGATGATTAATAATGAGGTTGAAAAAAAGTAACACTTACTAAATGAATAAGTATTCGGTTTTGCTAAATACACATTTGCTCTAGATTTTATCGATCAAATGCATCTCTATACTATCTGACCACATGTGTAGGCAGCTCGATGACATTAAACTCTGCCCCCCCATCAACTCATAAGCGGTTAATCATCGATAATTGATGTAATTCGACCATGTAAAGGGACGATGTATGGGAAATGCTCCTATGCCCAAACTTAAAGAATCACTAGTGGACTGCTAATCTCTTATTCTTCCATCCTAAAAGCGAGGTATAATTGACGATATAGCCATGCCAAGTAAGCTACTCCCTAAGCATATCACCTGACCATAGTGAGATCCGATAAGAGAGCGAGGAACATAAGGTGTACGATATTGTTAGACTTGCTTGAGAATAGCATACCCCTGTTCAACTATACGATATATGCCCTTGTATAGTGCTACATTGTAATGTTATCCGCATTAAAAGGTAAATTAGTGAAATTTTCCTTCAACCAGGACAATTTCAATTGCGCATCATTTATGGCACTTTTTGGTGCGTGAATTCTTAGTAAGCAGTGACATAACTTAGTCTACCTAGTAAACGCCATCACACTCGTAACTGTATCGTCATTGATTGGGAGATTAATGAGTAAAGATATATCCTACAGAGTCACCATCATCTCGCCAGTGTGGAAGTAAAATATATGCGCCTCCTCCCTCCATTACTTAACTAAGGGGTAATCAAGTGTTAATCTAATTGTATGAAGGGAATCTACCGTGCACTAATGAAGCTTGATTACTCTAGATATAGGATCATGCATGAATCTATCAAGATCTTCTTACCATCCTGATGCCTAAATATCACCTCACATCTATGACACTTAAGTGAGTAGTTCTCCTATAACCAAGGAAGAAGAACTAATTTTAAAGGCATCATATGAAGTAAACATATTGTAAGTATGTTTTCAATTTGCTTTTCCTTACTTGACCACCTACACCAGCTTAGACCTATGGGATGGCTATAAGTGAAGCAATAACCTATCAGTTAGTCTTGGATCCATCTGCCCCTATAAGTGCAAAAAGGAAAGACAAAAAGAAAAAAGAAACAGTAAGCTTACCATCACACTCATAAAGGAAAATCAAAATGACAGTAAAACAAAAATTTCTTAAATACATTTCTATATATATCATCAATCAATATTACCATAGTTTTTTCGCTTTCACTATGTTAAGTACCGATGGATCCACTAGATGTTGATTCTCTTCTTCGCTACGTACATCTTCCCCTATTATGTCCATCCCCACCGCATAGTCTACACGTATAAGTCAACAGTCCCTCTTAGATGTCTCTCTTATTTTAGAATCATTTCTCTTGTAGCCTACCCAGATTCCTAACTTTGTTTGAAGTTTGAATTATATGCCACACTAAAATGTCAAGATAAAACCAATTGGCCTTATTAGCATAAGGCATGAAGGAACGTATGTATATACGTAGCTAATTTTGAATGTGTACCAATGCCCCAATATGTACAGCATAATCCATACTCGTTTTTCCCATAACAGTTATAGCATGAGAGCACATAATCTTGTATGTTTTTCACTTATTGCAACTACACCATTAAGTCTTAAGTGCAACCATGTAGTTGTTCTCTCTTTTTTGCTTATGTGACGTAAGTCGTGGCATAGTGATGACCTTGAACATCTACTTGTTGTAGTAAAAAATCATGATAAGGTGATTGCTAGCCACTTTACGCCACCTATCAAACTTCATTTCTGCAAATTTAGTTAGTACTTTTCTAATGCTCATTAGCTCGGCTAACTTAATCCTCCATTTATTGAAATAGTTGTTGAAAGTTTTCTTAAGTAGTGCTACAATAGGCAAGTTCCTAACATCTCGCAAAGTATTATTATAACTTTCGACAATATTGGTCATCCCATGATCAAACTGAGCTCCATTATTATATGCTAATGTCCACATTTTAAGATGCAAGTCTCTAAATTAAACTCTAGTATAGGGATTCATTGTAATAGGTGTGAAACTTTTGAGGTTGCAACTGGTAAGCGACCTTCTTTATCAACTTTTTACAATCTTTATTCTTAGCCTGAGAATTAAAGTTACTAGTGACATATTGGATACACCACTGCTAAGGCTAAACTCTTAGCCACATTGCATTCTTGCCTTTTACTACAAACTAGATCTCAGTACGATAGTCTAAAATCAAACGTGTATCAGTACGTTCTCTTATAATGTACATGAGCACACAAATTAGGAACTAACTCCAACTATCTTGACATTTCTCATTAGCTAAGGTGAAACCTAGTGTGACTATGTGATTCTAACAGTCAACTTTGGTCGCAATCAGTGGTTTATGTTTGTACTTCCCATAATGGAATGTGCCATCGATTGTAATGAGAGGCCTGCAATGTATGAAGGCGTCACTACATGGTCTAAATGCCTAAAAGACTCTATCAAAGAACATATGGCTAGCAGTATCACTATCTCGCCATTTCCACTCCACCATAATATTAGGATTAGCTTCTCGGATCATATTTAGTAGATCTAGGAACACTATATATGACTCTGCCTACCTACCGTTAAGCTGTTCAATCGCTTTACGTTTTGCTTCCTTAATTCTCTTTATATGCACAGTATAGTCGTATTGTTTGTAAATAGTCACCTATAAGTATCTTACCTTAATGCTCGGTGACTCTTGAACATCATTTATCAATAAGTAAGATAGGGTCTTTGAATCCAATTTCAAGTGGTCCTAGCTTATAGTAGGATTAAGGCATGTATGTAGACCCACAAACCTAATTATCACATAGCATCCAACATGCTGCTTCTTACAAGCTCTAAGTCTCCCTTTGCATCCCTTTTCCCAATCAATACATCCGATAGACCATAATATAGGTTCAGACTCCTTCATAATGAAGTTATGGTAGTTCATAACATGATGTAGCCTTATAGCTATATGTAGATTTTTTTTTTAATTGTATGCCCACCTTCAATTCATTGTTAAAGCTCCATTCACCATCATTTATATTATCCTCAAACAGCACCAGTCCATCCCTAACACCTACCATATAGAAAGGCACAGGTTCTAACATCCCGACTGCATCTACACATGTGGCTAACCTATGCCTCCAATCATTTCATCCACATAACCTTTATGCTTCTTCTACTTCTTGCAACTAGCATTCATTCAGACCAATGTTAGCATTGCAATCTGTATCATTGGAATCTTCATCAATGTCCTCACAAGTTGGTTCATTCTCTACAGTATCTTTATTAGACTCACTGGTGATCAATACATTAGGTTTACAGGACATTCCACTACTACTTAGTACATGACTCGGTGTGATAGGTCAAGATTCGTACACTCCAGTTTCAACTTGCAGTCCAATGTCCTCGTTATGCTTTCCAACATCATACTCAGTTGCAGGAGGAGCTATCGGTAGTGGATTCACTTCATAAATTTCAATATACAACTTTGCTGAACCATTGACTCCACTACGTCTTATTGAAGAAGCCATCAGTTGTTGAACATCATAATCATCATTGATGGGGATGGCATAGAACATGTCCCTAGTCCTACTTATAAGAGGGCATCTGTAAATCAACTCAACCTAGTGTATTGTCATGTTAACCTGAAGTCGATTATATATCAATCCAACTAATTGGTTATATGTAGCTCCAAATGGAACTCCAACTATTATTCTTAAGTGCTTATCATACCGAACCCCATCCTTTGCTTCCACAGTATTTCCTCCGACATAACAAACTAACCTCATATTATTCATTTGATACTTATTTGCCACATTAACTTCATAAACTTCAGCATTCGAATATAAAAATACTACTTTATACTAATAGATACACTTTATTCGAGTTCATGAACATATCACTTAATTTGATTTTACTATCATAACCCCTTAATGGCGCTACAATTAGTACTTACTCCAACCGAAACAAATAAAGAAGTTACACCACCTCACAAGTTAGTTCATTCTCTATACCCCTCAATAATAGTTATTTGTATATATATTACCTAACACACATATGTACGTACAATACAGTAATCAAAACAAATTTATGCAAAGAAAAACTACATATACGTACATATAAACTGTACTAAATAACGAACACAATATTTTGGGAAAAAAAAAATTAAAAACACAACTTCAAAAAAAAAAATTCTTCATATGTATATATATAATTGACTAACGAATACAAATTTATACAAAATATAGCTAAGCTTACAAACAATGGAGTATAGAAAAATATATAATTCACGTATATATCAGAGAAAAGACAAAAGTTTTTACTCTTCTAAAAAGTGCTAGTAGACAACAATGTACTATCATGTATCAAGCAAAAACACTATTTCCTCGAACAACATGTATTTAGAATGGATCAAAACGATCCCTTTTTCTATATAGATGTCTAGAGAGAGAAAGTGAGAAAGTCATGCAGATTGTCTCATTGTTTCGAAAAAACTTTCCACAATAGAGATCTATACCATACTACTACTTCGATTCTATGATTGATTTACAAAAAAAAATAGATCTAAATAATGGATTTGGCTAAAAAAGTCTCGGATGGTTTAAGAGAGAGAGATGAAAGTGAATGTTACATGTAGAATGGGGGGAGGAGGGCTAGGGATGAAGTTATCCTAGTGGAAATCCTCTCTTTAAGAGGCAATTTCAACATGAAATCATTTGCTATATTCTTAGAAATACTTTCCTAAGAACTAACATTTTGTATTTTGTATTTTTTTTTTTTTTGCATTTTTTTTCCTTTTCCTCTTTAAATTATATGCCACATATAGTGTATTTAATATACTTACTTAAACTACATTCACGAACCATTAATAAAATGTCATTAGTAATCCAACCAAATTATAGTGAAACATTAAAGAAAAAGTAGTAAGAAATAATTGAAGAATTATAGCAATATACTATACATCTTTTAAAGTAGATTTAAAAAAATATTATGAATTAAAAGGGAAAATTATAAGGGAGGTCACTAACGTTTAAGAGCAAGCTCAAATAAAATATCAATATTTCAAAAATTTTAAATAAGGGATCAACATTTCAGTTTGTAATTAAAATAAAAGATTGTCGTTAAAATAGAAGATTGTCGTTATAACATTATTAACTCCAATTGACCTAGTGTTGACTCAACAAATATGTAGTGCTTACATGTATGATTAAATAATAAATAAGTATAAAAAATGGGAAAAATAAAAAATTAATGAAAAATAAATAAAAATTAAATTAAATATAATATATATATATTACATATATATTATATATAAAATATGCTAATGTATGTTATATGTATGTAATATAATATGTATATTATGTACATAATATAATATAAATGCATATAATATAATATATATATATATATTGAAATATAAAATAAAAACAAGTAAAAAACATAAAAAATAATTAGAAAAAGGAAAAAATCACAAAATAAAAAAGTCGCTCTAATCGCCCTAACAGCGAAGGTGGCTAAAGAGACCTTTTTTCTAATTTTTATTATTTTATATTTTCCTTTTTTAAAAAATTATTCTTTTTTATGGCTTATTATATAAATATTATTGACATGATATATTAAATTATTTATTTTCTTTTTTCAAAGAAAGTAAAATTTTCTGTTTTTTATGCTATAGTTCAATATATACATAATATATTTAATTATAAAATTTTATTATACTTATTATATCTAATTATAATATTTTTTATATCTAATTTTTTATTTTTCTTTTTTTAGAATTTTCTTAATTTTTTATTATTTTTTTCATTTTTTATATTTATTTGTTATTTAATTATATATATAAACACCATGTGATGCTACTTGGTAGATTACTACCATTTTAGCTACAATTAGTAGTATTATAATAGGCATCCCCTATTTTAATCACTAATTAAAATATTAATCCATTATTTAAATTTTTTGAAACGTTAATACTTGATCTAAATTTATTTCCAAATATTGATCACCTACACTATAACTTTTCCCTATATTAAAATGTATAATTAATCATATATAATTTGTTTAGTATGAGAAGTCACTATATCCGAAAGATGTTTATACTCTTTAATACTATAGAAGATAGAAAATGAACGTAGACCATTGGAAACAAATAAAAGCATATTCAATTACAGTCATTAATAATTAATAAATGAATTTTGTGATATACATTGAATTATGTTTATTGGAATAATACAAAAGACAAATACATACCAAGGTAATTATCTTGGCAAAGCCGACATCACAAACAACAACAATGATCTCATTTTCTATTAAGAGTCTTGTGGGGATAGAACTTATAAGTGCATGTGAGAGGAATTAAAATGGGGGAATGTTTTATACAACTCTTGTTTGAATGAAGCACCATGAAATCATCCAAGAAATTGCACCGTTTTTCTAAGATCAAAACTGTGTCTAATCTCAGCCGAAGATGACCATGATTCCATGTACAAGAAGAACCTTTGAAGCGCAAATCTATCAAACAATAATATGAAAATTGGAGATAGAATGCATACAAGGAGGATTGCCCTCTACATTCAAAATTGTTCATAATAATATTAAAATCCCAACTATCAACTAAGTAAGACTAGAGTGAGAGTTATGCCTTTCGAATCTGACCAGCGTTTTAGTCTCCCTTGTCTGCTACAATTCACATAGGCTACAGACAATCGGAAAGTTTTCTTCCACAAAGACACAGGTAAATGAAATAAATTCAGAGAGAAAAAGAAGGAAAGGATATGGAAGGAAAAAATTAAAGGAATATTTGATTTTTTGAATAAATGAGGGAAGAAAAATTGAAGGAATCTTATTCATTAATACAAATTGGGAAGTATCTACTAAAGCTTTCAAATTTTCCTTGATAATTATTCAATTGAAACTTTCAACTAATCCTTGATAATTAGGAAGCATCTATTAAAACTTCAAGAATAACAATCATCAACACTTCGTTTGATATGGGGAAGGAAAGAATATGTAAGGAAGAAATCATAAAATTATCTACTATTTTTTGAATAAATGAGGGAAGGAAAACTGAAGGAGCCTTATTCATTAATAGAAATAGATATAATTTAAAATTACCAATATACCTATAAAAATAATTAATAAGAAGAAAAAAAAATAAAAAATAATTAATAAGAAGAAAACCTAAGTAAAAAGGAGGGGTAAATTGGTGAATATAACAATTTCACCTTTCTATGTTACTCCTTAAATAAAAGATGATGAAACTCTATTCATCAATTAACTTTTGGTATAACATCTTAAGATTTACTAAAACTCAAGGTTAGGTATGCTTGAGAGCGAGTGATGAGTGACTTCTTAGGAAGCAATTATATTAAAAGATAAAACTGTACGACGTACTATACCAAAACGGATAATATATTGGTAAAAAAAAGTTACGATTGAGCCGTCATAGATGATATCAAAGCAGTTTATCACCTAAAAGGGAAAAGTCCTTGCCTTGTGTGGTCCTGTAACTTATAATGAAACTAACAAGGATGTATGATGCATAAATTATTAAGCATCGCTTGTTAACTAAATAAATACTTAGATGTGTTGAGTTATTGATGATGCTGAGATTATTGAATATATGATAAATAAATATATATATATATATTTATACGTAACTCTATAATTAAGTATACTTGCATGCGAAGCATTCTTATTTTTAGTTTTGTATTCACTTATTTTAACATGACCTAAAGAGTTAGCTTATCAAACCTTAAGTACAAAACAAAACAAGTTGGGATTTGGAAGTTGAGATGGGAAAGTTGAGAGCAATTACTTACAATATTGTATCTCTAAGTTTCCAGGATGCGGCTTTACAAGAAAGATCTCTGTATTTTGTCATAAGGATTTGATGTAGTAGTCCGATTATAAAATATAGTTCTTAAACTAAATTATGGAATTAAATGTAAGGTTGAATCGTAATACTTAGGGCCCACATTTTGTAAAGTTTCCCTATATGTAATTTGTTGTCAACAAAGAGAAAATGCTCACCGAGAAAGTACTTTTCATTGGCTAGACGACCACCGCTCTTCGTTGGCAGCTTTAGGCGCTACGTTTCCTTTTAGATAGTTGTGGTGGTTTATTGCTAACTTGTCACATGATCTTCGAAACATGTGCATACGATTATTGATTTTTCCTAATATTTTATTAATTTTTCTAAAGACCTTAATTAGCTCCCTAATTTTCTCTTACTTGCCAACTAACCAAATGTTGCAATGGGAGGTGAAATGAGGTATTTATAGGCGGTTTAATTACCTTAATTTTGGTGTTTCTCCTTACATGAATGCCAACTGTCCTATTTTTCACTTTTCAGGCCATATGGTGCTCTTCTTGCATGGTTAATATCATAACTATTACTCCACTTAGTTGCCACACCTAATATCTTATCTATTCAAAGAATTTAGACACATTTTGCAACTATTTGTTAGATTATTTAAACAAGGGTTTTTATTAATTTATGCACATATATTCAACATATTAAATACATTTAGTAATTATAAATCATCTCCAAATACTATTTGATGTCAAGTTATTAATTTTATTTTATTATTTAAATAATTTATTTGTAGTATCTCTTTACATTCCAAACTCAAATATTGAGGTTTTGATATATATAAAGATCTTCCTCAATTATCTAACGTTTATATCGAATTAAAACTCCTATAAGATTTATTTTACAAAACCAACTACACAGGGTCACTTCATCTATTTTTCATGACCTCACTGTAAATTTTGACCTTCTTTGCTTAATGTCGCCTAACACCATAAATTTAAGGTTAAGAAGGTGATGAATAGCACTCTTTTTTCTATAAATAGTACTATCTTTTAATTGTAAACAAGTTAGTGTTTAAGGTGGTCCACTATGAGGTCTATTGAGATGTAACATCATTTAGATGGTATTATAGCAATTCACTAACTAGAAGGGCGAAGTTCTTGTCTAGTATGGTTTCAGACTTGTATAACGAAACTGATGAGAACGTCAATTCTTAATGGGAATAGACTATGATATCCCTTAAATAGAAAGTGGTGGAACTCATTATATCGATGCACCTTTTGGTGTAGTGGCCTAGAGTTCATCAAAACTCTAAGGATAAGCATGCTTAAGAGAGAGTGATAGGTGACCTCTTAAGAAGCAACTGCACCAAAGGGCGAAATTATGTGGTATTTGATATTAAAGTGGACAATAATCAATTAGAGATGTTCTAGTTAGACTATTAAAAGTGGTATTAGAGTAGCCTACCAACCCGAAGTGAAGAAGCTAGGTGCCAAGCAGGGCAAAGTGTCATAGTGTGCAAGCACCTTCTGAATCTATAAGGGAGTACCTCCATAGTCCTCCTATCTTAGGGTAGTCCTACCCTTATGTAATGAAACTTATAAGGATGTCATTTCTATAAGTATGGTCAATGGGGCAATATCACGATTTACACCTTAACTTTGCCACTTGTTACAATTATACATATGAAGTTCCAACTTATTAAATTATGCATTTAATTGAAGATTTAGTTATCACTGTCTATACCTCAATCAACTCTAATTCATATTATTAGTCCAGTTGACACAATGTGTCAAAAGAACAGCTACCTACAACCTTAGGGAGTTCATGCAACTCTTGTAGGGCTGTAAACAGCTACAAACGGCTGCTAGTAAGTTATGCGACCTACATTTTTAAAGCAGGCTACGATTTATAGTTTCACATGGGGTAGCCAGCAACGACTAATAAGAGGTCGGGTAAGCCCCCTAAGGCTGTGGGTAACCATCCCACTAGCTAATTGTACCAAATGGACTAAAGATATAAATTAGAATTAACTAAGGTATAGACTGTGATAATTAAATCTTCAATTGGGTATACAATTAAATAAGTTGAAACTTTAAGTATATAATTGAAAAAAGTGGCAAAGTTGAGATATAAACCGTGACAATAACCCTTTGTAGATTGTACTATTCCTTAAATAAAAGATGATGGACTTTTAGTAATCAAGGTGCCTTTTGGTGTAATAGTTTTTGTTATAAATAGTCTTATCTTTTAAATGTAAACAAACTAATATTTGTAGCATTGCATTTCAAGTTATGATGGGGATATGATATCCTTCGAGTAATACTACTGTAGTTCATTAGCCAAATAGGGTATAGTTTGATAAGAATCAACTTCTTGGACCTATCACCTATTCCTAAGCTCATAACCTATTGAACCTAGCACATCAAATCTTAACTAACCAACCTAAATAGGTAGGAGCCACCATCATTAAAGTTCTAAGCTATATTGTCTACTAAACCATCCTAAACTTTTGACAATTTCATTAGTGAGAGTACCCAACTTGTTTGCCAACTCCATTGCTGAGTAACCAATACCATTAGCTCATTCGATTATGAAATCAACTAATAAAACTAAGTTTTATTCATTTATAATTAAAAGAGAAAAATGTTATCTTTAGATGAAAAAAGTTACCTAGGTGACCTTACTATATAAAAAAAAAAAAGTTTGTTATTTTTGAGTTTTAAAATCCAATTTTCATTTTTTAGTAAAAATTTATTATCCATTAAATGGTTTACCTTAAGACCCATAATACGCTTTTTGTTAATTTCACAAAACCCAAAATTTTTTTTAAGAAAACACTATATAGAAAAAAATGAATTTTACATGAAACTCCAAAGTGAAACATAGTCTTTTTTTTTTTTAACTTTCAACTTTAAAGAAAACTTAAATTCAATAGTAAGGGGCACAATTCCCAAAAACTATATATATCACCTTTCCAAAAAAATTATTTTTGGTTTAGTAATTATTAATTAATTAAATAATCATAAATGATAAACAATAAAAAGGAAAACAAAAAATTAAGGAGAAAGTAAAAGAAAATATTTGGAGCAAAGAAGGGTTAGCACCTAGTGTTAAACCTATGTAAGGGTTAGTTTTAAATCGTGAAATGGTTTAGCTTGGGGGTAAGCGAGCCTAAATCATCGAATCCTAAAGGTTTAAGCGATTCAACCTAGTGAACTCGTCAAATTGCTAGGCTCATGAATTGGTGAGCTCAAATTGCCAGTAAAATGACGATTCAACTCGCCTAAACTTTACTTTATTTAAAAAAACAAAATCATCTCACCATTTGCAATTGAGTTTGCCCCTTTTCTTCATAAGTAGAACTATGTAAGCGGGTTAAGTGGGCCAACTTACCTCGCCTCACTTGGCATTGACCCATGGGTTAAGTAAGTTGGCTCGCTTGTAAATGCAAGTTGAAAATTTCAACCAAACCTACTCCATTATATGTTGGTGGGTTAAGCAGGCTAACTTGCCAACCCATAATGCTCTAAAGTTTTTTATATAAAAATTAATATTTTAAAATACTTGTTAAACTTATATATAATTATCATCAACACACCATCTCTTATTTATTCTTTACATTACTATTAAGCTAAAAAGGCTTGTAAAATGTAAATCACAAAAAAATTTCTGCATCATTAGTTTTTTCCTTTTTTATTAATTCTAAGACTACATATGCCACATGATTTTTGTTGCCTAATGATATCATTTTACAAGAACAAGTGCATAAATTTAACATATAAAAAAAAACAAAGAGTACATAGATTTATACCTAAGACATGCAATTGCCTTTTTAAATGAAAATTTTAGATTACAATGAATATTAAAAAGGAGAAGAAAAAAGCAATATTTAATAGCAAATTGGTCTATTAATATATTCCTAATATGTCAATAATAACGATAGTTCACAATTTAGTTAATTATTTATATTAAAAAATTATGTGAAGTCCTCTAACAATATTATCTCTCTCTCTCTATTTTAGATCTACTTAAAATATTAATATTATTAGTTATTACTTATAACACTAAGTTGTTAGTTAAGAAATAAAGTGACATATCACTTAAGTGAAGTAAATTATAGTTTAACTTAAACTTTTTTTTTTTTTTTGTTATGGGTCAATGCAGATCAACTTGCCTTACAATGGGTTAGCACACTTTAACTCATGAGTTGAAGCGAGGTAGGCTAAAAAAACCCACATTTAAGCTAGTTAAAATTTTTTAACTCAACGCACATTTTTTTATGGGTTAAGCGAGTCAACCCACATAACTTGCTTCATTTATGCAACTCTATTCATAAGTTATGACATCTCACTTTAATCTCTACACTTTCTCTTCCCTCAATTGTTCTACTTTCCTTATCTTTTCAATTTATCATAATAGAAAATCAATTTATATCAATCAATTGAATTATTGAATAAATAAGTAGTATTTATTATAGAAATTAGAATATTCATCAATTTAAATTACCATGTATAATATGTAAATTTGATAAAAGGGTAAGAAATTAAAGTATCTAAGCCCAATCTCATGAATCTATTCTAAATTCAATTTATTAGAAAAATTCTAGTAAAATCATTGATTCATCTTGTGTTCAAATATATGATTCATCTACGAGTTTACTAGATCGAGGATTTATGGCATTTTCAAATTGATAGATCTAATGTCGATCATTTTTTCTACTCTACTAGTCTAATCACTACACTACACTACAATATGTATTATGAGTAATTCACCAACACATTGTAGAGTCTAGAGAGATTTTCATATGGAAAATAATATTTTGTAATGTATCATCACAAATTATAGGTAATAGTTACATTGGAATTTATTTTTTTCTTAATTGACATTATAATCCAAGAATCAAATAACAAATCTTTCTCCTTTGTAATTTCTCTCACTTTTTTTTAATATTACTTAACATTATAATATTAAAGTAATATCATACTCACGTAGTCCAAATAAATTATTTCATAATGGAATAAAATTTGAACCAAAAATAACAATGAGTCATTCACACGTCATCATTACATATAATATTCACATAAAGTGTTAGAGTTACAATAACGTAGGGAAAAAAAATAGAAATACAAGAGAAGGCGAAAATTTGCTTACATTAATTTACGAAAATGTAAAAAAAGAAAAGAAAAGAAAAGAATGAAGAACCAGTTCAAGAGCTGCTGAACCGACCCAAGCCTGTAGCCTTAAAGGTTGAGCCTAATTCACCTTGTTGCTGACCCATGAATTGGCGATTCAAGGTCAGTTCTAGACTGGTTTGGCTTAGCGTACAAGTCTACTTAGTATCTTGCATGTCATGTTGGCATTCAGGTGCATTGGACTACCTCTTTTAGAGGTGGTGAAGCTTCAAATGGCCTTGGATTGGTGGTTTTTTTATCTATGGTGGTAATGTAATCGAGCTTCAAAGCTTACCATTGATTGATTCAATTACAATCGAATTTGATTTCTTTATTTTATTGAATTAAGGCATGCTAGTAGTGAATTCATGGTATAGAACTTCTAGGAATCAAGAAAAGCACATTAATATGCCTAAAAATGTCAAAATTCATCTTCGCTACAAAACTTCAATATTGTTGGAGAATTTTCAAATATGGTAGTTGTTGGTTTTTTCTTTTTTTTTTTTTTTCTTTTTATGAGTTTGGGATTTGATCAATTTTGATTGTTAGTAGGGGGAAGCTTTGGGGTACTTAAAAATGGGTATAGCTCTATCAAAACATGGCAAAGCTAAGGAGAGAAGGTCATAAAAAATTCTACCTAAGGAGAGAAAGCTCAAATTCTAGAGAATTGGTGGTCCTTTTTTTCTCAAAATTCATGTGCTTTAAAGCTAAAACTCAACCCTCTTTATAATATTATGAATATAATCAAAAGTCGAAGTCCTTTAGATTCGAAAATCTATAAAAAATTAAGTTTGCTAATGCTAGAACTTGCTTTCCTTTTCTTTGTAGATATTACATAAAAGAGAATATGAGGAATAAAAAAAGAGGAAAGTGAAAATTATATTCATCGAGTTTGGCTTGAGGAAGAACATGTACCTTTTATAAAAGACATATATAAATAAAATGAGAGTCTATGAAGGCTCAAACCGTAGACATGTCTTTACCCATTCCTTAATCTATATAGCACACTTAATATATTTAAATTTATGCGTAGGGTACCTAAGGCACAATGAAAAGGTGAAGCATGGACTGGGATTCAAGCCATATTCTTCCAAAAACGCGTACATCTCACTTTGTAGAACTCTATAAACCTCAACATGTGTGGTACTTGGAGTATTCGAAACTACCATAGATAGGTTAATTTAGCCTTCTTACTATCGCTCAAGCTTTGCTAACTAAAGAAAGAAACTTTATAAAGAAAAACTCACCTAGAGATAGAATAAATGCAAATGTATTGGATGATTTGCAAATGAAGAAAAACTCCCTTTCTATGCAAAAAGCTTTCGTAAATAAACAACCCAAACTAATCCAATCTAATGATCTAAACTTGCATAATCTATTCTAATTGCCCTTGTTATATTCGAACATTTTTAGAAAATTCTAATATATGGATCACACCTTAATCATGAACTTTATGTTGGTATAATGGGCCTTTATATACTTATAAAATGTAGAAAATGTTTTAATGGGAAAGCTTGTAACATAATCCCCCATCTATACTAGCAATGTCTCCCATGCACTCCTTAAAAAATCTATCCACTAAATGCTTAAAGGGTACACAATCAACTATGCCTTCCCTAGTTGCTTTATTCAAAGGTAAGCTCTTCGCTTGCACTAGGAACTTCAAGCATGACTATTGGCCGGAATTTTATATTAAACACCTATAGAGGATCTTCTTCACCTCCTTCCCACTAGATTGTTAACAATTTGTCATTATGTGGCTATTAGGATCTCCTCTCTTATAAGCTGACATGTTGTACAAGTCTTTATAAAGGCTTTAATATCTTCACTATCTTCTATTGATGGAACTTGGCCTTCACCTTAGCTAGTATTTATTAAACTCATGGGTGTTCTAATATCTTATGATCATGGAACTACTCGAGAATCTTCTTCCAAATATCTTCATGTTTTAAGATGTATGACTTCTGTTCCACTCTGTAGAGTAGCCTATCATCCACTCAGTATATCTTGGTTTGGCTTCCTTACTCTAGCATTAGTTCAATTGAGAACATAGACTAAGCTTAGTTGATCTGCTCTAGTGCCTTGCTAATTTCTTAGTCCATTGTCTGTAATCTAAGTATTTGCTTTTGATCTATGTTGTTCTTTATTATAGGTCATCTTTACTTTAGGAGGTTGAGTTTTGGAAGCCCCTTAGGTATCTTTGCTTTAAACTTCTTCTCTATGTTGGGCATCTCTCACATTTTCTATAACACTTCCTTTAATGTTTAGGTGGTGGGTTTATTTAATCTTGTCTTATCAACACCTATACAAAATACTAAAACTTAAGGGTCTAACTAGGGTCACCTTTAATGTTACTCTTTCTTTTCATCGTCTTACCTTAAACTCAATATTTTAGGATATATTAGTAGTAGGGACTTTGTCCGAATTCATCGTCTTCAATTTGTAATTTCCCTTTCCAACCTTAAAATCTAGTTCATATACTACCTCAGGAGAATGACAATGGAAGGAATCAACATTTGGGGATAAGTTCAACTAAGTGATATACGTTTTGAAAAGTTTAAATAAGGGATTAATATTTTGAAAAATTCAAATAAGGAATCAATATTTTACAAACCAATTCAAACAAGGGATTTATAGTAGCTAATTCATAAGATTATTTGAACCACTATTGTGAAATGTTTATTCCTTATTTGAATTTTTTAAAACGTTAATTCCCTATTTGAATTTACCTCCAAGTGTTTATCCCCTTCGTAGTAATTTTCCCTTAATTACCTCCTTAAAGCTAAAGAAATCTATTATTATAGTATGAACTAAGGCATTCATTATTCGACCTGCAATAAATGCCGCCACATCCATAAGGCTTCTAAACTCCTTAGTAGGGTTACCCTATATAGAACCAACCTAGAAAATTTCAGTTTCTTCAAAAATCCTTTTTCTTAATTTATCAGTCCTTATTATTTTTCTAACTTCTTATTGTTGTTATTATTATTACTATTATCTGTTTTTTTTTTTCCCTTCATTTTATGTGCTTTTCACTTTGTAATTTTTTATCACACTTTGAGAAGTTTTATAAGTGATTGAAAATTAAAATTCCTTCACTTGTATCTCCCATTAATGTCCTTTTAAATGAAATCCCTTTCTTTACCAAACTAATTAATCTATCTTTTCTCCCATTTTTCACAAAGAACCAAAACGAATGCTCTTTTTGTTGCTCTTAAAAAGGCCTTTTATTTACTATTATTTTCAAATTTCTAATTAGTGTAAAAGGCTCCACTTTCATTTTAATTAGGGTTGCAAATAAGTCAAATTGAGTTGAGCTTTTGAAGGCTTAGGCTTGGCTCATTTAAATATTATTGAGTTGATCCACACATAATTTTTATCAAGCTTAAAAATTACAGGCTTAACTTGGCTCATTTAAATAAACGAGCTTTATTTTGAGTTCAAGTTAACTCGTCTACAATTAGAGCTTGAGTCTACTCATAACTTAAGTATATAAATAGATTAGCAAATTGTAAATAAAGATTATATTATATATTATATATAATATATATTATCTCATATCATATTATATGTTTACATATATAATATAGGTTACATTTTGTTAAAGCCCTAAACAAGTGAAGTCATAACAATCCCATTCTTATCGATCATTCCATAATAGAAGCTTACCTCATAGTTGCTATCGTAGACTTAGTTCATGTAAGGCATACTTGACTCAATCGCCTTGAAGGGCCTAACTCATTGCCTTTTTGTCATAAAACTTGTGATGTAATTCTTTTATAATAACCTTTCAAATTAAGATCTATAGTACAAAACTTATAATTAAAATTATAAGATTTCATTTACATGAAAAGTTACATCTTCAAAAGAGAATTCTATATCATAAGTTTAAGTTATTTACATACCAAGAGTTGAAAAGTACTGGGTTGCCTAAGGAGTCCCAATTAGTTTTCCTAAATAAGTCATAAAAGATGATAGAAGAAAAATAAAAGTCTAATAATATCTTATTTATCCTCACTCCCTTACCCCATCAACTGCTAATTGGAGAAGTAGATAAGACTTGGATTATGACTCTAGGCCTGCAAAAGAATCTGTAGGATAAAGAGCAATATCGTATTTAATAAGTGGGATGGATACACAACTATGCATCTTGCACAAAAGAATCAAGACTATCAATTAAGTTAATTAGATACAATATATGTACAAGTGAGTGCCACTGCATAACGTTATTTATTCCGTTGTGAGATTAAAGAAATTACAGTTGTTCTAATTTAGGTTGAGGAGTTTGACATCATGCACTCTTGAATTGAAGTTAAATCAATGCAATAGAGAACATCCTCTACTCGATACTACCTTCGAACCACTGTCTCTAATATTACCATGGTCTCTTCTCCTATCATTAGGGCTTGGCAAAAAAACTACGAACTGTGAGTTGAATCGTAAATCGAACTAAAAAATAGATTTTTTTTTTAACCATTTGGTTTTGCGATTCGATTCAGTAACATATAAACAGTTCGCAATTTAGTTCAGTTCAAGAAAGTGAACGGAACCATACTGTTTTGAACCAAACCAAATCCTTTAGTTAAATAAAAAAATTTTATGTAATTATTTTTGCACTTTTTTATATTTTTTTCTATCAATTTTTATAAATTTCATCAAATTTTTCATATCTTATTATTGTTTATCATAATTTTGTGTTAATCATTAAAATTAAGTTGAGTAAATTCCATTTAAAATTTCATATTTGTTGGAGGTAAAAATATTTAGTGAAAATTTGATACAAATGATTCAAATCGTAGATTGAACTAAATTGAACCAGTTTTAATTAGGTTCAAAAAATTTATGAACCGAATCGTATAGTTAGGTTTGACTTTAAGAAAAAAAAAAAGCAAATCGTTATATTAAATTTAGTTCAATAAAAGGAGGCGAACCGTACCGTACCGTACTGAACCAAATCACACCCACCCCTACTTGTCACTTACTTTAACTAAAGGTAGAGAAATGACTATCTACTATCCCCATTAAGGGTTCATATTTGGTACGATATTTCTAGCCTTTTCCCCTAATAGGTTACAATGCATGTTAGATTAGAAGTTAGACCAAGTTTAAGTAGTTCATTTTTTGAGTGATCAATCAATTTTAAGCATTCCAAACAATAACGTATACACAAAACAAACACAACATGGAGCTCACTACTACAGTAGCAAGGCAATACTTAAGCACATGCACAAACAACTAAATTACAACTACAAGCCAAAAAGCATACTAAAACCTCTAAGTATTCTCAAATAATACTCTAAAACTTTATGAAGCATTGATCCTACTTACTTAGACTTTAGTTGCTCATCTAATCTTGATGGTCATTCTTTTCCACTTCAATTATCCTTATATATTCAATATATTCACTTTAGTTTTAATCCATATCATGAAATAAGAGTTCAATTAAAAGATTAAAGATGTTTTCTATTTTACTTAACTAGAGTTTTTAAGCTAATTTAAAGTATAATTCTTTTGTTACACATTTTGACTTAGATTCTAAGTCTAATATTTCCATTTATAATGGTATGATCCTTGTGTTGCACATTTTGACCTAAGTTCTAGGTGTATTTATTATCATATATTCTAAATAAGATACATTATAAGGTAGGTTCTATAGTAAGTTCTAAGTTCCTACCATGTGCCCTAAGCAAGGTATGTTTTGAGGTAAGTTCTAAGGTAAGTTTTAAGTTCCTACAGTCATGCCATTCTAAGCTACATACTGTTTGAACTACTTTCTACAACACATTTTGACTTGCATTTTACTCTAAGAAACTTACTAAATCTTCACTTATTGAGTACAAGCTCAATTCTACAATAGCAAAACATGTCTATTCTCCACATTAACTATTATGTCCCAAGTCAAATTCAAGTTTTGTCACTCCTAAAGCTACACTACTAGCTCATACTCTTAGGATTACTTAGATACACTTGAACAAACATCATGTTTCTTCAATTACATATCAGGATTAGCAATAAATCTCACATATGCACCTAAATTCATCTTGTTTATTGGCATCCAATTTGTTCTTAGGAACATAATACCATTTCAACACTTATTTACATGCCTTTTTAGTAGAGACAGGTAGTTTTGGCCTAACTTTCAACAAAATCAGCTTGAACCCAAGATTTTTCCTTGAAAATTAAAGACTCTTTTTACTAAAAACCATTAATAACCATAGTTTATTCAATGTATAACAATTTTATACAAGGTTCACTTAGAATTTCTTAAGAAAATGACTTTTAGCTCACTATTTTTCACAAACTTAAAATTTTTCAAAAATGTAACATCACCATTTTGAAAATCTGACTACATAGTGTAAAAGTATATCCTAAATTCTATACACAAAAGTTGTAGGTCAAAAACACATTGTTTAGGTTTTTTAAAATGTGAAAGAAAATTGATAGACAAGACATTTTTTCTTAAGAAACCCATATTTGTACTCAAAAATTGGAAAATATAGGTTAATTTTTAAATTTTATGCAAAAATATTAAGAAAAACCAAATTTCAAATTTTTTGAAAATCATTTACTATTTTTAGTCAAGTTTTGATAAAAATGAATAAGAAGTCAATCGCTTACTAAAAATAGCTACTGTAACCACTATTAGCCACCCTAAGTTTATCTACTCACCAAGGAGTGGTGTTTTTATTTAGACTATGGTATATGTTTGCTTCTAGCAACTCTCTAAGTACATGGACTCATATAACCTCTAATTTGCATCCATTACTTTCTATATATTTTTTTTTCAACCTTTTTTCACTTCAATAGAGGGTTTAATATTATTCCAAAGATCTTAAGATGCCAAAATGAACTTAAATGAAAAATTCTAGCTTAAATTTGAAGGGTAGGGTGGTGAATTTTTTATCCTCATAAGCCTCAACATACCTTTTGTAAGGTATCATTAACCTATCTTTTGACTTGATCAAATCGTCCCAAGTCCTTTCACAACATTGTCATGCCTACCCACTAATTTTTCTTATTGACCCAAAATATTTTTATAATTACTTAGTATTTCTCTTATTAATTTTGACGTAATTAACTAATATTTAAGTATCATAAGTAATTATGGGATATGTTTATATATAATAATTATACCCGATGTATATATATAATTTTTACATATTATTCTAAAATTTTATAGTCCCTATAATTTATTTTTAAGGATTCATTAATTTTTAATACCTATTTCACGCTATTTCGATATATATATATATATATATATATAGAAGATCTATGTCCTCTTCTAGCTTTGCTCTCACAGAGCAATCCGAGGAATTAATGTTGAATAATCAAGATGAAATACATATAAAAAATTTTGACAAAGCAATTGATGAATGGAAAATACCAAAAACATCATACGATCAGATATATCAAATAAGCAAATGGAAAATTTTTGGAAAAAACGATTATATAATAACTACAGAAGAAAAGGATATTCCTGTTTCTGATGGTTTAACAACAATCACACTCCTAAATCTAGAATCAATAAAGAGATATGCAAAAGATTGGAATTATATGCATTTAGGCCTAGTTCAAGTAGGAGCAAAACCTCTTACCAAATTAGGCTTAGATACTTCAATTTGTATGGTTCTCAGAGATGCTAGAGAATTAATATATGAAAGGTCAATTCATGCTTCTATTGAAACCAGTCTTAGTAGTGGACCAATCCAATTTGAGTGTCATCCAAATATCACCCTAGCCCTTAGGGATAAAACAATCACGAGTTCATTAATTCTTCAAATCAAAACACATAATTATAAAATGGTAGAAGGATCAATACCAATGGTTGTAATATATAGAATATATTTCAAATTAATGAAAACTGCTTTTGGTTCTAAGGCATATAAAATGGATAAGAGAGGTCAGACTCTGCTTATTCAAACAGATCTAACCAAAGCCAATATATCAGTCCCAAAAATGGTCCAATGGTCGGAAGTTAATTTACCAGAACATTGGGAAGTAGAAAACCCACTTCCTAAAAAACCAATATACAATACCGAACCATCAAATGTAGTACAACATCCTGATGGTAAGGTAACCATTCAGTTTAATAGAAAATCATTTGATCAGCCAAGAAGACTACTAGAAATAAGATCTATGACATCTTCATCAAGAAGATCAGTAGACCTTCCCAATCCTCCTCCTATCATTTACACTCCTTATCAAACTAATAATCAACAGGACAGACAACCAAATACTCAAGAAAATCCATCCCTTTCAGGAATTGTTCATAATAGGTCTGGTATAACTCAACCGGTTTACCAACCTAATGAACCAGAACATGGAGAACCTTCATTCTCAGAATTAGGAGATTCAGAATTAAATATTTTAGAAGAATCCTTTGTACCAAATAAAATACTCTTGAATCAGGAATTCAATTCTCAAAAAAATGAAAAGATTAGAAATTGGTATTTTGAAACGTTTGGTCATATGAAAATGAAAATAAAAGATGAATATTATAATTTCATGGAAGAAAATGGTGCTCAGATATATTTCTTTGAATGGTTCGAGAATTATTATCTGAAATCCAAAGAAATCAATGTTATTAATAATTGTTATAAGTGGAAACTTAGTGATGAACAAATCATAGAGTCAAATCATCCACCATTAAGTAATATAAAAATGATTCATAAAAATACAGAAATCAGTTTAACTCCATTTAAAAATGCATCAGAAGAAGAAGGATCAGGAACTAAAAAAATAATAAATCAAAATAATTACACCAATCAACATTTACATACTATAGGAAAACAATTAAATAGAATAGAAGATACAATAAATATTGAAATTAATAAAACAAGTGAGAAAATTTTAATCAATAAAAATACTCCTTTGTTCAAACCATTTGAAATGCCTAAAAACCCTAGTCAAGAATTTCTAAAAGCATTAGATGAAAGAAAAAGAATGCTAAAAAACAAATCAATAAAAGAAGAAACTTCCTCATCAACAAAACCAATAAATTTCTTAAATATAGATACTCCAACTTTAATAAGAAAAGGTGTAGTAATAGAAGATACACTCTCAGAAAAAATTCATGCTTTAGATAATGAATCAATCGACAATGAATCAGATAGTGAATCAATAAATGAATCAATGTCTAATGTTTCTTTAAATATTGATAAAGACAATGATGAAATTAATAAGATCAATTGGAAAGAACCTCAAAAATATACTATCAGAGAGCAACACCTCCTGATATATTAATCGAAGAAAAGAATGATAATTATCAGAATAAATATTCGATAGGATCCACCTATGAATGGAATATAGATGGACATTCAGAACAAAGAATCCTTAATATTCTTAATCAGATGATCATGTTTTCAAATACTAATAAAACTGTTCCAAATGTCACTGACTATCAAGTAGCACTCCTTTTAATTTCCGGTTTTACAGGACAATTAAAAAGATGGTGGGATAATTACCTCACTGAAGAACAGAGAATTAATATTCTTACGTCATGTAAAATAGATGAAAATAATAGAAGAATTCTAGATGAGAATAATGAACCAATTCAAGACATGGTTAATACTTTAATATTCTCAATCAGTCAACATTTTATAGGAGATCCTTCTCATATTAGGGATAGAACCCTAGATTTATTATCAAATATGAAATGTAAATCATTAGGAGAATTCAGGCAATACAAGGATATATTCTTTCAAAGAGTATTCCTTAGAAATGACTGTAATCAACCTTTCTGGAAAGAAAAATTTCTAGCTGGTTTACCAAAATTAATAGGTGATCAAGTTAGAAAATTACTCAGGGAAGAAAACAATGGTGAAATTCCTTATGACAATTTGTCGTATGGAGAATTAGCATCATATGTTAATAAAATTGGAACCAATTTGTGTAACACAATCAGGCTACAAAAGCAATTGAAAAATGAACAGCGCTTAAAACATCAAAGTCTTGGTGATTTTTGTGCTCAATATGACCCCTCTTTTATCAGTAAGAAATCAAAAAATTATAGAAAATCATCTCATAAATCACAAAACTGTCCTGAATGTACAAATAAAAAACCTCGAAGAAATTTCAAGAAAAAACCATTTAAAAAATTTTCAAACAAACAAAACTATGGAAAATCTGAAGACAAAAAATATAAAAAGAAGTCGTATAAACAATTAAGATGTTATAAGTGTAAAAAAATTGGTCACACAGCAAACTTTTGTAAAATAAATAATAAACTTAATGAATTAAATTTAGATGAACAAACAATGGAAAACATATTACAAATTTTTTGTGAAAATGAATCATCATCAGAAAATAACAGCGATGAGGGAATCCAAGTCAATGACATAGACCCCACATCATCAGAATCAGAAAAAGAAGAAATTAATATGCTAACTGATAATAAAGAAGCAATTCTTAAAAAAATTGATCAAATGGCAAATGACAATGAAAAATTTGAATATATAAACAATTTCAAAATCAATACAAATCCCACTCCAAAATTACCTTATAATCTTAATGAAATTTTTGAAAGAAATAAAAAGACAAATAAACAAGTAATAACAATCAGTGATTTACAAAAGGAAATCAATATTCAAAAACAAGAAATAAAAGAATTAAAATTAATGCAAATAAAATTTCAAAAAGAATTATTTGAACTAAATCAAAAAATCCAAGAAAATGAATCAGAAAACTCAAATCAAGAGGATTCCTCAAAAGATTATTTATTACATCTTGTTCAAGTCACTACAAGAAAATGGATAATTGATATCTCAATCAGAATTAATGATGAATTTGTTTTGCAAACACTCGCTTTATTTGATACTGGTACTAACTTGAATTGTATTAGAGAAGGCTTAATTCCAACAAAATATTTTGAGAAAACTAGCCAATCTCTAAGTTCTACATCAGGAAACAAATTAAGTATCAAATATAAGCTATCAAATGCTGAGATATTAAAAGATCATGTTTCTTATAAAACCTCATTTATATTGGTAAAAAATTTGAGCAAGAATGTCATTTTAGGGACACCATTCATAAATCAAATTCAACCATTTATGGTAAATAAAAACGAAATTAAAACACAGTATTTGAAAAAGGACATTGTGTTTAATTTCGTAACAAAACCACAAACAAAATATATCAATCAGTTAAAAAGTCAAGAATTAAATTGTTTAATACAATATAAAGAAAATCATTTAATGTACTTAAAAAATGATCTTACATTCAAAAAAATTGAAGATCAACTGGATAATCAAAATTTGAAATCAAGAATTTCTCAAATAGAATCAGAAATAAAAATCTCAATCTGTTCCACACTCCCAAATGCATTTTGGGATAGGAAATCACATATTGTGGATCTTCCATATGAAACTGACTTTAATGAGAAGAATATCCCAACGAAGGCTAGACCTTCACAAATGAATCAAGAAGTTCTTAATCATTGTAAAAGGGAAATAAATGATTTACTTAGTAAAAAATTAATCAGAAAAAGTAGATCACCTTGGAGTTGTTCTGCTTTCTATGTTAATAAAAATGCTGAAATTGAAAGAGGTGTGCCAAGATTGGTAATTAATTACAAACCTCTTAATTCTGCTCTCAAATGGATAAGATATCCAATTCCCAATAAAAAAGACTTACTCAATAGATTAAATCAAGCCAGAATATTCTCAAAATTCAATATGAAATCTGGATTTTGGCAAGTTTAGATTAAAGAAAGTGATAGGTACAAAACTGCCTTCACTGTCCCTTTTGGTCAATTCGAATGGAATGTAATGCCATTTGGATTAAAAAATGCTCCTTCAGAATTTCAAAAAATCATGAATGAAATTTTCAATGATTATATTAGTTTCATAATTACTTATATAGATGATGTTCTAATATATTCATCTAATATTGATCAACATTTTAAACATATAAGAATCTTCATTAATATAGTCAGAAGAAATGGGTTAGTAGTTTCACCTACTAAAATTAGTCTTTTCCAAACCAAAATCAGATTTTTAGGATTTAATATTTACAATGGAACCATAATACCTATCCAAAGGTCAATTGAGTTCACTGAAAAATTTCCCAATGAAATTAAGGATAAAAATCAGCTTCAAAGATTCTTAGGCAGTTTAAATTATGTTGCAGAATTTTTTCCAAATCTTAACATGATTTGCAAACCATTATATCAGAGATTAAAAAAGAATCCACCTCCATGGTCTAATGAACATACAGAAGTTATCAAATTACTCAAACAAAGAATCAAAGAAATTCCTTGTTTACATATTGCAGATCCATCATTACCAAAAATCGTGGAAACAGATGCTTCTGATTTAGGATTCGGAGGAATTCTGAAACAGAAACATAACAATAAAGAATATGTTGTTCAATTTGTATCAAAGAATTGGAATAATTGCCAATCAAATTATTCGACAATCAAAAAAGAAATCTTAGCCATTGTTTTAACAATCTCCAAATTTCAAGGTGATTTGTTAAATCAAAAATTTCTTTTAAGGATTGATTGCAAAGCAGCAAAAAATGTTTTGTTAAAAGATGTTCAAAACATTGCATCAAAACAGATTTTTGCCAGATGGCAGTCTATTCTTTCTATATTTGATTTCGAAATAGAGCATATCAATGGATCTTCCAATTCCCTTCCTGACTTCCTTACTCGTGAATTCTTGCAGGGAGATGTCTCCCAAAAAGGACAAAAGTAAAGAAAAAATCCTCTCTTCATCAGGGAAAGGATTAACCAATATCAAAACCTGGTTAGATGTTTGTAAATCATCTAACACTCCATTATCAATCAAAGAAGAATCCTCATCAAAATCGTCAAAATCAAGATCTTCAAACACTCAATCAGTTTCTGAAATCCAAGAAGCCCTTGCCAAATTAATTGATATGGACCATGCTCCCGGAATGTTTGATGCAATCTCAATGGTCTTACAATCACAATCAAAACAAAAGACCCCAGAATTACTAGAAATTCCCCAATCAGATTCTCAAATAAAAGAAACCCAAAGAAGAAATCAGAATTTTCAGATCACAGAAATATCAACACCAACACCAGTTGGACCAATCCCTTTCAGTCAGAAATCAAAATTTTTTATAAAACCTGTTTCTAGATATGTTTTCTCAGTAGAAGAAAGCCTATCAGAAAAGGACCCTTTTGATTTTGCAAATAAAATATTCACAAAAGATTTTTATTATATACCATATGATCAGTATAAAACAATCCAGTTTTATGAGAAAATTTTGACTGAGACTGGATCAATCAGGTTCAAACATTTTGAAAAAGAAGGAATGATCAGTTATTCTACAGCTAGAATACTAAAAGTAATCAGCTTGAAAGAATGGCGAGTTCATCCAATCACTGCAACAAAGCTCAATATAGAACCATTTTCAGCACAACCAAATCATCGAGCTACTTATAATTATTTTGATTATAAGCAAGCTTGGTGGAATGTGTTCTATCAGATGAATTCAAAAAGAACACATACTTGGTTAATATTTTTTGACAATTGTTTATCAAACAATCTTCCTACTTGGTTTAATCATTGGTGGGAACAATTTGGTGCAACACCAGAAATCATTCATCAAAATGCCAAGGAAGGATTTGATGCTTTCTTAAGCCATTACAATCCTACACCTCATGAAAAGAATTTTCCAAAAGAAATGCTCTATTTTGTACATCTCGGGGTATCATGGGTCATGGCTTGGTGGTTTGAATACAAGCCAGATCGATCATCAAACTCAATCAACTTGGTCAGAATGTACAAAATCAAATGGTGGGACAGCTTCAAAATGTGGAATAAATGTGAAAAGAATTCAATTTTAAATTGGATTAAAACTAATTCTGCAAAATCACCACCATCTCCATCAGCAGCAATACAGTATCACAACAGGGGATTTTTAATATCATCACTTGCAAGTGCAAATTCTCCAGATCAATTAAAACAAATTCTGGAAAAGGCACTAGATCGTATCAAAGAAACAGAATCAGTACAAGAATCAAGCTCAGAAGCGGACTCAACATCTCACCACAGCGGTAATACAAATGAAGATGAGTGCTATGGCATAGATTTAGGAGAACCGTAAGAAATTGTATCATTTAAAAATTTCCTGTATTTTGCACTGTAAAAGTAGAAATAAGGGATAATACACATGTACCACAGTGCACAATCAATCAGCCAAAACATTATCAGAATCTTGTCTGCCACAAATATCAATTAGTCTACTGTGACAACAGTGCTTTGTCGGCCACAATACTACTGTTCAAAACAGTACCCTATCATTCCATTTCTATTATATATACACTCTCATTCAGACAGGAAGGGGTATCCATTATTCACATCGATTCCTCTTCACCAGAGAAAACCCTCATCTCCTTTACCTTTTCTTTCTATCTCTCCCATCTCCAACCTCTCTGTCTCTTCATCCTTCACCTATCAGCAATCATCCAGACACTTTCTTGAAGCATAATTATTTGTTTCTCATCAGAGGTAGGACGATCATTTCTCTTGATCATTTTTCTTGATCATACCTCTTAGTCATCCATTTATGCTAGTGTATTTACATAATTTGTAAAAATCAGTTTTATCAAAAAAATCAGTTTGATTCTCTTCCTACATTCTATCTCGTGTGGGGAATCTCCAATTAAAATTGGGTGTAATTCCACGAGATTATATCTTTTTAATTTCTACTATCTATCATTTTATAAACCCCATAATCGGCTGGTATCACCGCCTTTGGAGGTTCTTTATCTGTTTTACTATTAGTAGCATCTCATCAAAACCCCACTAGTCTTGGCTCAGCCGCCTGTGGAGGGTAAATATTTATCAGTTCATATTTATGTCATTGTTTATAGAACCGCATGATTATGATTATGATTATGATTATGTTGGTAATGCTATAGACTTCCTTGAATGGTATTATTCTGTTGTAGTATATTGTGATTGGTATTATACCGATGAAGAATAAAACCATTTGTCTCATTCTGTAGATGTCAAAACAATATAATCCAGAAAATTGGGAAGAAGAAGCTGAAGTTTTACAATACTTGTTCAGTGCTGTAGTTTGGCTAGAGCACTTTCATAAGAATTATCTTTGGCTTATTTTCTCTGTAATCAATATTCTTGATCATTGATCAAGTGTAATTATCCTCATCATTAATAAAATCAGAATTTGAATTAATCATCAAATCTCAACAAACATCAGATATAAGGTATATAAGCTGGAATACTCCTTGGCTGCGGGCTACTGGTTTCCAAAGGAGGCTCCCTTGAAAGATCTTCAGATCGTTGGGATGTCCTTGTGCTAGGTGCATACAACGCTACGTACCTATAATCTGAAAATTATCATTAATCAAATTTTGTTTTCTCCTTTATGTCTGTAAATACAAAAGATAATAACAGAGAAGATCTAATTGAATATAATCAGTATTTAGAAGACACAGTAGAATTCTTATTTTATATAATTTGGGCTTATTCTTTATTGGGAGAAAGATTCTACTTAGCAGACGTATATTTTAATAATCATTAAAATAACCTAAACATCATTCCCTGGGTTTGCGGTCTTGGTATCAAAGCCTTACTCGTGAATTCTTGCAAGAAAATGGATAATTGATATCTCAATCAGAATTAATGATGAATTTGTTTTGCAAACACTCGCTTTATTTGATACTGGTGCTGACTTGAATTGTATTAGAGAAGGCTTAATTCCAACAAAATATATATATATATATATATATGTACACATACACATACACACGGATTAAAATTAACTATATCATCATCATCATCATATTTCCATATTTCACACTTGCAAGGTCTCTTTAACTAACTCCTATAACCCATTTGTAAATTCTCAGCTTAATTAGGCTATTTTCATGAACGCTCTAAATTAACTACTCGAAACCTACTTGCTAAAGCACAAGGTTTACACTTTCTGAATTTTAATTATATCTAATATATAATAGATAATATCTATAATATATATAGAGCTCATAAACCTACTCATGGGGCTAAATAAGTTAACTCTTGCACTTAAATAAGAGCTCAAGATCAATTTGGTTTAAATTGAAATAAGCTTCATTTTAAGTTTGAGCTTAACTCATTTAATGATGGAGCTAAATCCAAGATGAGCTTGAAGCAAATTGAGTTTGAGTAACTCACAAGCAGCTCGGATTGAGTAAAAAAGGTGCTTCCATCATAGTCTAGTCATTTCTTTTCATATCCCCAACCACCAATTTATCAAATTCTTCCAATTGCTTCAATAGCTACATAGGTGCTTGGTTTTAGTTCTAGTAAGATCCTCCCTATGAGTTCCTAATGCCATACCATTTTCTCGCTAAAATCTGATTCTTTGTTTATTTGTTCTTCCTACTTCTAGTTTCCTTGACATGAAACATTAAATTAAATAACCTACAGTCTTCCACATTATGTCCAAGATTATGGTATTGTAAATAATGATTAGGTAATTGCTCAAGCGTAACCCTTTACACAAAGATATTCAATTTATTCCCTAGCCACAACAAATCTTGTGTAGCTTTTGTTACAACAATCTCTATTAGCTATTAAGCTACTAAAGGCCAAGATTTTCTTAAAGGGACTTCATCAATTCATTAAGGGACTCCAAGCATAGAGCTAATAAAAAATAACACACTTTTATTCATAAAATGTATAAGGTAGTAGTGGTATAGTATTCTAAACTAAAGGTAAAGGAGATTTAGAGTCAATTTAAAATCTTAGGTCCATTTTTAGATCATCATCATACTATGATCAATACTGTAGTCTCCATATTAGTGTTTCATATGTGAATGTAATCCTTTTCATGTTTCAAATCTATAATAACATGCCATTTGATTAACGAAACCATTTTCAAATTCTCCTTTTAACCCTATCAAATAAAAGAATCTTGTAATGGTATTAAGATTGGCAAACTTGTAATTCTACATAGAATCGCTAAAGGATTAATAGAATCGAAATATAAAATCAAAACTTAAAAATATAAGTTTTCACAACTTATGGAAAATAGCTTTGAAATAAGCTATAAATATGCTTGCAATAGTTATAGGAAACTTAAAATATATGATAAAAATAAAGAAATAAAGTTCTTATTTTCAATAAAAAAATTCTTAATCTATAATAAAATACTCTTACGAGAAGGATAACTAGAGTCAAAACTATTCCTTTCCATTATTTTGTTTGAAAAAAATCAATGAATTGAAAAAAACTAAATGTTTCAACTTCTTTTCAATTATTAATGGCATAAACTTAAATATATGATTTTTCCTACAAACTTTTTTATTAGAGCTAGAACCCAAATGAAGATTACCAATATCGAACAAGGGACTAGAAAAGAGGGAGAAAGAGGAAAAAAATTGGAATAAGATGGAGAAGATAATTTAATACCTTGACAGTCAATGAGATAGTAGAAGCTTAATTACATATATATATATATATATTATTTTTCACTCATTAAACTTATATATGTAAAATCAATAAATTTAGTTAAAAACGTAAGTTTCTATTGAGTTTAATATATAAAATCGATTTAAAACATAAATTTTTACAAAAAGAAAAAAAAAAACAATTTTATACACAAGTTAACTTGAAAAAGCTTTTTAAAATTATAAACTTGTAGAATCGCATAAGTAAAATCATGATTTAGACAACTAATGGTATTCATATTCAGCCATCCATAATTTTCTTTGCTAATAAGAAAATATCGATCAACTAATCATAGTATAAAAGCATATAACTCAAAGCCTTAGCTTCAAAAGAAGAAATAAAACAAAAACCAAAAGATAATAACTCAAGAGGTTTAGATGGGATGTTAATACATCAATTCAAAGGGCACATCCCTTTTCCTATATAAGAAGCTACTGACTAAAACAATAAAATCCTTTCTATTAGCCAATATTTGTTTAATAAATTCTATGAAGACATTAAACACTAGAAACATAGTTAACTAACCTATTAATAGACTTGATAAGACATAAAGAGTGATTCAACAAGAAACTCTTCCTATTGAAGATCATGGGTCCAAAGGAGGTCTTTTTCAACTACTAAGCATTTTAGTAATTTCGGTTGAACCAAACAACATACACCGAAAAATGGAAAAAAAGCGTAGTCTACCCACTTTTAGCAACACCCTTTGTTAAGGATATAATACATAGGATAAGTATGTACCCTTAATGAAGGGTATTATTAAGACATATAGACTACTAGTCTACCTATTTATTGCTCCTAAAAAAGTAACTACAACATTATTGATACAATCTTTAAGAGTGTGTTTATAAAGACTTACTTAAAGAAAGTACTTAGACTTATCACATTAGCTTTCCATTTACTAGTCCTTATAAGTAACTCTCCACTTTATAAAAGAATACTTAATGAAAGTTGCTTGTTGAATTTTTTTATTCTTTTGTGGATGCCATATTATCATTATCATTCAAACAATACGTAAAATATATTTAAGATAAATATTAAATGGTGCAAAATCCTTCCATTAATATGTCATATTATTATTACTATACTACATAAAATAAAAAAAGCACTTGATAATTTAAAATGAAAATAAGTATTGTCCTTACAAGTATGTTGCATCCATAGATGTACTAAAAAAAAAAATGTCTTTTTACATCTAAGCAATAACCAAATGAACTATTGAAAAAAAAAATTGAAGTCTCTTAAATTACACACACATCCATGGACAAATAAATAACATTTATTTTTCAAGGATGATTGATTATAGCAAACAAAGTTCCAATTATCACTAATAACAATTAAATTCAAACTGACACAAGTTAAAAAAATAACATGGACAATAATTACATTGAAACTACGTAAGTTAGATAACATGGTAGCATATGAAAAGAAAAGGGGAAAAAAATAGACAAGGCAACTCAAATGTAAAAATCATCATTTTCTACTTATTCATTATTTGTAGTAGGTCTAAATCATTGCCACACATGCTCAATTAAATCGAATTGTAGCTAACAGTGTTTAACCTTTCACAAAATTGAATATTTTCTTGAATGTAAGTTACATACTTCACAATATAGTTGTGAGAAACATGTGGTATAGGGTTAGTACTATCTACCAACTCATATTCAAGAACTTGAAAACTGAAATTATAATTATCTCATTTATCTTCAATAATCATATTATGTAATATTATGCATGCTCTCATAAATTGGCCTATAAACTTTTTGATCCCACATCTATGAAGGGTCACGAATTATAGTGAAACTAGCTTGTAGAACTCCAAAAGCTCTTTCAACATCTTTCCTATATCCTTCTTGCTACTTAGTAAACAATTTCTCTTTTGAACGATGTAGATACGAAATAAATTTGACAAACATTAACCACTTAAGATATATACCATCTAATATAAACCGATCCAAGGATTGATAAGGATAGTTGCAGGAGTAGGTCTAAGCTTGTAGAAAGCTTGAAGAACAATAAGGGGATTACACAAAAATAGGAAAAGTAAATAAGCAAACCCTTGAACAGCTCTAAGGATATGATGCATTAAGGAACTTCCGAGGACTTACGACTTAACTCAATATATTGTACGAGCTGATCCAATGAGGGTACTCACTACTTAGCCTTGCTTAAGGGTTAGTATAAGAGTAAAGTAAGCAAACAAGTCGTAAGCAATGTTTACAGAAAAAAAAGTATATTCAATATCCTGAGATGTAAGATGATATGAGATGATGCAGTTATATTACAATGGGGTATTTATACTCAAAATATTAAGGCATCCTACCTAAAATAGAAAAGACTAAAAAGGGTAATATCTAAAAGAAGTAATGTATAAGGAATAATAAAGGGTATAACTGAAAATACAACACAAAAAGTATCTTGTACAGAGGATTTTGCCATATGATTGCTCGGACATATGGCTCCCTATGGATGGATGACTTTTTGGTTACGATCAAGGCGATGACTATCAAGTTGAGGTGCTAAGTAGAGGTGGTAGGTTAGTTGTATCAAGTTGAGCAGTTAATTTTTTTGAGGTGAATTCACCTTGGACACATTTAGTGCAACTTGGATTCAGGTTAGTTGGGTGGGTGGTCGGATCTACCGAGCTATTGCTCAAGTGTAACTCTGGTTGGTAGCTAGAGACAATCAATGAGTACGAGAGGGTTCAGCTTAGCCAGGGTATTAAGTTGATAGATTGTAGTAGCTCAGACTACTCAGTGGTATATTGTAAGGAAAAAATTCACCTAGCCATACTTTCTATTCCTCGGGTTCAAGCTCAGGTCAAGGGTTTGGTGGTTTGATTCTTATCACCATCTGTAAGAAAATATCCAATATCATAGTTTCTGCCTTTGACATTGTAGTAAACCCATGGAGCACATCCTTTTAAGACATCATCGAATAGGGGTGACCGATCTAATACATTAATATCATTATTAGAGTTTGGGACATTGAAAAGTGCATACCATAACCAAGTGTTATATGAAGCAACAACTTCAAGCATGATTGTTGGAGAACCATGATCTCCTTAAGTATACATACCTTGCTATATAGTTGAACACTTTTTTCACTCCCAATACATACAATCTATACTTCCTAACATACTAGGAAATCCACATTGCTTGACTACATAAACATTCGATATTGGCTTGATTAGGCCTATGTAAGTACTCATTGTCAAAGCATGCAATAACAACTACAACAAATTTCTTAACATATTGTAATATCATGCCTATGGCCATTTGTAAGTAATTATCTAAAGCATCACCTGCTACACCATATGCCAACCACTTTTGTAGTGGTGAAAGACTAAGATGACCAATAACACTCCTCTTTTGTTTGAAACGGGGATATTAATCTTGAAATGCTTCAATGATGTGGAGGAACACAACCTTCCTCATTTAAAATCTTCATTGAAATTGCTCATTTGTGTAGACTTAGTTGTTTAAGAAGTAAATGTTGTACAAACGATTATGACCCTTTACATAACCTCTATCTATATACTTTCTCTTACTTCTTCCAATTGAAGAACATTTAGATATTTGCAATAGTATACCATGCGTTCGCTCAATTATGTCGCTTCGCAAAATGCTCAACTTTGATAAAAAAAAAAAAAAAATTTCCTTAATGATCTTCTTATTTCTGTTTTGCTCGAAATTGGAGGTACTAAAGGTGCTTGAGCTGCTAGAGTTTTTTATTGCCATAATGATTGTTGAGGCAAAAAATACTATAAGTATGAATAGAAATGAGATAAGTGAGAGTGCAGTTTTAAGTCTTACCCTGTTGGATATGTAAAGAAACTAGGACAACAGCTAGTTTATAGCAGCTAATTTGCAATGTCTAGTTTTTAAAATCTTTAACTACATTAAGAGTAATATTTATCTTAGACAAATACATTAAGCAATATTAAATTCACTAACTACATCAACATGAGCTCATCTATAGCATTAAATAAATTAAAATTATGAAGTTCTTCTTTTGTTAAGAATCTCCTAATGCATCCCTTTAAACCATTGCTTCTACTCTTCATCCATCTTCGAAAGATTTGCAATCATTATTGATCTTTCCCATTCTATAGACTTCTATTGTTCCTTGTCAATCTTGTGGCATTCCCTCTCCTTAATCGTTTCAAGTTCTTTTTCCCTCTACTCAACTATTTTATGAAGTAACTCCACTCTATTACTGTATGATCCACTTAAGTGTTATAGCTCTTGTGCCAATCCATCAACTGTCTCCTCCATTCCCATCTTCTTCTTTCCTTTCCTCTTTACCATTGATTTACTAGGTAGATGTATGACTTGCTCACTTTCCTCATTATTGTTAAGTAAATTATGATTAGAGAATGAGTTAGTATATGCACTGAATGTATTGATCTTGGTCCACTTACTTTGAAAGTTCTTTGTATTATTGATTTCAAACATCCATTTAGGTTCATTACGTAATATCACCCAACAGTGCTCAAACATGCGTGGTTTTTTCTTGTTTTCTCTATAGAGATCCTGAGCATCCTTTATATAATTAGAGTCGTTCTTCCCACTTTGTGCCCACCTTTTTATTTGGTTATAGCATATATTTTTTACCATTGGGCTTTGCATTGCTGTATGTTTCTCTTGTTTTGTTTTATTCTCTAAAGCTTATCCCTTTTCAAAACTTTTATGGACTTATCGCTAGAAAGTCTGTAGTAGTTGATTGTTTCTAATAATAGGATCTTTGTTAACCTTTAGCCATGAGTGGATAAGAAGTTTGTCATTATTGTAGTTCCATTTTTTTTTTATGACCTTCAATTGATTCAATTTCCTCTACCTTATCATCATTATTTTTTCTTTCTATGGGAAACTATCAATGATACAAATTTGTAATGTTTGATGTTTGTGGTGTTTCATCAAAATTTTGTTGAGGAGTTAATACAAGTGGCATAAATTGTTGATTATAGTCGTGAGTAGGGTGTTAAACATATTAGAAATATGGTGGTGCCATACACATTAAGTTGTGGTGGAAATTTTACAAATTTTGGTTTATTAGTGAAAAATTTGGAGAAAATTGGTAATTTAGTATACCTTGAAAATAACTACTAAACAAAAAATATGAACCACCTTGTAAATTTGAAGGCATTTAGGTATTTTGTGAGTTTGAAGAGTGCTCAAAATGTGGAAAATTAAGAGATTTATTGGATTTGATAGCTAATATCAAATTGGAAGTAGAGAGATTTGTAAAATGATGTAAAGTTGTAGTAAATTTAGAGTGTAAAACTCATGTAATTTTACCACTATTTATAGGCAAATTTTACATCAATTATGTTGTTCTACATTTTAAGCCATTACTCAATGTATTTCTCTAGATGAATAGATAAGAGAAATGAATCATGGATGTAGCTAGTGAAGCAAAATCCTCAATGGTCATACTCTTTTGCTCCCATTGATTTCTCTTTTTAAAAAAATAAGGCCAACTTCGCATGCAACCTTAAAGCCTACCGTAATGTCAGCTGGTATCGGTACCTCATGTAGTACCTTGATCATTTTAAGCACCTCTAGGTGCTTGCAATTTATAAGGGGAAAGAGGGTGCTTAGTATATACCCTTTATAAATTTACCCTAACTACACAACTAATAGCGCCTAAATTATCCTCTCATGACCAAGACCCATTCACATTTATCTTTAAAGTGACAACTAATTGGGTGAGGAGCCTATAATTTAGACCTATTCTTCAAACCAAATCAATGAGAGCACTCATTTCTCCTTTCTCTTTCCTAAGGATCTATTCCCTCTAGAAAACCCTAAACTTACTCATGCAATAGATACCTTACCTTTCTCATATAATCTACAACACTCTTGCTTCTACAAAATTTACATACTAATGCCATTTTTGCTTCAACTTGTTGTCAAAAACCCCTTTCCACAATGCTAAGCATTGATATCACATGTCTCACTATTGATCAACCAAACTTCCACCCAAAGGTACTAAATTGAAATCATGCTACCTATGGATGAAGAAGTTTCCATAATGAAAAGATATGAAAATGAAAATGAAAAGATATTATGATAAGTATTTATTCGATAATGTATATATGCCACAAAAAAAATGGCCAGTAACATTTAGACAGCTAATTATGAATTATGATGGATGTTTTGAGGGTTGTTCTCGTTCCAAAAATATTATTAATCCCATATGTCATGCCATCCATTAGACATGAACAAGTATAGGATAAGTGAGATATCAAGTCTTATCCTTGCCTTATCTTATAGATATAGATATCCTATGGAACATGTAAAACATACAGCGTATGAGTATCTAATGAAACATGTAAATATTTTCTATTTTCCTATAAATTTCAACTTTGTACATGTTTTTATAGAGAATTTTGGTTATACTTTCTCTTTTTTAATGCCAAAAGATTACTTTTAAAAAAATTACATAGAACTTTGAATGTAAAATGACACTTTTTATTAACAAAATAATGTTATGGTAGATGAATGAGAGTGTGTACATAAAAGAGAAGATGTAAATTCTATATAACTAAAAAATATTGCCTCTTGAAGTTTAATATTACTATATTTAGATTTTGATTATTAGCTTAAGATTCAAGGTTTGTATTGAGTTTGATTGGTTTCTTTTTAATATCAATATAATATTATTTGAATTCTTTTAGTTTTCTTGATCAAAGAAAGTATAAAGGTCTTATTCATTCATTAATATATATTATATGATAAATTTTAAAAAGTAAATATAAGATATCTTAGAATTGGTGGGTAGGAGATATAAAGACATTTTATTTGTATCCTACCCAATAAAAATAGTTACAAAAAATCAATATGCAAAATCTGTCATATAATCCCTATATTTATCCAAAACTTAATTAAATAGATTACAATCGTACGATGGTTAACATTGCACGATAGGTACGGGCTCCCACCCGCCCGCACCACCCCCTATTCCTCTTCGGGCGGCGGCACTAACCTACTATCAAATTTCACGTGACAACTGTAGGTGTGTCGATGTCTCCGTGTTAAGTCAACAAGGTAACCTGATTGGAGAACTAATTAATGCCAGGTGTTATCGGCATGTTAAACTTTTGCAAACGTTTATGTCACCGATAGAAAAGTTTAAACATATACGTTTGATGATTTTCCATTTATTACTTAATATTACGTCAATTAGAGAAAACCACATAATTAAATAACAGTTGAACAATAATATAAGATTTGAACCTACAATATCCATACCGTATTATAATTAGCACTGCAAAACTACGAAGATGGTATATTTGTTAATCCAAAACCTTCAACCTCGTCAACAACTTACAAGAATCTAAGCAAATACATTTATACATCATATATAGCTCGTCAACGATCACAGAACTCACGCAGGGGATAGAGTTCAGTCTTGTTTTTCCCACCATGGATAGCTTAAGGAACAGAGGCCCTATGGTGGCCTCGATTGGTTTTTGTGGTCATGAACAGCTTGAAGAGCTCTCAAGAGATGGAAGTCAATGTAGTCTCTCCACTGGATTATTACCTTCTCTAGGTGCAAGAAGCAATAGAAGAGTACAACTCAGGAGATTCATTATTGAACCTTATAATCGTACATATAGGTGACTTAATGCTTCTTTCCTTGTTGATGATTTCTGGGTTTCACTTTAATTGCTAAAAAGTTAAAATGAAAATTGCTTTATTTTTTTTTTCCTTGTATTGAGCTTTACGATGATTTTGTTTAAGTATTACCGTTTCTTGGTTTTGCTGTTGGTGCTTTGACTTAAGTGCTATTATTGATCTTACAAAAAGACAAAAGGAAGGAGATTGTATGTCTGAAGTATGGTTTTACCTATGGACTTCTTTTGAATTCCAATGATTTTAGTTTTTGTTTATGTACAATAGTTTACTCTGGCAACTTTAAGTAAAGTAGGAAAAAAAAAAAAATTAAAAGAAATAGAAATTTTAACTTGTTTACAGTTGAAATGAGGAAATTGAAGGAAATAAGGTGGTTGATTTATTGCATTACAACTAACCAAAGAAAATAGAACTTTTAAGAGTATTTTTGTAATTTATTATATTTTCATTCATTTCTGTAGAAAATAATAGGCTCTTTCGTGAAATTTCTACTATTTCCACTAGACTCATCCTATATCCAACTCCTTTTCAATTACAGAAATATATATTCCTCCGCTACCTTTGATTTCTACATATTTTCCCCCACCCAAACGCAGTGTGAAGTCTGAATATTAGGCTGATGTTTGGTGTTTTTCTGCTTGTATTAAGGAAATATCTATCTATCTATATATATATTGCAATTAAGGAACAGGTAATTCATTTCTTGTTCACTTTTCCTTTTCATAGAAGTGGAAGTTTTTCAGAAGTTTTGAAATTTCACACCTAAAAAAGCTGATAAGTGTATGGGTATCTATGTGCTCGTACCTGAGTCCAAAGGACTGGTGCTTAGTGGAGCCGAGGCATCTTCTTATTGTAGGTAGTCACTACCTGTGTGGGACATAGCGAATGATGGGTTTGCGGGAAGAAGCTCCCCGACGTAATGTGTGTTAAACGCTGCAAAACCCAAAGTCTAAGTCAAAATACATTGTTTCAAGCGATTTCTAGCTTGTGGCGATCAAACAAGACCAGGCGCTAGTCGACCATGGTGTGTAGGTGGAGCGGCATTCAACTAGCAGGAGGCTGGTTGGATGGGAGGGGTGGGCAGTGGTCAACCACTGATGTGTGTTGGACGGAGGGTGGCCATGATCGACTTGTAGCTATTGAATAGGCCCTGCGAACAGCCCAATTTAGCTCCTCTGTTGGCTGTTGTGGATGTATTTTGCCCTAAGTTTATATGAGACCAAAATACACTTACAGTGGATTTTATACATTCATGAGAGTCCGTTATTGTACCACCTAGTTTCGACATGGTAAATTTGCTTCTATTGTAATAAATCATCTATTATCTAAAGCTTCCATGTTGGTGCACCGTACTTTGGAGAAATTATTATTACTATTATGATTATTACTACTACTGCTGCTGCTGTCATCATTTTTATTATTTGTTACCAATGGAAAGTCAATGCTTGGCCAGAAATTAATTGACCAAGAAGTCTGATTTATATGCTCTGACCAAAGTCATAAATTGTTTGTGATTCATAGACATAAAGCGGGCTGATCAAGTTTGAAAAGTTATATGTTGTGTTTACAGGACATGGGAGACATACCTAGTTGCTCTGGTGGTTTACACCTCTTGGGTTTCACCTTTCGAGTTCGGGTTCATTCAAAAACCGGGTGGACCGTTATCTGTCGCTGATAATGTTGTCAATGCAATCTTTTTTGCGGATATCGTCCTAACATTCTTTGTTGCATACCTTGACAAAAAGACCTACCTGTTTGTTGATGATCCAAAGAAGATTGCTTGGAGGTATATAAGATCATGGTTTGCCTTTGATGTCATTTCCACCATTCCTTCTGAAGTTGCATGGGAAATTTCCCCAAGGCCTATTCCTTATGGCTTGTTCAACATGTTTCGCCTTTGGCGTCTACGCAGAGTCAGTGCGTTATTTGCGAGGTAGAGAAGATTAATCTTGAATCTTAAGCCTTCATAATGTATTAAACATTTTTTAAAGATGATAGCTGAAAGCACCTTTTGAAACAGATTGGAGAAGGACATGCACTACAACTACTTTTGGGTCCGATGTGCAAAGCTTATATTTGTTCGTATCCTACCTTGATATCTTCAAACACAAGTTAATCCAACAAAGGTGAACTTGAGCTAATTAGAATTTTGCGTTTTATGCATGTAGGTCACACTTTTTTCAGTTCATTGTGCTGGATGCTTCAATTATCTTCTTGCTGCACGATATCATGATCCTGCAAAGACATGGATTGGAAAGGATCTCCTTAAGGAGAGTCTTTGGATTCGGTATGTGACGACAATGTATTGGTCAGTCACTACCCTCACAACTGTGGGCTATGGTGACTTCCATCCAATGAATACAAAGGAGATGCTGTTTGACATTTTCTACATCCTTTTCAACCTTGGCTTGACAGCTTACTTGATTGGTAATATGACCAATTTGGTTGTGCATGGCACCAGGCGAACTAGACGTTTTGTGAGTTAATTATTTTAGACTCTTGTTTCAAATGTTTAGATTGATTTCAACGATTCATCCCTTATATATGTCTTTGGCCTGTGCTTAAGTTATACTTGTTTCTCTCCTTAATTATTCTTTTCTAGAGGGATACAATACAAGCTGCTTCCAGTTTTGCTCGGAGGAACCAGTTGCCTCCCAGGTTGCAAGATCAGATGCTTGCACATCTATGTTTGAAGTTTAGGACCGATTTGGCAGGATTAAAGCAACAAGAGTCTCTTGATTCTCTCCCTAAAGCTATTCGATCAAGTATCTCACACTATCTATTTTATTCTATCATAGATAAGGTGTACTTGTTCCAGAATGTTTCCAATGACTTACTCTTTCAGCTGGTAAATGAAGTAAAATCATCTTTAGTTCTTGTTTTTGGCATTTTACTATTGAATTCATTCTTAGATTTATGTCCTTTCTTAATGTAATTATGAAGGTTTCGGAGATGAAAGCTGAGTACTTTCCTCCCAATGAAGATGTCATATTGCAGAATGAAGCACCAACAGACTTCTACATACTTGTCACTGGTGCTGCGGTATTAATTTAATTTTGTAAATTATATATCCTGCTATTTTGACGGTGTGGTTGCTTTTTCCTAGAAATCCACATGCCACTCTACTAGTACAGTTGGCACAAAATTTTTCTAATCCATCTTGCGCTCATATTTATTTGAGTTGTTCTCCTGCAGGATCGGCTAATTCTACAAGATGAAACTGAACAGGCAAGTCCAAATTCTCAGACAATAAGATATTCCATTTTGTTGAAAATGGACCAATGCTTGTAGGACTTAAAGCAGTTTTTTTCTTTCGCCTGTATTTTCTTTTCAAAAGTTACCCATAAAGATAGCAGCTCTGACACTGTAGTACACAACTGCAGATTGTTGGGGAGGTCAAATCCGGTGATCCTTGTGGAGAGATTGGCGTACTTTGCTGCAGGCCACAGCTTTTTACAGTTAGAACCAAGCGATTAAGCCAGCTGTTGCGGCTTGACCGAACTACATTCATGAACATCCTGCAGTCTAATGGTGAAGATGAGACCATCATTAGGAATAATCTTCATCAGGTATAATTTGGTTAGGACAAATAAAAGGCTTGAAATTTATCAAGAACTAGTTAGTTCTTCAATTGATTTCTCCGATATGTGGCCACACCATTGCAACTTCTAACACATGATTCTGCTTCCTTAAAAATTTCTTATGATGAGTCAGCATCTGGAGTTTCTCAAAGATCCAGTAATGGAGAATGCCTTTTCAAAGATACAAAGCATGTTGGCAAGTGGCAGAGTGCATCAGCATCTCGGTTTGTCCTTTGCAGCAGAAAGTGGCGACGATATGTTGCTGTATCACTTGTTGGAAAAGGGTCTAGATCCAAATGAATCTGACAACAGGGATAGGACAGCTCTGGTGAGTTAAGACGTTAGCTTATTTGTTGAATTTCAGCATGCACGTTCTCAAATAATCTATTTCCTCCATAATTTCAGCATATAGCAGCGTTGAAAGGAAGTGAAAAATGTGTACTACACCTACTAAACTATGGGGCAGAACCTAATAGCAGAGGTATTTCGGTACCTTAATAAGATACTTTTTTTGCATGTTCATTTGTGTTAAGGTTAATACCTCAACTATCTAATCCAAAAGTGCTTGTAGGTATGGTTTAAGCCATTAAATTTATTATCTGACTGTGCCGCTCACCTGTGGATTGAGGTTTTGACTGAAGCCCATCAAGTAAACAACTTAAGTAAATGGGGTGAAAAAACTGCACAAGGATTCGAACCAGCAATCTCCTGCTCTGATACCATTGCACATCCTGTTTGGCACTACTCATCTTGCAACCCCGTCAATTTTCTGACAGAACTCATAGATTAAAACATCAAAGCATTTTTCTTTCCTTTTTCCTAGGGTTCCACTTATTTGAACAAACGGTTCTTTATTTGGCCTATATTGTGATATATATTGTAACACTTTCCTCATCACAATTGGTATATTTATTACTTAAATGGCACAGGTGCAATTCCTATTTTATTCTGAATTTTTATCAACTCTAGAGACCACAATTAACATCAGTCTTATTTTTCATTGTCATAAATGCATGCTTCTAATTTTCGTTGTTCTAGTTTGATGCATGCTTGTTATTTGTCCTGCTGTCGTCAACATATGGTTTTATTAGTAGTTGCTATGCTGACTACAGAGTTACCATTGCCACCCTCATATAATGCAGGTTTTTGATGCCGTCTATGGAATTTCTTCTCTTAACTCAATTATTCCAGCCAGCTCAAACTTTTCGTATTCAATTTTGAGAAAGTCCTAGCAAATGATTTCCTTTTTCTAAAGTTTTGAGAGGCTGATTGATGCATTGACTTTATCTTCAAGTGATTAAATTAAAATATGAGCATGCAACAAATAACCCTGTTGTACATCTTGCTGTTATATTATGCATAATCCAGAGCAATCATAAGCACAGCTTTGACTGTTGTTAATTGGATAGTTCATACTGAGCTAAAGTTTCTCTCTCGTTTAGTTACGAGAACGAAAATCCTCATTCTTTCACTTTTCTGTGATTTTGTAACTATTTCTAAGCATATTGCAACTTTCAGTCATTTTTACTGTCATATGGTTATAAACACCGATAGTATTTAAATTGCAGACTCAGATGGGAATGTCCCACTATGGGAAGCAATTATGGGAGGTCATGAGCCTGTGATTAAGTTGTTAGAAGACAATAGTGCCGATATTTGCTCTGGAGATGTGGGTCATTTTGCATGCACTGCAGTAGAAAAGAACAAATTGAGTCTGCTTGAGGAAATCGTTCGCCTTGGTGGAGATGTCACACTTCCTAAGGCTGATGGCAGCACTGCTCTTCATGTCGCAGTTTCTGAAGACAACATTGAGATAGTAAAATTCCTACTGGATAAGGGTGCAGATATTGACAAAGCAGACATGCACGGTTGGACCCCCAGAGATCTAGTAGATCAGCAAGGACATGAGGATATTAATCTTCTTTTTAAATCTCATGAGAATGTTAAAACACAGCCTACCATTGATATTGCCAAGAAGCACAATAAAATTCATTCTATTAATATGAGAGCAACTGGTTTAGCATATGGAGCTGAATCTCGGGAAGCATCTGTCAACATGCCACTAACTCAAAGCCATCTTAAGCGCAACACGAATATCTTCAAGCAATCTCTGTTTGGAATGATATTGTCAGCCAAAACAAGGGACAACTACGCAGCATTTTCTGTTAATAAAATCCAAAGTGATAAGATTCATCCAATGCACTATGTTAGAGTAACCATCAGTTGTCCTGAGGCTGGAGAAACAGCTGGAAAGCTCATGCTACTTCCAAAAACTTTTGCAGAGCTACTTCAGATTGGTGAAAAGAAATTCGGCTTCAAGCCTGCCAGAGTTATTATCAAGGGTACAGCTGAAATTGATGATATCGTTACCATAAGGGATGGTGATCATCTTATTTTCGTAGGTGATGTAGGAACCAGAACAACTGACACAAGCAAACGTCAAGACAAGGTGTCATAAAATAATGGTACTCTGAGTTTACTTTATAAATCTTATCTCTGATATTATATACTCAAATCAGTCTCCTAGATTTGAGCTGGAAGGAGAGTGATGGCCGAAGAGTCAGTTGCCCCCCCATAATTTAAATCTCTAGTGCAAGGATGATGGAGGATAAGACGAAGGGAAATTTCTCATGAAGTCAATTCAGTGAATTTGTTTATTCTCTCTTGTTTTTCTTTTTCAGATATGTAACTACTTGTCTACAAAAGACAGTTCAACCAAATGTACATATGCTTTGTTTAATAAACACTAAGTATGGTTTGACCTTTGTGTTATTGAACTCATCACGTCATGCATGAGCCTTATCATATTATTGAATCTTTCACATGACAGAAGCATTTCACTCCTCATGCTAGGTCAAATTCCTGATACTGTTCTCACAATCCTGCAGAATTCTACAGATAAAAAACCAAATAGGCACATCTTTATAAACCAGATCAATTGATTATTCATATTCCTATTTATATATAATCATGACCATGCACCATGCACCAAGATGTGCAAAGATGAGGGAAAGGTGTATGCAAAAACTATATTGTGGACTAATGAATTGTCAACAACATGAAATTATTAAGGAACTGGACTTTGAATGTTTCATTATCTACCTACTTGAATACTTTCTCCTCTGTTCATATATAAATCCTATTAAGATATATGAAGTTGATTATGAGTCTGCTACCCTTCCACCATTGCTATTTCTCCCTTCCTGTATCCATTTTATACCCTTGTGTTGTTGCTTAGGAGGTCTCGTTTGCAGAAGGTACACATTCTATTGGTCATTCTCTATGTAGTTGATGGGATGAGATAAAATAGTTACATCTTCCAGTTATATCACTTTCTTTGAGCCACCTCTTCTGGGAAAACCTATTCAACAAATTAAACAAAGAAACACATGAAGACAGGGATAAAGGGGGGAGAGGGGGACGTGGTTGGGGGTGAGGAATTCTCTGGAGCATGGGATTGCTCTAAACTTGTGCTTCTTACCTGACCAAAACTATCTTCAGTGTGGCTTGTTGATCTAAACTTCAACTCCCCCCTTCTGGTTGTCATCTCGTCCAATATCTCAGCATCATCGAACTGTTCCATTTGTTGATCTATACGTGCTGAGGCATCCAGTCCCTGCATCATAAATAAATCAGAGAAAGCCAACTTTATTATTCAATTGCTTAATATTACTAATTTTGTGTGCTGCTAGCTAATATAACTCTCCATGAAGACTAATCTGCTGAAGCTTCAAGAATAAGTACCTCCAATGAGGAAATATGTCCATGACCTGCAATTTCCTCGTACCCCAATGCATCTAATTCATGAAGGTGAAGAGGGTGAAAGAATTTTGGGAGGAATCGCTCCCGAATGCTTATTAGGAGAAAGAATGGCAAGGGAAACAAGATCCCTGCAATAGGTATCCATGTAATTCCAAAAACAATCAAAAGGTAAACCAACTGGAACAGTGTAAATGCAGCAATCCACTTGAAAGGAACTGATTCCACATAGGAAGCATGCGCGCCTTGCAAAATCCTGTCAAAATTTGTGAATAATGAAATTTTGTACCTTCGTCACGTTTTCACTCGAGCAAAGTTATTGAAAGAGAAATTGGCAAACTTACTTGTACCGTCTTCCTGGTGCAACGAAAAGTAGCACTATTCTCTCCCAGAATTGACTCCCTGGAAGACTATCCATAGCCATATAGGCAAAATATCCCCAGAGAACTGATGTAGGTATCTGTTTAATCAATGGCATGGCTAATATGGACAGACCAACAAGGATAGATTGTAGTAGATTGCTAACTCTTTGCTCGTTCACTCTAACAGGAAGGTGGGCATCAATATGCTTTGCAGGATCAAATCCACCCTCGGTGCTTCCCATGTCTTCACTTTGCAGAACAGCATCCTTCAAATGTTTCAGTTCATTTGCAGCTGAAGGCTGCACGATTGCAACATCAGGATATGGAAACATGTGGTCATGATTAAACTCATTAGAGAACTTTAAGCTGCAGCAGACTGCTACATTTGGATACTGAAATGGGTAGATACAAGTAAACTCTAGAGAACTTACAGTTAGAGATGAATCCATTTCGATGAAAACCTCTTGCATACTCCCAAAAATTTCAGACTTTGTGGCTTGTTGTTTCATACATTCCTTGGCACGTGCTACCATCTTTTTTCTAATCAACTGAAAATGTCATGAGAGTTGTGAGATTCAATCACCATTAGTAGCAGACCATAATTTCTTTAGTCCTATGATGTAACCTGTCTTCTAAGAGTGGCAAGACTCCTGGTATGCATTGGAGATTGAGGTAGCACACCATTTGATGGAGGAAGTCCAATTAATCCACAAATCAAAGTCTGCAAGAAGTTTCAGGAGAGCAAATATGATAAATGGCAATGATACATGTCAGTGTAGCTCACAATTCACATGTGAACAAAAAGTACAATTAGTTCATACCATAACTCCAAGAAGAAATACATCGTAGTGGTAAGCAGATGGATTCTTGAGGTTAAACTCCTTTTGCTGTGCCATTTGAGAAGCAACACTGTGGTCAAAAAAATAGAGGCCAGCAATCATCACAGCTGGTACGAGGGCAGCAAATATGTATGTTGGAGAAACTTTCCCAAAATCCTGAAATTTACAAACAGAATTCAGTCTCATTATTGTCATGTAAGAAAATCTTAAACAGCCTGACTACATATATGTGTGTGTGTGTGTGTGTGTGTGTGTCTATGTATCTATTGTCTTCCATCACTTTGAAACAAACTATTAGCACAACAGGCTGCATAGGCAATCAGACCAAATTTATCCTCTGCTGCAGAATTTGGGAAAACAGATGTACAAAACTATAGCAACAGGCAAACAAGTCCCTCTTAGTGAATTAGAGACGAAATTACATAATTTGGTACAGCTGATGTTCAAAGGAATATTTGGAACCCATTCTTACCTTAATCACTGTCCAATGCTTCAATGATTCAGGATCCCATGGGAGAGGACTGACAAGTCTTCTCGGTACTCCAGAAGGAACTTGGCCTGGTACTCCAATAGCCACTGCTGTCCAAACACACACCAATAATGGAACCCCATAGTCTGCAATCAAGCTTCGTAACCATCCTTCAATCAAAAAGTGATTAATGAGTCAGTCACTACTGAGGATTATGCTTCCATTTCAATGTCAATAAGGAGTCACTTTGAAGAACCTGTGCCATGAGGCCAGCTCCTTGCCTTCCTGCTCTTATTAGCAGTCAAAAGGAGCCCCAATGAGAATATAATTCCCAGGAGTCCATTCACATATCTCCATTGAAATTGATATTCATTTAAAGATGGGTTTTCAGTGTCAGGAACTTTGAATTCACTAATGGCCCCCTGCATTTCACAAGACAACAGGAATAAGTGCTCCATTCTTAATGGACTTGCAAGCAAAACACCAGATGCATTGTAGCTTTCTTAGAAGTAAGGCTATCAGAAAGCTACTACCCTAATAGCCTCTTGAAGGAACAAAACGGCAATCAACATGCCAAATGTTTCCCCTGCTATCCTTGTAAACTTAGTTAAGACCTCGCAAGCGTTAAATATTGCAAGCAGGCACAACATCAAAGCAGTCCAAATGCAAACCCTGCAAGATAGAAATGCGTCTAAATGCATAAGAAAAAGAAAACCTCGAGAATTATTCGACATTATGTAGAATAATTTGATTCTTCTCAGTTCTCACCACCCAGCCCAGGCCAAGAATAAATCTTCTCCAAGATCAGACCTTCCTTTAGCAAAAGTGTACAAATAATTGTACATTATAACCGTCGGCTCTGCAACTCCTACAATTAGTAGTGGCTGCCCTCCAAATATTGAGTGCAAAATGCCACATATTGCAGTGGAAGCAAGAGTTTCCACAGTACTCAACCTCCCATCTGAACAACCATACAATTTTTAGGGAAAAAAAGGCAGAAACCGATGCTTAGGATAAAGTTTTCCTTATCTCCAATATGTATCTAACATGTTCAATAAAAAACTTGGCTTCCTAGAATTGGAAAACACGTAAAACAAACTCGAAACGTCCTTGGGGAATAGGAAGTACCTGTTTCTCTATTTAGTTGTTCTCCGAATGCAACAACTGGAAGGGCTGATGCAAAAAATATGTAGGTAGTTGGAGCCAGTAACCTGAAATTGGTAAAACAAATAAAAGACCAGCTGTATAAATCATGATAAAGATGTACCAATATGATGCACAATGAGAATTGGATATTTATTCTTACCTGCCACCAGTGCATATTGCATCAGTCCAATCTTGCTTGTAACATGCTTTTCTTCCCTTAATGTCTTCTTTAACACCTCTGAATGGCTTTTTTAAACTCTCCATAACTGAATGCCACAAAAGATAAAATCAGGCAACTAATTAGGATTAGCATCAAGTCTGAAACAGGATTGACGATTATAAAAGCAGAATTGCAGAATTTCTCATTACTAAAACATAAAATTTCTGATTCCAACGATAATTAGCATATGACAATCAATGCTCAGACTACATACCATTAGAAAACAATTTTTATTACAGGGTACATTGCACATTTTCTTTTTTCATTTTTATATTTGCTATCTGTAAAATACATCGAAAAATTGGCACGTTGCAAGCATTAAATCTTCCCCTCATATGGGTTTTGCTTTCGAAACTTAATCTATGCAACAGGCATGAATTTACTTGTATATTAGATAATACTATAATTTCCAGCAAATGAATTCCTATAATGGATTAAACATATCTAAAAAATTTATAATTGCCATTCGTGGATATTGCAAATAGATATAAAACAAATTGTATAAGATCATAGGTCATCATAATTAACGAAAATATCTGTGTCCAAGTTATCAAAGATTGGCCATGCATGTCCCTTCATCATTAATAATAATAATAAAAGAAAATCATAAATATTTAAAACATGGAATTATTATTGATAAGCAAAGGATTCAACGGGCACAAGGGAAAATAACAGAAATGATGGGAGCTAAACGTGATTATGACGTCGGACAATTTTACGTTGGCAAAACATGAATGTAATTTGCATGAAACGACAAAACGCAAGTAAAACATCAAGAGTACTAGTAAAAAATTAATTCAACGTAAAATATGGGCATTATATGACAAAATTCACGTACAATTATATGTAAAATCTTGTGCATGCATGAAAATTTATAAAAGGAAATGAAAAAGAAAGAGGAGAAAAAATGTTAAACGTACCTGATGGAGATTAGACGCTGATTATAAATCAATCGGCGTTTTATATTTGAGAAGAAAAGGTAAAAAGAAAAGAAAAAAAAAAAAAGAAAAAGAAAGAGAGAGAGAGGGAGGGAGAGAGAGTATTTGAGGGCTGGTTCAATATCTCATGACAGCGGTTTATGTGTGAAGACTAAAACACAAGAGAGAGAAGGAAAAGAAAAATAATGGTTTTATTTGCCTCCTTCCGTTAATCCTGGCAAAGAAAAATAGAAAAGAAAGAAGCCGAACCAGGCTCTCTCTCTGTCTCTCTCTCTCAATCTCTGTCTCGTGTGTATGGATGTATATTATGGTCATGCACAGAGCGGGAGTTTTGGAAATGCCTGAAGAAGTATACCTTATATCGGACAGAAGATTTTATCTCCATCTGTCTTGGTCACTCAATACAATCCCCACGTGTGGGTAATTGTTGGGTTAAACTCACGTTGGGTGCTTTCTCATTTGTCATGCCTGTTTTCATGTTCTATAAAAATTTATGGCCTTTGTAGTTCCTGATTTTTTATATTAAAGTGGCTAACTTAAAAAGACAGAAATGTTTGGTTTAGTTCTGGCTTTCGGAGAATAACCCTGAATAAATCAGGCGCATCCAGAAGGTTTTTGTTTCATGAACTTTCAAGAGGAATTTATCATTAAAATAGATAAATGTAGTAACTATATATAAAAAAAAAAAAAATTACACAAATACTAATACTATATTACATGTTTTACATACGGTATTAAGATTATATATATATCACATGTTTACATATAGAATTAGCATATGTATATATGTTGTATTTAAAAGCTGCAATATATCTACGGTAGAAAAATATCAACTTACAATTTCTATATGCGATTTTTTTGTAATTTTTAATATCATGTCTTCTAGATTCTATTTAGTATTAGCATATATATAATTAATTTCATGTAATACATATTTATGTATTATTTTTTGAAATTAATAGATAAGTGTCACACTCTACTTTTAAGGAAAATCATAAATTGTTAGTTATTTATTTCTTTTCACTAGTATATTATAAATAGTATTAGAGATGACATCCTACTAATAGATGGGTGATTTAGGTTTGATCTTAATTTAGAGAAGAGATCTAAGAAGGTCAGGGAGTATCATCCATGTGGTAACTCCTAATATGGTAACTCCTAATATATTCTTAGGATGGCCTATAAATAGAGGATTATTTGAATTGTATATTGAAAAAGAAATAAGAATCGAGTCAAATTATATATGGATTGTGGGAGGGATTTGATACTAATTTATAAGATTATGATGGTGAGTATTTTATTAATACTAACTTGAAACTTTAAGGTCAAATAGTTAAAAAAGCTCATCAATATTTATTAACTTAATTATTCACCGGTTACATTAGAGTCAAAGAAAATATATAAGTTGCAAATTTGGATTTCAAATTTCTCATGGCTTGTAATATGATTCATATCTTTATGGATAGAATAAACGGGTAGAATAGTAGAGCTATTATGAATATAACTTTTATGAAACAATTACAAGATAATCACTTATTATAATATATGCTCTATTTAAATGTCGGATGTAAATTTGATAGAAAGCAATTGAAAAACAATGTATATAAATAGGTGGAGATTTATTATTAATTGCTGCAATTGTCAAATTATCATACAAATTCTAAATTTAGTATGTATCCATTGCAACAATTTTTATTATATTGTAATAGTTGCAATATATTGCATGTTATGAATACTTTGAAAAATTTGCAATATAAAATATTACCACAAACTTTGCTAGATCATTGTATACAACATTTTGAAATTGTAATTACTTTTTAGAGGCTTTTAAGTGCTATGTAGTGATATTTGCACTACGAATTTGAAAAGTTTCCTAATTTAAAAGTTATAGTTACTACATGAAAAAAAAATTTACTATAGCAGATACTAAAAGTAAAATTGCTAATATTCATTAGCAACTATAACAATTATTCGTAAAAGCCTTGCTAATTAATAACTTCAATCACTTCATTTCCTTATATTGTGTAATCTAAACATAATTATTTACATTATTTAGTTGATTTTTAATGTTAGCAAAATTCCACTAGAGATTACTGGATTATAGATTTGCTGCTCAAATTTATTTTAGTCGTTAAGGTAGTATTTAGTTGTAAGGACTGAACTGAATAAGATAAGTATAAAAAAAAATGGATAGCATAAGCATATTGTACTATATTTGGTTTATATAATACTAAACACAAAATTTTATATTGTGCCTTGTTTGGCATATGCAAGTATTGGACTTGTTATTGTATTTTGACAATAATATCCTCAATATATCTAATACATATTTAATTATATTTTTATAGTATTTGAAATACGATTTGAACTTATTATTGAATTCATATAAGTAAACATATTATATACAATATTAAATAAAAATCTATAGATTTGCTAACTNCCTACATATGCTTTGAGAGATAAGCAAATTAATGGTTAAGATAATTTTAAAGAAGAGACGAAATTAGCACCACAATCACTTAGATCTCATAGCAACGCTTCATATGGTGGTGCATCTACAACACTCTTCCAAGCGTTGAACGGCAGATTGTGCTATAGAGTTTATTACAACATTTGAGAAAACTATGAATGATGTCAGAAGTGATTTCACTTTACTTGTAGGAAAAATTGCAAGCCCTCAAAGGAAGGATATTATTGAAGAATTGCATACTTTAGGATTATCTACAAATGAAGAGTTGGATGTTTTAATAAAAATAGTTGAAAATCCACAATATGAGAAATTTTTTCGAAGACTCCATGGAGAGTAGAGGCTGACTTTTGTTAAGTGTCTAGTTGATTGACTTTGAAAGACACTTGGACCTTCTAGTTAATTATTAGTTGTTGGTTAAAAAAAAAAAAAAAAAAAATTTCGAAGACTCCATGGAGAGTAGAGGATGAATCTCATTATTATAATAACCTAATACATACTATAATATAATAATAATTCAACAAATTATAAGAATTTTCCTATGGTTTAATTGTTATAACATTAATTAATAATTAAACTAATATTCCTAATATAATAATTAAGAATATTAATAATTGTGATACGATGCAAAGGATCCAAATGTCTTTTAAAATCAACCAAAAATGAAAGTCCATCATCTAATCAATTTGCCTACAACACATGTAATCAACAACTACCAATTAAGCAAATGGTCCAAATGTCTTTCAAAATCAACCGACTATCATTATCTAATCAATTTGCTTACAACACATGTAACCAACAACTAATAATTAACTAGAAGGTCCAAGTGTCTTTCAAAGTCAATCAACTAGACACTTAACAAAAGTCAGCCTCTACTCTCCATGGAGTCTTCGAAAAAATTTCTCATATTGTGGATTTTCAACTATTTTTATTAAAACATCCAACTCTTCATTTGTAGATAATCCTAAAGTATGCAATTCTTCAATAATATCCTTCCTTTGAGGGCTTGCAATTTTTCCTACAAGTAAAGTGAAATCACTTCTGACATCATTCATAGTTTTCTCAAATGTTGTAATAAACTCTATAGCACAATCTGCCGTTCAACGCTTGGAAGAGTGTTGTAGATGCACCACCATATGAAGCGTTGCTATGAGATCTAAGTGATTGTGGTGCTAATTTCGTCTCTTCTTTAAAATTATCTTAACCATTAATTTGCTTATCTCTCAAAGCATATGTAGGCGACTCAGCTCTTTTACCATTTTTTCTATTTTTTTCCAAAAATATTCCTTAATCTTTCAAACTCCTTAAATTCCTTGTTCACATGATTACTAATCTTTGGATGTTTCTACATATCAATTTAATTAGTTATAAATAATAATTAGAATTAAAGAAGAGAATATATTTTAAAATAAAGAAAGTATTGATTGTACCACTATATATTTTTCAAAAGCTTGATCATTATCCACTATGACACTTTTTTTTTTTTTTTTATCTTTCCAACCAAATCTGCTAGTATTCATTATGTCAAGCACTTTGGATAATTTGACCAACCACCTCTTCATTTTGTTAATAATTTGCTTGATGTTAAAATTTATTTCTGGAATATATTTTTTTTATCCATTTTAAAGCTTCTTCATGAGTCTTACTCTTAAAAGTGCCATTCTCTCCTCTATAGCCCTTAACAACCAACTCCTACTATTAATAGTGTTTCTTCTTCATTCTTACTCCAATAATGCCTGCATTTTTTGTCATCATTATCTATGATTATAAATTGACCAAACTTGTAATGAATCGATGTAAGAAAGAAAAAAGGAATTGATACATATAAACATTACCAAAGAAAAAAAAATTCATTAATCAAAGGATTTTAATAACTAAAGGATCTTAACATACATAATTAATGAAAGTTTAATAGTAACATCAATCCAACATACATAACCAATGGAAGTACAAACATGAAACAACTATGTAATTTCTATGACAAGTCCTCTACTCACTGTACTTTTCTTCTGTTAAATTATCTCTCATTTGATTTCATTTTACACTAACTTCCACTATTCTAATTGTATCAATCCCATCTTCCCTAATAGGAGCTACATCACCTACTATTGAAGCATACTCCAAGGGATCTAATGGCATGTACATTCTAATGAAGTTGTATAGTAAACAACAAGCTAGTATCATTCAACATTGTATTTTGATGGGGTAAAAAGATGGACTCCGTAAAATACCTTAGCGTTTCTTCAAGATTCCAAAACATTTCTCTATAACATTCCTTTCCCTTGCATGCCTATTATTAAAAAATTCCTCACAATTTTGTAGCCTATATTGACTTACAGCCTACTCTTGAATATGGTATTGCTTACCTCTAAAAGAAGTAAGAAATCCTTGTACATTTGCATATCCTAGATAGTATAATTCTATAAAAGATTTAACCCCAAAAATTTATAAAGGAAAATTTATTATTTTAAAAATAAAATAAACTATGGATTGGTATATCTACCTACCGGCTGGAACTCTCAAACCATCAGATTGCATCACGTAGTACTCTAGAATCCGATGCAGATCCTTCCCATCCTGTTTATGCATAGATAAGTCTTCAGTTACGAGTACATACTACCAAGACATTTGTTGTGAGATGCCCTTTCCTTATTGAATTCTTAGGTTTGTCAATTACAAGTATTGTTACTATAGTGTAGGTACCATCTAATGCTCTTAAACAAACCTAATGGGTTCTTAAAAAAAAAGGGAGATAAGGTATTATAATAAATCATACCTATTATGAAAGATTTTTTTTTTTAAGAGTGGGGTAGGGGGTGTAAGGCTTAGGTTATATATATTAATCAAATATCTTAAACCATTTCCACTTTTCATTGGTGTAATCTTGTGTTATTGGATCTAGTTTCGCAAGTAATACATCTTCTAACCTCAAAATAGTAGCTAACACTTAATGGCAATTTTTATTAATTGTCTCATTTGATCTATGAAATCTCACTTGAATACTCTTATTCTTTGTGTAATGTGCAAGTATGTCAAGAAAAATAACAACTTGTTCTTCAATCGTTACCCTTCCATTAGTATGTATTCCCCCTATACCCTAAGAAGTATGGTTATCAAAACCATAAGTTAAATATATGATTTTATGAGTTTATGATTTTATATTGTTTTTCTTAATTAAAATAAATGTAATATCGTTAAAGTATGGACTTTTTGGAAAAATTATGAATTTTGATATATAATTCTATATGTTTACCATTTTAATGGTTTTACACAATTCTGTATGATTCTGCCAATTCTATATGTTCAAATGAACAGTAAAATCACAATTTTGACAATCATGCTAAGAAGTTCACAAAAATGCGCAAAAGTATTCTTACACATTCTCAACTCCCATAAACAATTTGTATTACTTCCCTTAATAAGTAAATCAATTACTTCTCTACACGTTACATACCTAGCCAAATTGATAAGATTTTGAGTATAGAGAGAGAGAGAGAGAGAGAGAGAGAGAAAAAGAGGGAGAGAGATACTTGGATTAGGGTTTGGCATGGTGATGTAGCACAATTAAGGCTTGGTGTGGAGAGGAGAAGAGAAAGGAATGAGACATCTATGTGTCTGTGCTTTTGTTGAAGGGCAATTTTGACAATTAAAAAAAATTTAGGACTTGTCTAGTGATTTTGAATTTTTGTACCATGTATATGAAGGGATAAAAAAATTAAGTTTTCTCATATCTTTTGGTATCCTTTTTATCTAGTAACCTCATTAAAATAACAAACCAAACAATGGACAAAAACTTTTGCTTAGTCTTGTCCCGCAAAAACAGTGTAACGAAATACTACCTAATAGTTAGAAGAATAAGATGATCATTCAAATTTCTAAGGAGAAATGTTATATTTGGTGTGTGAATTTTGCTCATTTTACAATTAATGACTTAAAGTTTAAAAGTGTCAATTTATTACCTATAAACTTTTTGAAATAATTCGGAGTAGGCAGTTAATTGTAAAAATAGGAAAAGTTCATATAATTAATTTCAAAAATAGAAAAATCTTGGTAGTTAGTTCAAAAATGGATGGAATTTAGGTATCAAATTGATACTTCTAAATTGTAAGTATTAGCAAAGACTATTATACCTTAATGGCATAAACCTTAGTCTCCTAATAGGTATGGACTAGGTTTGAATTCATCCTACCCCAAGTTGTAATGTAATCAATAAAAAAAAAAAAAAACCTTTAAGTGTTTAATCATAAATATAGACAATGTTGAAAATCACAATGAGAAGATAAAGACCCTCCAAGATGAGTCCTTGTATGGCATTAGCTCTAGCTTGAGGAGTGAACGTAATGTTGCAAAGTGCATTCATGCTAGATGTGAATGTTTTCAAATTACAAAAAGAAGATAAAGCCTTTCTAAGTTGAGCTTTTGTGTCTTCAATAAGTGATGTTGAATCAACTGAAGTTGGTGAAAATGGTGTTAACACACCATCCTCTTATAGTGCACTTCCATCCTTGACATGTGCTTGGTTGTCTCATGATGAACACCTTTAGGTACAACAGTGATAGGTATAGACCTAGATATTTGGGAAGTAAGGCATCAATAAAGCAACTGTAAGTTTCATAATAGTAGCGATTGTGAAAGTAGTAACCAATCCTAATGAGGATTGTAGAAACATGCTTAGAAATCAGTTGAGAAAACCAGTATTATGTTACATAGTTTGCATTATAAGTGAGACTCTAAAAGTGTCATCTTGCATTGTCACGAGCATAACATTGTCCATAGTTGCTTGAAGAACTTTCTTGATAATCTAAGTTAAGCTACTCTTGCAAGCTTCCTTCATGGCCAGCCATCTTTCTTATAAATGGTCATCATGTACACATCTTTTGATGTTGCAATTTGGATGACTATAGAGAAGTACTCTTTGATGACACGTAGAGGGATCTAATTAGAGAGAAGTGTGGAAAGAGGAATAGGCAATTTCAATAACTTGTTGACAACATATGCAACAAATGATCTTTCTTGACCATTCTTGATCATTCTTCATTAGATTGATGGTTTGGTCATTCAAGGGAAGATTTCAATAGTACGTTAATGTTTTTCTCAATTTTCAAATGTGTTCTATGAGGAGAAAAGTCACCTATTTATATATTTCAATATACATTCTCAATTTAGATGACTTTAGTGGTTAGAGGTCAAACTTAGTTTATGATGACATCCATTGATCATTCTAAGTATTGATGAATGGGAGGTAGTCAATATAAATTCATTTGTGGCTCCATACTTATGAGTCATAATGTAAAGGAATCCTCTAATAGGCCTAATGTAGTTTAAGCCCAACAATCTCGTTAATAAACCTATAGAGAGTCCCTTAAGTACGCAAGCCAATGGAGAAAATCCGAAAGAAGTCGAATTGGGCTGTAATCCTTACTTGAAGCTTATCAAGTCATATCTTCCTAAAACATTCCTAAATAAATGTATGGATACATCTTAGGATTATGACATAAGTAAAAGCACCAAGAACAACTTGCAAACAAGGAAAAGGTTGGCAAATCAAAGTGCAACTGATTAGATATGATGCACCAACTAATCCACATGGCCTAACATACATTTGATGTGATGTACAAGTAGGTATTAAGGTCACTCACCACCAACTCTTGCTAAAAATGTTATATAAGAGTTAGGTATTCTTAAGAGGGGAAAACTCTCAAATAATGAAGGGGAATTCTATGTTTTTATGTTCAACTCCTTGTGGCTAATTATAAGAATAGCTCTTATACCTAACCATTAGGGTTTACAAGAAAGAGAAAATGACTAAAAGGGGGAATTGCAATATTAGCTACATGAAGATTCCTAGTACATAGCTAAAAGGGGTAAAACGGATAAAAAGGAATGAGAATCTATCAGAGAATCTATTAGAGAATCATCTTCATATGATTATAAGCTATGGATACATGTCATCCCCGATAAAAGTAAAGTAAGGCATGTTTGGCTAACTTCTAGTAAGAATGAAAGCTTGGAGTCTCTAATAGCTCAATAATTAGGCTGGATTGTGCAATAGCAAGTGGGATATTAAGTAGGTCAAATCAACCAACCTAATCTAGATTAAGTTAGGATAGTGGATAAGTCAACTTAGCATTGGACTTACTCAGCATATAGGTGATTTGAGTCAAGGTCGAGTCATCTAACTTCCCATAGTCTATCATTTTATTTTAGGACAAGTCAGTAGTTGTTTAGATAATAGTATTTAGGTTGGTCAAAGTATAATAGGCCTCAATTATGAAAGGAATCTTCATCTTTCAATAGCTCTCCAACTAAGATACGTTGGGTTAGGCCTTGTAGTTCTAACTTAGCTTTTGGCCATAGGTTTAAGATGTTGATTCTTATCATGGGTGTTAAAGCCTCCATAAGATGATAATAAAACATACATGCTTAAAGGTGCTAGTCAAGTTATTAAGTATTCTAAAAGGGCTATTGTTATGAAACTAAAAGGAATGATTAGAATTAAAGAAAGTTCAAAACCAGTATCATACGGAAGCCAAAAGGAGAATATTTGTTAGAAGCAATGAAACATAATTTTGAAGACTGAATAAAATTAAAAATGAAGGAAAAAAAGAAAAGTCTAAACATAATAAGAAGATACATGCTTTAGAAGCAATATAGCAATAAGGAATGAATTAGAGGCTTTAGAAGCTATATAAGAAGTAAAAGGAAATTCAAAAGCTAGAAGCCTAACAAGAAGCCTAACAAGCTCGGTAGATAAGTGAACTCAAAAGCAATATTTGTTTAGAAGCCAGATTGAATCAAAATCTACTTTCTAAGATGAATAGAAGAAGAAACTAATTATAGAATTACAAGTTAAGGTCTAACATTGAAGAGAAGATATATCTAGGCAATATATGTGATATGCCAGGGATCATGAAGATAATAGGATGATAAGAATGAAGATTCGAATTAATAATATGAATCAAATCGAAAAATATTAGGAAAGAAAAGAACATTTTTTTAAGAATCAAAAGAAGAAAGAATGGAGAGCACATAGCATTGATAGCTAAGAAGATTTATAAATAAAACAGGATAAAGACTACAAGATTTTGAAAACAATGGCTATCTAATAGCTATTACCCAGAATATAACAATTGAATGTTGCATTCAAAGTCTATTTAAACATTGGAGACTTAAAGAATAGAGGATACATAACATGAAAGAAGAACAAGCGAGTTACTTACTGAAAGAAAATAAGCTAAAAAGTTTTATGAGAAAGCTATATAAGCTAAATTGTTTGATGTGTTGTTTTAAATTGAGAACTCAACCAAAGTATGAGGAACAATATTGTAATCCTTAAGAAAGTTACTAAACTCTATAAACCTAGTGGAGAGCTATTTGAGAAAATAATAGGGGAGACTTTGTAGACTAGCATAATTTTGTGGTATGGATTAGGAGTCAAGGCAAAGTCATACGAACCATATACCTCATTCTAATTTCTTTTACATAGTAGATAAGTTAGTGTGAAGGATTGAATCTCTAGCACTAGGTGTTGAAATAGTAAATTGACTCATAACAAAGAACTACTGTAAATCGCTTACCTAAGCTTTTGATCCCTTATCTTTTCATTTTTTAGTATTTTACTTTATATATTGATTGAATATTTGCATCGACACGTATTTGCTAAATCAAAAACACACAAAATACATAAGGGAGCAAAATCAAAGTAAGCTTAAGATCAAGAATTAACTCAAAAGAATAGTTAAACAAAAGAAAGATCATATTAAAATTAAAGTTATGCTTTCACAAGCAAACCTTTAATATAAACTTGTTAAACTTTTGATACATCAAAAGTAAAGAATAAGTTTAGTGTTACGTAGTTAATCTTGAACATTAAGAAGATATATTAATAATTAGAAGCTAAAATTTAAGGGTAATGATCAACTAAACAACCAACCCCTCCCACTACCCCCTCCCCTCAATGGGTCGATTGTTTACTAAGACCAATAATGGGCTTGATTCTCTAAGCCTCATCACTAACCTAAAGAATTAACTCATGGTAATGAATTAGGCTTAGCTAGCCCAATGAGAAAGTTAGCACTCCACAAGATATAATCTAATATATCATACAAAATCTAACCATGCTGAATTAATTTTATGATTTTCATTCACATTGTTAACCATACATTGCATGAGCTTTTAACTAATTTTAGTAAATTTACTTCTCTAACCTATTTTATTCCTTAATCAACAATAGTTAACTAAAAGGACAAGGTCTTCATTTAAATTTCTAAAAAGAGTTTAAAATTCTAATGTGGAAAAAGCTAGCATTGTTAATGTTTGAGGTTTATATAGAATAATGAACATGTTAAGGGGAACACTTATAAGTTATTTAATTGGAAACTACTTCTATTTGCTCTAACATCATCTTTGCTATGCTAGAATAGAATAGAATCGTACCTTCAACATCTATTCCCCTTCCTATGTTTGGATGCAATTTAGTAGCTAGAATCACAATTCTATCAAAATGTTTACATGAATAGCCTTCAACAATCGATACATAACCCATGTATCTTATCCCATATTATGAATAGGCATCATATGTTGAAATTCATTTAATTATATCCTAGCTTCTTGGCTTACTAAATAAATGTCTTGCCTTCTAAGGTCTCTAATTACCGAGTTCTTAGGAAGTGGTGTATCACTTTCATAAGAAACTTCTTATAAGCTTAATTATACCATGCATCCATAGTGCATCCCTAATAAAATAAAATTTCACTTTTATGGAAACTCATGATTTTCACATATTCAAATACATCAAACTTGATCTCCAAACTCCACATCTATATCAAATTATTACTCAATTAAGTTACAACATATCCAAACAATAATATACTTTATTTGTTGCTTCCTTTCAAAAGAACAACTTCCTATTAATACATTTCAAATAAGGCAAAATAGAGGTTTTAAGAAGTTTTCATCAAATCTTATGATTTTATCTATCTAGTACAATTACATGGATTATATAAATGTAAGAGTAATATCTTAGTATCAACTTGACATATTCTTTAGATTAGGTAAATCAAGGTAGTCATTAAGATTACTTGCTTATATCACAATAAGTTTGTAATCTTAATTAGTTGTTTAAGTTATGCATGAATCGAATCGAATCTTATTCCAACACTACGTTAAAGCCACCTCTTCATCAACTTAGCTCCAACTATACCTTAGAACCATTATTACCGTCTAATACATTCATTATCTAGGAGTTCCACCAACACTTATATAAACCACAAGTGGTGAACCATTTGATGGGAATCAAAACCCAACTATCTCAAATCAGGAGTCAAAAGATCTTGGAAGAAGTTGAGCTCAAGGAGATGTAGATGAGTTTATAATTTCAACCAATATGCTATTGAAGGGTAGGTTTTAAATCCTAGAAAGAGAACTAATGCTGCTTTTAAAAATAGGCAGAAGGCAATTTGGGGTAAAGCTTCTGATAAGTGAAACAAATGAAGCTTTTTTGACAATGAAATTCTAGAAGAAGCTAGTTGAGGAAGCAAGTTTTAATTTGAATTAGACATTAATCTAAATCTTCTGGATAAGGAACAAGAATATTATAAAACAAATAAATTAAGATATAGTTATCTAGGTAATAATTCCATTTCCTTTCTAAACAAATATTATCTTCTCTCTTTAGGGTAATTATTTCCTTTTTCAACATTTATTGGGTTTTTTTTTTTTAGTATTTTCCTTTTCATTGCAATTATTAGTATTTATCTAAAAATATTATGTAACCTTATAAGTTAAGTAGTAAACCATAAATTGTTATTAAACAAATTTTATTCTTATTTCTCTTTATGAGTATTGGTGAAACCTTTCATCTGCTATGTTGAAAGTGCTATACTCTGATCAATCAAAGTGCCCTTCTAATTGTGGCGATCCTTTTAATTAACAACCACAAGTCATATCAACTACTTTAGTTAAACCCATTTGATTTTCATGAACTATAGATAATATCGATTATGGAAGTTTAAATATAATGTTATTCTAGTTCAACTACTGAATTCTAGTTTGATTAATTGTCCATACCCATTACTTATTTTTAGGATAATGTATATAGAAGTGCTCGAACTTGTAATTTTAGACAATTTAGTGCCCAAATAGTCAAAACTTAAATTTTAGTATCTAAAACTTTGAGATTTGTTTAAATGAATACTTGAACCTTAAAATATCTTAAAGTTCAGGTACTCATTTGAATAAACCTTAAAGTTTTAAACATTTAAATTTAGGTTTTGAATGTTTGAACACTAAAATGCTGGAAATCATAAGTTCAGGCACTTTCTTAAGCATTATCCCACTACTTTTTTTTTTTGTTTAGTTCATTATATTAGGAAACACCATAAAATAAGATCAAGATTGGTAAATATAAAGAATTTATACAAGTTAGAAGGAAGGTTAAGGTTCCATTCAAGATTGGTAAATATAAAGATGAAGTAGAAGGATGTTGCTCCAATCAATGCTACCAATATTTTGCTAGGATGACCTTAGATATATAATAGAAGATTGTTGCACGATGACTTTTGAAACACTCAAACTTTTAAAAAGGACAGCATAAGATTATACTACTTTTTGTAAAATTGAAGGAAGTAAAGTTGCAATAAATTGCCAAAGAAAGCTACAATAAGGTGTAAACAAGTTGTTTATGGAGAGTTTCCTTATTCTCATCCTAGAAATAAGAAGAGAAAGATTCAAGACAAATCTTTTAATCTAGGTAAAGGTAATGGTTGGAATCAAATTCCTAACATAGAAGTCAAAAGATTTTAGAAGAAGTCAAGCTCAAGGAGATGCAAATGAGGTTCTTATTTCAACCAACATTAGCATGCTATGAAAAAATAGGTTTTAAACTCTAGAAAGAAGATCCGTGTTGTTTGTGAAAATAACCTAAGGACATTTCAAGGCAAAGCTTCTAATAGACAAAATATAGGAAGCTTATGACATTAAACTTCTAGAAGAAGTTATTTAAGAGGGCAAATCTTACTTTGAATTAGATATATTTCAAATCTTTTAAATTAGGAAAGAGAATATTATAGAATCTAATAAATTAAGATATAGTTATTTAGATAGTTATTCTATTTCCTTTTTAGATAGATATCATACTCTCTTTAAGGTAGTTAGTCTTCACTTAAAAATCCCTTAACTAGAGAATCGAGGCTTACTAATTGGATTGAAGGATCAAACCCAAGTTTTTAGATTATCGTGCAAGTCTAATAAGGCGTAATGCAGATGCTTTTTCTTTTAAAGCCAATGTGAGACAATCGTTGCTAGTAAATGATGCTGCATCTCTTATAAAAGAGTGTTTTTCCTCATTATTTACCAATGTAGGAGCCAACTTTGCATCTTATACTTAATTCCTCATTAATTTTATCTATCCTTCCTTTATATATTTTTTTTAATTCAATTATTGGATAGCCTATGCAAACCATATTAGTTTTCTAACTTTCAAAACTTCATGAAAGTAATACGTCTTTGTTATGAAATTCTATCAAAAGTAATTAACAATAAGGATATTGATGAAACACTTGACAATTAACTTACGATAATTGTGTCCAATAAAATAATTAATGATGATTATTTGAATTAATGTAATTTCTTCCATAAATAAAAGTCAATGGAGAACTTTGATGTAGTAAACTCAATATCGGGAAACAAAGTAATGGAATGGTAGTTATATTTCACTTATTTTCTAATTGTTTTATGATTCCTTACTTATAACTTTGATTGGCAATTAAACTTCCAATACATGTGTAAAATTATCAACTATGGAAAATACATGTGTAAAATACAAAAACTAGTTTACAATAACTAAGCAAATGGCTTTCATGTATTTTGCTTATAGAAATTGAATTAGTGTAAACAAAAATGAAAAAAACATCAAAATGATCTAGCCTAGTAGATTTATAAATATGATACAAAATATTGATACTTATTATATAACTATTTTATGATAATACAAAGTTAATTATACCATCAATGCCATTATTATGGCTTATATTTTTATTCTATTATGAACCCTAGGTTGATCCCTAGTAGAACCCAGTTTGACCCCTCAACCCTTGATCTTTTTACATGTTTAACTCAATCTTTTGGGTGAGTCTAACAAAATGATTGTTCTTAAATAATTTCATTCTTATTACTCTTTATGAGTATTGGTAAAACCTTTTATCCATTATTTTGAAAGGTTTTTCCTTTGATCTTATCAATCAAAATATCCTGTTGATTATAACAAACCTCTTAATTAGTCTAGTCATAATTCATATCGGCTACGTCAATTAAACCCATTTGATTTCCATAAATTATGGATAATATCTATTGTGGATGTTTGGGTGCAATGTCATTCCCGTTCGACTATTGAATTTTGGTTCAATCGATTGTCCATTTTCATACCCCTTACTTATTTTCCTATTTTGCTCATTATATTAGGAAATACCATATAAATATTTCCTTTTTTCACATATCAATCAAAGAAAATGTAAAAAAGATTGCATTTTTATTATTGTTGTGCATAAAAACTATATTTTTTTTATCTTACTAAGGAATTTTAGGCACATCACTATTACATTTAATGAAGCAACCAATATTAAAGCACTAAGGAGTAAAGCTAAAGCAAATATACTTACATACTTTAATTGAATCAATTCATTTTAGTTTAATAAATCTAAGAATAGTTTTAGGATTTACCATTCGAATGGTGGCAAAAAACTATTCAAATGGTCAGGAGCATTAGGAGCCACAATTCACTCACCATCTACATTCAGATGGTAAGATTAGCATTTGAACAACAAGGCTATCATCCAAATAATTAGACTTAGTGATTAAACGATGCATGATCCACAAAATGCTATGCAACACTAACTGAATGATAACAAACGTAGTATATTGAATTATGCATCATCAATAGAGTACCATCAAATCTTATCCAAATGGTACTCCTAGTCTCACTAGATGATAGTTAATTTCGTACACTTTTATTTAAGCACTTAAGGTACTTATTCCTCAAACAATATTTCCCTTAGCATACTTATATTTACAGCTTATTTGCTTTTATAACTTAGATCGATTACACCTTAAGCCCTATCTAATGGAATCAAATCCTCAAATCATATTGTTATTGATCTATTAATTGTGGCAAACACAAAATTGGCTAATATTGTAAGTCATATCCAACTTATATGATTTCTTGGTAGATTTTCTTGCATGGAGAGTAATATATATATATATATATATAAGGAAGAAGAGAAGTCATATCCGTATGCATTAATTAGAAAAAAAAAAGGTGTTACCAAAGTAACACCTAAGTATTGAATATAATTTAGGTTAGATTCCACCAGATTGCATAATATATATTTGGTACTAGAGTTTAGGGTATAAGTTAGGTATATAAGGCTTAGTTAATGTGAAGAAAATTGTTGCTTTGAGCTATGATTAAGTAGTGAAAATGTAGAGAGAGTGTAGTTGCATGTATTTAGCTATTATTGTTATGTTAAGAGGTTAGAAGGATTGAAAATTTGCAATTTCTTTAGTGAGGGTAGCTAAGTATAATAGGTATTCAACAAAATTATTAAGAGAGTTTTGTAGTGTACTTTTGTTTGGAAAAGCTTAAAGATGTCTCGAGAGTGTGTTTGCAATAAAGGAGTATGTAGAAGTTATCCAAGAGATGATGATTCTAAGAGAAGAACCAACACTCTTCCCATATTTTGGAATAATAATGGAGATAATAATTAACTTAAAGGCATGAATGGTAGCTGAAGGGGGTCAAGAAATTTGAGGGTTAAGAGGAAGAGATGCAAGAATATAGGAAGAAGAGGATAACAAATTCCATAGAGACAAAGAGTTCAAAGAGATGGGCGAATGTATGGCATGAAAACCATTAAGATGAAGATCCTACCTTTTAGAGGAGGTAATTTAGCAAATGACAATCTAGATTAGGAGCACGAGGTGAAACGAGTTTTTTGAGTGCTATGACTTTGATGATATAACTAATGTGAGGCTAGCATATCAAGATATTTGAGGCATCAACAAATGGAAGATGCTAAAAGGAGACAGGGAAATGGAATGAGTTTTACATAAGATATTCATCCGATATCATTATAAGTAAGAAACTTTTTTTAAACTTCAAGCTCTACAACAAGGCCAGATGAATGTGAATGATTATATCAAGGAATTTGAGATGTTAATGATTAGGATTGAAAATGAGGAGCCTAAAGAGCAAAAGATTGCAATATTCATTGCTAGGTTAAAGTTTGAAATCTCAAAGTGTAGTAAAGTTGTAACCATATGAGACTTTACGTGATGTGATCCAATTGGTGCATAAGCTGGAAAGATAAAGGAAGAGAAACCTATATAGAGTACTAGCAACCAACTTTAAATAAGTTACTGAAAATTGTTTTGGACTTTTAGAATAAGGGTTAAGGGGTGTGGTAAAGGAAGTATAGAAGTTAGGTAAGAAGGCTAAGAGAGAAGAGAAGTATTGAAAGAAGGAAAGATGAGAGGAACAAAGCACCTGTTAATGATGGATACGAAGAGTTTGAGGATTCAATGAGACCTAAGTTTTGAGCAACTAGTTTGAACTTAGAATGAAATTTTAATCTTATCCAAACATGGAATTTACAGGGTATAGTTAGGAAATAAGAATAATAACCCACTATCGACAACCTAAATAACAAGTTTTGATATACATCGAGATCATAGAATTAGATTATGTAGATAATAAAATTCATGATTTGACATGAAATATTTAGAGATGATGTAGCTCACTACATATATTTTATGCATTAATTACAAAAGTATGACTTGTGTTAAAGTAGTTATGCAAACAAATGACCTAAGTTTTCATTTCTAACAAATATAGGACTCATAATTTTTTACTTTTTGTTAAAGTACGTATAAGGACACATGGTATAATATTTTAAGATAATAATTACTAAATGATGATAATAATAATAATAATATAATATATTAAAATTATATTATTAATATTAATAACAAATCTTTAAAAAATCTAAAATTTTAAAAAGAAAAAAGAAATTTGGGCAAAATTTTAAGGAAAAAGAAAAAGCACTTTCATTTACCTTAAGGCCATGTTGAGTTTTGCTGCCATCAAGTATGTTGTGAGTGAGGAGTGTCCATGGATAGGTATTACATGAGAGAAGAGCACTTATTTAGGTTGGGAAGACTATATGTTCCCTGAGGTTCCATAATGAAGTTGCTTATGAGTAAGACCCACGTTGGGGGCTTGGTTGAATACCTTAAGATACAAAGGACTTTGTGTGTTTTAGAGGAGAATTTTTATTATCTTAGGATGAAGCGAGATGTGCTAAAATTAATGGAGAGGTGTAGAGTGTACAAGAAGGCTAAGAGTAGAAATTAGCCCTAAGGGCTTTATATCTCACTATATGTTCTATTACAACTTTGGATTGATTAAAGTATGGACTTTTGTCTTAAGGTTATCATATGTTAAAGTGAGCAAGTGATTCCATCATAATAGTAATGGTTAACTTCTCCAAAATAACCCATTTCACCCCTTGCCACAAAATTGATTATCTTGTTTATATTGCAAACCTTTTCTTAGCTCATGGAGTTCTATATAGCATTATGCTTAACTGAGATATGAAGTTCTTGAACTTTTTTCTAGAAGACCCTTTAAAGAAAACTTGGCACCAAGTTACTATTTAGCATTATATGTTATCTTAAACTAACAATTAAATCAAGGTAGTAAACTAAACATTAGGGGTAGTTTTGAGAGCCAATGTTGGGAAGAATCTTTGGATTTATATTAATACTTGCTCATAGTAGAGTTCACTTACAATGTTTTAAGTTCCAAGCAATAGGCAAGACTCCTTTTGAGGTAGCCTATGCTCTATGATTACAAGCTTACCATACATTTGGAGTTGTTACCATATGTAAGATAGTCTTAATAGATAGGACTAAAGCAATTAAAGGAAAATATAAGAAGGTTCAAGAGCAATTAGCTAAGTAAGCCAAAAGGAATAAAGTACAAGGAAGTAAAAAAAAGAAAGTCCGATTTTTCAATTAGGACATTCAGTATGGCTACATCTAAGAAAGGAGATGTTTTCAAAGCAAAGATGATCCAAGCTAACACCTTGGACAAATGGACTATCTAAAATTTTTGAAAGAGTCAATGACAAAGCTTAGAAATTACAATTGCAAGAAGATTATGAAGTATCTACAGCCTTCAATTTATTTGACTTATCACCTTACAACACTAATGAGAACAACATACTAAATTTTTAGGCAAATCAACAAGACCCTTAAGGTGATGATGGAAATCATACAGCTAGGGGACCCATCACCTATTCAAGGTCCTATGCTATTTCCAATTTGACTAACTCATGTGTACTTAATGATTTCAAAGCCCATTTGTCATACACTTCAAGGGATTAGGGTGCTCAAGCATAATTAATTAATGACCATTAATTGGAGCTAAGATGGGCTTCCGGGAGATGTTGATCCCATGTAAAGACATATAGAATCTACAAATAATATCTAGATAATAGGCCAATACCATCTAGACAGTATGCTAAGATGCAATAATTTTAAGGTTCATCATCTATATAGTGATAGGAGACCATCTGGATGGTAACAAGCATTTGGAGCCTATGGTTGCTGACCATCCCCATCCAAATGGTAGGATGATCAGACATATAGATGGTAAGGTTAACATTCAAATGGTACCACTTGGCAACCAAATGGTCCATAACCATAGAATTTTATGCAACATTAATCAAATGGTAGCATATCTAGCAAGTAGATAGTATATGATCTATAAAATTCCATCAAGTCCCATTTAGATGATAACTTATATCTTATACTTTTTATTCCAGCATTTAAATGTATTTACCTTAGATTAACTTACCTCAATGTAGTTTAGCTTATATTTGAGGTTTATTTTTATTTATAACTCAAAATCATTACACTATAAACCTTATTTGATGAATTTAAATCCTTAAATCATGTTCTTATCAATCTATTGATTGTTTGAAACATGAAATTAGCTCATTTTATGAGTCATATCAAACTTAGTTTATTTATAACACCTAAGTATTGATTATGGTTTGGGTTAGATCCACTATTTAGATTAACTAACTTGTAAATGAGCATTTAACTAAACTCCACTTAGTATCAACATCATTCTAACGTCCTTTCATTAACACAAAGCCCATAGCAAAAATCATATGTGCTATTATTTTGTTTATGGTTTATTACACATTTCTAATTTACATAAAATATTACAACATGGAATTAACTATATATGCATAATGCTTTCTATTACAACTTATATACATCATAGCAGAGTGATCTCCTCCATAGTTGTTAAAAAAAGTGTTATTGCTAAAATATGCCAACATGCTCTTAATCTCCATCCCATGACTTGAATTATCTTTAAGTTTTACCTTCGCAACCTAAGGTTAAACGAATTAACCCATTAGCTTATATTTGAATAAAGTGAATATATACTAAAATGAATAATAATAACAATACAAATATATCCCCAAGTACACATTTGTTAAACAAGCATAGTTATAAACACTTATGCAATATACATATGCCATAGTAATGCATATGATATGCAAATATTAAGTAATTGGTGCATAGTAGTGTAATATGAAGATATAACAAAGAATAATAAGCTAAAGAAATATATGTCGAAGCTTCAAGAAAAGAGAGTCATAAGACTTAAACTAAAGTATGCAATCTATAAACTATAAAACTAAATTCTTAAAATATATTCTTTCGTTAATAAAAACCAAGCTTTATAAAAATGTAACCTTTAAATCTTTTCATGTTAGACCATGAAAACACTCAAACAGTTTCTAAAGATAAATCTAAAAGCAGCCAAATAAGCACATCATTTAGCTAAGCAAACTTTTACATTAATGAAAACATGTTGAACGTGTCCTCATTTAGAATTCCACTTAATTAAAAATTTGATGAATGCAATGATTGTTCTCAAGCTTTACCAAAACTAAGATCATACCACTCCATTAATTCATATCCATCAACCATTTTTCTATAATAAATCACAAACCACAATCTACAATCAGTAGCCAACAAGCCACTTTCACATAGCAATTAGCATTCAAGAAGTTCAATTAACATGAGACAAAAAGTCCTAAATACTCAACATGGCCAAAGCGATTCCACTAATTAATTAACACAGCTTTAGCTATCATATATAGACACTCTTTCATCAAAGTCCATGCAAAACATAACCATATACATTTAAACTACTGTATCTTGCTATCCTGTATATTGTTAACTTCTAACAATCATAATTTCTTCATTACTTATTTGATTTTAGTAAACTTTTTATCAATGTAACAATTATTCCTAGATACATAAATTTACTAAGATAACAATCTAATCAACTTACTAGAATTACAAAATCACCCTTTTCTATTACATTCTTAATTCTAAATTATCTTAATTACATTATCAATCCAAATTAGCTCGAACCCTTAGTTAATTACCATAACTATGCTACGATTTAAAATTAACTAGTAAGGTTACATGCATCAAATTATCTCTTTTAAAACATTAATGTTTCATTAAAAGTACTAAATTTACATCTACTTACCTATTAAGCAATTATATAGCTAAACATAATAATACGTACTAATTATTATATTAGCTAAAATAATTCTATCAAACTAACTATCATTCCATAAGAATATATGCTTTGAAGTATGATTATTATTGATATTTGATTCATTCATATTTTCACTAAATAACCATTTAAATGTCAAAATTAGTCTAAATTACATAATCAATCAAGTTTACAAGTAAAATCACATCCAAATGTTTCCTATATAGTATATCAAATTCATTTAGGAATTTTATCAAAAACTAATTATTTCAACTAATAGCAAAAACTAACGAATTCAGGAAAAACAAATATAATAAATATCTAACATATTCTTTTTCCAAAATTTTACTCAAGTTAATAAAATATAAGCTACTAAGAGTGTAACGTCCCAAAACTTAGAGTGTTATAGCTTATCATGTGTCCCCATAAGGTAGTGACACACTAAGGCGCCTAGAACCTACATTTAACATCTAAAATTACAAAATTTTAAATAAATTTGCAAACATACAGTTTAATTCTTCACAAATAATTGTTGAGCTTGAATTTTCAATTTTATTTTCTTTAACCAAGTTATACCAAATCCTTCCCGTTTAATATTAACTCTTTATTAAGGATGAAGAAAAATCTAGGTTTCTTTAAGGGTTTGAAAATATTTGGAGCCACTACCCAATCAATGTTAGGAAAAAGGATTAGGTTAGATCCAACTAGGTGGATTGGTCCGAACCTAGCCACTAGTCTACTAGAAAATCGATTTTGAAAAGCAAAGATATTAAGTTTAAGGGCTAACTTATTAAATCATAAATAAATACCACTTTAACCTTTCGAACTTAGTACTTATCATTCAAAATACCCATTTATTTGAAAAATAAATCTAAATTACAAATAACAAAGGAAATATTTTATTCACAAAAAAAGGAAAAATAATTTTTTTTTTTATATTTTAAGTCACTTTGTGGTTTCCTATAGATGTCTAAATACTCGCTATTCAAGATTAGAATTCCATAATTCATTTTTATAAAACTATAGTGTATTGGTTTATATTAAATTGTAAAAATAAGCCAAGTCTTATGTTTTTTATCCATTTAATTTTTATAAAAAAAATTCTTAAAGAATGGGTCCTAATTTTTTAATATTTATTTTTTAAAAGAAGATTTAAAAGAATTCTTAATTTTGGAAAAGAATTTATTATATGATTTTACCTTTGAAACCATTTTCTAAGTGATGTAATTTTTTCCTCTAAGTATCTTAAATATTTTTATTATTATATATGTAAAGAAAAATTTTCGAAAACAATCTTTACAATGTTAGAAAAAGAAAATATTTAAGTAAAAAAACATTTTTATTTTTTCGCTTCTTATATTATTAATAATGATAGACTAATAAAATTAAGAAAATAAACCTAGGTATAACAATTATGTTAGGTACAAGTTTGAGGCTAAGTATGGGGATTATGGATCACCAAGCAAATCCAGCTTAGGTTGTTACGCTTTGCATACGTGGGATCAAGCTAGGGTAGTGGTTAATAAATGAGCGTTTGGTAAAGGTATCATGGCAAATGGTAGTGGTTAGGTAGTTGTCGAAGTTAGATCATAGTTGGTAGTGTTGTATGAGCCTTTTAGTGGTTGTTGGAGGTGAAAGAAGGGCATGGCTAAGGGTTTTGGGGGGTAGCAAAGGTAGTGGTGTAGTTGATTATGAGCGACGAGTTGTGAAAGTGAAGGTTTCCAAAATAATGGTGGCGATCAAGTTCTAAGAGCTTGGTTCTCGAGTTTAGAAACACAGTAAGGATGCAGAACAACTAGTTTAAGAGCTTGAGACTTAGGTATGCTAGCTACAATGGTGGTTTTGCTTGAATTACTATAAATTCAAGCATTCAAGCAAAACCTGGAGAGAGAGAAGGAGTTGCTCAACTTAGAGAGAGTGTGTGTTGAAATTGTGTTTCTCGAATGATTAATGATTGAAATGATAAGTAGAGGTCCTATTAATACTAGTTTAAGCTTCTATAAGTAAGGAAACCTCCATTAATAGGCGAATCAAACAAGGTAGAGAAGCTCGTTTGATCTTTCAAATTTTGAGAAAAAAAAAAAACTTGATTTTCGAGTGTTTCTTAAGCTTTATATGAATGATTTGATCTTGGGGAATCGAATGGAAGCTTTGAAAACTTTCTCCCATGCTTAGATTTGATAGCTTGCAAAGAGCTTAAATCTTAGATCTAAGATTTTTCAATCTTTAATGGCTAGTTTGATCCTTTAAATGGATGTACATAGTCATATTTTGGAGACAAATGCAAAGTAGGCCATGTAATCTCCATGATTTCACCATTAATTTGGTAAAATCATGGGAAAAAAAAAAAAAGATAAAGAATGGCGAAAAATGAAAGGTTTAGGCAAATGAAGGAAAATGGCACAGTTAGCCAGTCAAAGGCAAACAATATCCATTTTGAGGGGAAAAATAATGAAAAGCACTAAAGTGCCTTACCTATGATTCAAACCCTAATCTCTTACATGTGAATGTATGCACTCTACCATCAACTCATTGGCTTGTGCCTCATTCATATGTATAAATCCATATGTGCATGCACATATGGACTAGGTTTAGCATAGGTTAATATTGAATTTGGCCTAGGCTTAAATTAAATCTACCTAAACCATATTTTTTATAAAATCCTACTTCATTGTTATTTCCTAATATTATACTTTGTTCCAATTTAATTATTAATTTCTAACACCTAATTTAGTTTCTAGCACATTTTTTCATTTTTTGGTATTTTTCTAAATTTTATACCTTCTATATTTTTTTCAATTTTTTGATTTTTTTATTTACATTTTTGAATTAGAACCTTTTTTTTTTTCTAAAATATTTAAAAAGAAAATATAGAGAGGCAAAAAAGGGGTATCTATAGTTACTTTCCTTTGTAGTGAAGTTTAGGAAAAACTTTATCATAAAAACAAAAAGAAACACCATTTTTTCCTTGAGACTACTAGGGATTTAGGGAAGTGGGTTGACAGTTCCTACTAAAGGAGGAAGGCTCTCATTAAAGGTCATTCAAGATTAGAGGAGGCATTTAAGCATATTAACTACCTTAAAGTGAATAAGGCTGCTTTTGTAGTGTGATGTGGACAATTTATTTGAATGGGCAAAAAGGGCTCCTTAATAAGCTAACTTACCCTCAAAAGGGATTAGGCTCCTTTGGATGAGCTAACAATGCTAAAGAGAGGAAGATAGTACTAAAAATTATTTGTGAGTTAGAGAAGGCTTGTTAACATGCTAACTTACCCCAAAAGAGCTTTTGACTCCTTTGGATGAGCTGACAATCCTAAAGAGATAAAGATAGTACTGAAGACTATCTAAGGGTGGAAAGGGCACCTTCAGCAAATTATCTTAAATAGAAGGAGAAAGTATTGAAGACTATCTTAAGAGCAAAAAAGGCTCCTTGAGCTAACTATCCTAAATAGAGGGAGATAGTATTGAAGACTATCTTAAGAGTGGAAAGTGCTCCTTAATGAGCTAACTTATCTTAAGAAGAGCTTAGGCTCCTTTGGATGAGCTAACAATCCTAAAGATATAAAGATTGCATTAAAGACTATCTTAAGGGTAAGAAAGACTAATTTCAGAAAGTTAATAGTGATACCAGTATGGGTTTAAAAGATTAGCCCACAAATCCAAAATCTTTGGTTTTTAAACTTTTTTCTTAAAATTGGTTTTTCAAACAAACTAGTGACTAGGTTAAATAGATTTAGCCTAATCTTTCTTTTTCCTAACTCCGGTTGGGTGGTGACTTCAAAACGTTTTTTGAAATAAAAAAAAAAAACGTTTTCTTTAACTCTTAGTCAAGGATTAATATTAAACAAGTTACGATTTAATATTGATTAGGTTATGGAAAGTTTATAAAAACTGAGAAAAAACAGGCTTGACAACGGCCCCAACCCACACCCCTTCTCGATAATAAGCTTTGTCCATTTGAGATGGTAACCTAAAAACTTTTAAAGGCAATGCCACATTCCAATCAATTAAAGCCAATTTTCAACCATCTCAAGAAGATACCTTTATTAAAAGACCCAATCGGGTCAAATGACTTCCTTCCTTAAGAATGTCTACCTCAATAAGTCATTTTGAAATGCTCCAAGTTTAAAAAAATCATGTGATTTAACAAATTGCATCCTATTTCGTATTCTCTAATGAGTTTGCTGAGATACACTTTAGGATAAAGAGCACTTCAAAAGGAGAGTAGCCCTTTCCAACCTTAAGATAGTCTTTAATACTATCTTTATTCTTTAAGATTCTTAGCTCATCTAAAGGAGCTTGAGCCCTTCTTAGTGTTAGTTGGCTCATCAAAGAGCCTTTCCTCCTTCAAAATAGTCTTTAATACTATCTTCCTCTATTTAAGATAGTTAGCTTAAGGAGGGCTTTTTGCCCTTAGATAGTCTTCATTACTAGCTTTATCTCTTTAAGATTGTTAGCTCATTTAAAGGATCCCAAGATTTTCTTAGGTTAAGTTAGCTCGTCATGGAGCCTTTCCCTCCCCTTAAGATAGTCTTTAGTGCTATCTTTACCATCTCAGGATTGTTAGATCGTCCAAAGGAGTTTAAGCCCTTTCTAAGGTAAGTTAGCTTGTCAAGGAGACCTTTTTGCCCCTAAATAGTCTTCAGTACTATCTTCCCTTTTAAGATTGTTAGCTCGCCAAAGGAGTCTAAGCCCTTCTTAAGGTAATCTAACTCGTTATGGAGCCCTTTCCACCCCTTAGATAGTCTTCAAAACTATCTTTCCCTTTAGGATTGCTAGCTTGTCAAAGGGAGTCTAAGCCCTTTCTAGGGTGAGTTAGCTCACTAAGGAGTCCTTTTCCATCCTTAAGATAGTTTTTAGTACTATCTTTACCTCTTTAGAATTACTAACTCGCTTAAAGGAGCATTAGCCCTTCTTAGGTAAGTTAGCTTGTCAAGGATTAGATTTAATTTTCAAAATCCCTTCTTTAGAACAAAGTTTAATCAACAGTAAATTGGATTTTATTTTACCAAATTGAACAAATTAAGCTAAAAAAAGGGAAAACTAAGTTTTTTCAAATTTTACATCACCTCAAAGGTGCCTATATATTTATTATTCGGGATTAGATGTACGTAGATTTTTTAGAAAATGTTAGCAACTTGGTTGATTTTAAATTTGGAAAGTAGTCAAGTTTACATCTCTTAACTATTTTATTTTACTTAGGGAAAAATTCTAAGGAAGAGTCCTAAATTGGTATTGTTTATTTTTTAGAAAATTCTAAAATGCCTTAATTTTAAAATGATTGATTCGTTTTATTATGGAAAATGGTTTTTTCTAAGTGATCAAATAACTTTATTATTTACTTATTTTTATTTTTGATTTTATTTTTTTTAGTTGTTTATTATTATTTTTTCCTTTTATTTCAACTAAAACGTAAAAATAAATTAAAATAAAACTAAGCTTTTCTTCTTTTTTTTTTTCTTTTTCTTTCTTCTTTTTCTTTTTCTTTCTTTGAATTTTTTTCTTTTTTTGGTTTTTGTTACAATTACATTAAGGTTTACAATAAACAAATAAATAAGGTAAAAAAAAAAAAAATAACCAAAAGAATGAATAAAAGAGCAGTTAGACCAATGGATAACTAGTATGCGGGTTATTGGTCTAGAGTGAGTCGAACGTAGATTGCAGGTCGAGTTTGGAGCTCCAATAAGTCGTAAATCTAGGTTACAGATCACCTTAGGTAACACTAGCATGCACAAATGTTTGGACTAAATCTAACCACTAAATTGAGTGGAAGGGAGGAGTTTCAAGTGTTTTGTATTGGATTTGGGGAGGGTGGTGGAGGCGAGGGGGTTGGGTGGGTAGAGAGCATGCCTTCATAAGTGGTGGTCACTTGGTAGTTCATTGGAGTTAAGGCGATAGTGGCAATAGTAGATAGCTCATGTGGTAGTTGTTGGGGCCTACGTTTCTAATGGTGATAAAGCTTGTGGTGGGGTTGGATTTGAATGTTGGGTAGTGGTTGTGGGTTTTCGAACAGTAGTAGTGCAAGGGTAGCTTCGAGCTTGGTCGTTGAGGGTAGTGGATGCAATGGCAGAGCTTGAGAGACCTTATGTTGATCGTACAAAGCAAGGGAAGCACTACTCTAGTGATGGTTTGTATTGAAAACAACTAGAAAAAAAAAAAAAAAGAGAGATGTAGAGAGAGAGAGAGAGAGAGAGAGAGAGAGAGAAGATGCAGCTAAAAAGAGAGTAATTTTAAGGGAATATTTAGGCCGAAGTCTGAGTGAAAAATTGGTCTCCCTTTTCTGTTTGAGCTTCTTCGACCTCCTTTTATACTCATTGGCATTTGATTCTGATTGGTGAGTTTCAAAAATGGATTAATTCACACTCCTCAAAATAATGGATATTTGACTAACCTGAATGTGAATCTATGACAATTTTAGTGAAATAAGTGGTTAAGATACCAGAAACAAATGTTAGAAGCTTTGATTTTCTTTGAAGAAGCTTGAATCATGTGAGAGGAAAGGAAAGGAAAATTCGAATTTTAAGCTATTTTTCGATTTTCACTCGACATTTTGGCTCTCTTATTGATTGTACTTAGTTGTGTTCTTGGATTCCATTCGTAGTACTCCATGCAATCTTCATGATTTCACCATTAATTTGGTGAAATCACGAAGAAAAAGAGATTAAAAATCGATGAAAAGTGGGCTGGTCGAGCGTGTTTCACATAAGAATCGAAGAGAAACAACAAGGAAAAGAAAGAAAACTAGATATGGCTAGGCAATCATAGGATGATACATGTCCCTTCCTTAGTTGAAAAAATAAAAAGTGTGAAGTACCTTGCACATGGCTCGAACTTAAGACCTCCTTGTCAATTACAAATGCAAGACTAGACACTTAACCGTTAGGCCGTTTAGCCTATACCCTATTTTTGTTTGCGAATAAATTACATTTAAACCTTGAACCAATGTAATTTTCCTATAAAATAAAAACTATTCGAATAAAAAATGACCCTAATACATTTATAGTTTCCTGTTTTTATCAAAAACTATTTTCCTAAAAATATTTAAAAGGAATTTTATCTTTCTATTTTTAAATTATTATTTTATTTTATTATTTTTTCTTCCCTTTTTTAATCAATTTTTAAGTATTTTCTAATTTCTTGTACTTTCTCTAAATTTTCTATATTTCTAAACTCTTATAAATTATCTATTTTTTTATTTTTCCTAAATTTTTTATTTTTTGTGATTTATTCTAGATTTTCTAACTTTTTTTTTTTATGCTTTGTTCCTAAATTAGGACCCATTTACCCTATTCTAAAAAATTTCAAAAATAAAAATACAAAGGAAGCAAAAATAGGGTGACTATAGATGTCCATATTTATGGTGAAGTTTGAGTAAAACTTTACCACAAAGACGAAAGAGACGCTATTTTTTCCCTAGAAATAGATTTATCTTAAAAAGCACTACAACTAGATAGCAATCTTAAGCTTAGTCCGTTGGGGATTTGATGAATGGTGAAAGGTGAAAGAGAGAAGAGGCATTCTAAGAGCTAGCCGAGATAAAAAGAAATTGAAAGAGAGTAGCACCCCTATAGGTTGGTAAAAAACCTAAAAGAGTTTGAAAACCCAGTCGTGCCCTTATGAGTTGATTAACCTAGACGAATGGGTAAAATGCTCTTTAAGCTAGCTAAGACCCTAAATGAGAGATTGAAACTTAATAGTGGCCCTTTGAGTTGACTAACCTAGTTAAGTGGGCGAAGCGCTCCTTAAGCTAGCTAAGTCCCTAAATTACTCTTTTGAGCTGACTAACCTAGGTAAATGGGTGAAGCGCTCCTTGAGCTGACTAAAACCTTAAATGAGATATTGAAACTTGGTAATGCCCCATTGAGCTAACTAACCTAGGTGAATAGGCGAAGTACTCCTTAAGTTGGCTAAGACCCTAAATTGAAAACTTAGTCATGCCCTTATGAGCTGACTAACTTAAGCGAATGAGCGAAGCATTCCTTGAGCTGGCTAAGACCCTAAATTGAAAACTTGGTTACACTCTTTAAGTTGACTATCCTAGGTAAATAGGCGAAGCACTCCTTAAGCTAGCTAAGACCCTAAATTGAAATCTATTCAAGAAAACTTGGAAGTGCTCCTTTGAGCTAACTATCCTAAGTAAATGGATGAAGAGCTCTTTAAGCTGGTTAAGACCCTAAAGAATTTGGTAGTGCCTCTATGAGCTAACTAACTTGAGTAAATGGGCAAAACGCTCCTTAAGTTGACTAAGACCCTAAATAGAAAACCTAGTTATGCTCTTCTAAGTTAACTAACTTAGGTAGGCTCATCTTTAGCAACCTTAATATTAGAATGATTCAAGAAAAACCTAAAAGTGCTCCTCTAAGCTGACTATCCTAAGTGAATGAGTGAAGTACTCCTTGAGCTAGCTAAGACCCTAAATGAGAACCTAGTTGTACTTCTTTAAGCTGACTAACCTAAGCAGGAGCATCTCTGGTAGACCAGCAACCCTAATATTGGAATTGACTTGAGAAAAACCTGGAAGTACTCCTCTAAGTGAACTATCCTAGGCAAAAGGGCAAAACACTCCTTAAGTTAGCTAAGACCCTAAAGAAAGAGGGGACAGTGCTCTAAGAGCTAGCTCAAACCCTAAAAATGAATTAAAAGAGGAGATAATGCTTTAAGAGCTAGCTAAAGCTCTAAAAAGAATGGATGAAAGAGGGTACAACACTTTAAAAGTTGGCTACAACCATAAAAAGAATGGATTAAAGATAGGACAGCGCTATAAGAGCTAGCTAGAACTAAAAAACGAATAAAAAGATGGGACAATGCTTTAAGAGTTGGCTAGAGCCCTAAAAATGAATTAAAAGAGGGTACAGCACTCTAAGAGCTGGCTAGAACCCTAAAAATGAATTAAGAGATGGGATAGTGCTCTAAGAGCTAGTTAGAACCTTAAAAATGAATTAAAGAGGGGACAGCACTCTAAGAGCTAACTCGAACCCTAAAAATGAATTAAAAGAGGGGATAACACTCTAAGAGCTAACTAAAATCCTAAAAATGAATTAAAAGAAGCGGACAAGACTTTAAGAGCTAGCTAAAACCCTAAGAAAAATGGATCAAAGATGGGATAATGCTCTAAGTACTGGCTAAAACCTTGAAGGAGAGTTGATGAAGGATTGAAGAAGCAAGGTAAGGAATGTAACCAGTTTTAAAAACTTCTTGACTCGAAAATATTTACAAACAAAGAATTTGGTGAAAAACATTTATGACAAAGGCATCAAGGATCAAGTCCCTTGATGACTTAGATTGATATGATAAGCTTAAAAGGTGTAACCACATTGAAAAGGAAACAAAAGACATGAATTAAAAGCTTGGCCACTCAAGACGACATGGATAAAGAGCTTCTAATAAGCCTTTACTTTCTCTCACTTTTTCTTTTTGTTTTTGTCTCTCTCTCTCTCTCTCTCTCTAATGTTTTCTATGGGTATAAATTCTTATTTAAGTGTTATAACCAACCCCCCTTTGTTTTTCCTTTTTTTAGTAACCTTGTGGGGCATCTCAATGTCTCTTAACCCTGATGTTTAGCTTCCTAATAGAGTCTTATGATTTTAAACATTCCTTTCTTTAAGAAATGGTAACTCATATTAGTCTAGTTAAAGAGAGCTTCCTTACAAACTCTCAATCCTTATTACACTCTTGACTATAGTCCCAAAAATTATTGTTGATTTTGCAAATGATACGCCTTAATCAATCCATTAGGTCTTTTTTTTTTTATTTAATATTATGAACTTAAGGTTTTAGTCAAAGGGTTTTAAAAAGGAGTAATGAGAAGGCTTATTTTGTAAGAAATGCTTTTATTCAATCCCTAGTGTATAAGTCAAGAACCTTTAGGAAAAATTAGAAGTATGCTTACCCCAGTTTCAAAAACAATTTTCATTAATGATAAATTATCCTTTAATATCATAAAGGCTTTTATTGAATAAGGGTAGTATCATGGGTGGGAAGGCCTTGTGTTTATGGTTAAGAATGTGTAAAGCGGCTTTGTGTTTTGTGATTTAGGATGGATATGTAAGGTTTATGTTTTTAGGCTAGGGATGAGATCTAGAATGGGCATAAGGGCTATGTATTTCTTGGGAATGTTTGAGCTTTAATTATGAGCCTTACATTTTATGGGTTTTCTTCAATTGGGGCTTTTCTTTTTACACACAAGCCCGCTTTTCAAGCTTTTACCCTTTTTTCCTTTTTAATTATCTTTTTTTTTTTATATTGCTCCCTTCTTTCCTTATTTATTACTTTGCCCCATTATTTCTTACTCTTCCTTCTTTCCTTTGGCCCAATAAGTGATTACTTATATTATTGAGTCTTTGCCTTTTGAGAGATTTAATGCCTTAGATCTATGGATTTCTAGTATATGGGCTTAGGTGAGGTATGTATAAGCTTAAAGTGTTTGAAAAGGAATTGGCTCTTCTCTGTTTCAAAGAAAAATAACTTATTAGAAATAAAATTTGTTTTTGAACTAACATTACTTCAGTAAGCATAAACTAATTTTATCTTTATCTCCTAATCAATGACCCTAATCTCTAAGTTGCCCCATTATGGGGTGATTCTTAACAGGGTTTAATTTTGAAAATTCTCTAAATAGGTCCAACGAGGTTAACAAGAGATAATCATGTTTGAGATTTAAAAATAAATGCCTAACTTAATTTTAATCTATGTATTACATTCAAAATAGACCTCCTTTAAGGAATGAGTCCAAAATATCTTCACCATTATGTCACTCAACTCTCAAAATGTTTAAGGATAGTGTATAAGATATTGTTTGTCTCTTTTCATCCTAAACTTCTTTAAAAGTAAGTTATCAATTCCTTAAGAAGGAATCTGCATTTATTTGCACTTGGGTAGAGATGGACTTTGCCTCTTAGTTTTTGTAAAACATGCCATGGTTTGATACTTTTCATTCAATATGAGTTTAAGACTTTGGTTGACCTTGTGTTTTAACTTGGTTTATGGTTGGGTTCGATTTTATCAATGGAATAAAGGTATTGACTTAGTTTGGCTACCTTGATTGGACTAAGGGTCTTGACTTAGTTTAGCTACCTTAATGGGTCATCGATTATGTTTAACTCGGCTGCCTAAATGGGCCAAGGGTTAGTGTTTGGCTTGGCTAGCTTAATGGGTCAAGTTAAGTGGCTTGTGTTCAGATTGGCTACCTTAATGAGCCAAGTGGTTACGTTTGGATTGGATGCATTTAAGCTGGCTGCTTAAGTAGGTTAAAGGCTTGTGCTTGGGTTAGCTCTTTCATATTTGGGTTGAGCTAATAAGGATTTATAACCATAGCAACTTTTCTTTTTTATTTTTTTTTATTTCTTCATTTTATTTATTTATTTTTTTTCATTTTCATTTTTTTCTATGAGAGAGAAATGTAAAGTTTTATTTTACAAAAACTAAGAAATCTAATTACAAATAAGGATGGTGATTTGGGATTTTATTTACAAGTTAATAGATTTTATTTACATCTCCTTAAGGGAGAGAAAAATGTTAAATGAGTTCTATTGACATACTATTCACAAAGAGGGGAAAAACTAAAGATTAAAGAGTGATAAACTGAAGGAAACTTTATTATTTTGGAAAATTGGTGGAAAAACAAAGATAAAGAGCCTAACATTTATTCTCAGTGAAACTTAAAATTCATTCAAAGCCTTTTAACCCCATCTAAAGTCTTTAATCTAACTCTCGTAGTTGGGTTGTAATCTTCTCTAGCATCTCTAAAGCCCAATTCATATTCCTTTCACTTTTTTCGACCTCAGCCAACAAGGCTCGATTAAAGGCCTCAGTATGTTTAGCCCTTTGCTTCTAGTAGGTAGTTTTAGCTTGTAGGAATTGCTCATGGATTCCTAGGGCATTTGGTAGCCTATTGATTCTTTGATTATTCTCTTATTGGTTACCTACCATTAGCTTTAGACTTAGACATTTCATGGACAAGAATCATTTATCAATAAAACAAAATAACGTACATGGAAACATGCATATGCCAGAACCATTTAGGTTATTACATTACTTGTTAAGTTGCAACCTTACTATTTGATTTTATGTTTATCTTTTAAAGAGATTGATTACATTTCTAAAAAAAGTCAAGTTGCAATTCTTAGATGTAGTGTATTAACTCAAAGTTTTAAGAGAAATGTATGTAATTATGGTAAGATCTAAAGGTTCTTAAACTTTGTGACCTCACACATTTTTGATAAAACGGTTCCTTAGTCATATTGAATTTTAAATAGAGTAGCTTAATTAGCCCCGAGCAAAGGTTACCCTACAACACCCGAAACCTATATAATGGCTCCACTATTAAGATCTTAAGATGGCCTAGGTTTGACTGTATTTACTCTGCATCTTTGATGCAACAAATGACCCTCCATATCCCAATGTATGTTACGTGCAAAATAAATACAACAATTAAAACAAAGTATATACATGAAGTTAACAATAAATAAATAAATAAATAATATGGGTATTTGAAAGGAAAATTTAATTTTTGAAAGTTCCTAAATAGCTAGCCCTCTAGATGATCCCCAACGGAGTCACCATTGTATCGAGGCTAATTTTTCTTAGTTTTTATAATTTTCCTTAACCCGATCAATGTTAAACTTTAACCTATTTAATATTTATCCTCGATTAAGAGTTAAAGAAAATCTTTTTTTTTTTTAAAATGTTTTGGAGTCGCCACTAACTAGAGTTTGGAAAAAAAAAAAAGTTTAGGTTAAATTAATTGGGTTGACTAATTTTAACTTAGTCATTGATCTACTTGAAAAATCAATTTTTAGAAAAAGGTTTAAAAACCAAAGATTTTAGATCCGAAAGCAAATCTTTTAAACCCTTATGGGTACCATTATTAATTTTCTGAAATTAGATTTGATTTTCAAAATCCCTTTTTTAGAACAAAGTTTAATCAATAGTAAATTGGATTTTATTTTACCAAATTGAACATATTAAGCTAAAAAATCAAAAAACTAAGATTTTTTAAATTCTACGTCTCCTTAAAGGCACCTACTACTCACTATTCAAGATCAAACGTGCATAAATCTTTTAAAAAATGTTAGCGAGCTAGTTGATTTTAAATTTGAAAAGTAGTCAAGTTTATGTTTTTTAGCAATTTCATTTTGCTTGGGGAAAAATTCTAGAGAAGAGTCCTAAATTGGTGATGTTTATTTTTTGGAAAATTCTAAAATGTTTTAATTTTAAAAGGATTAATTCATTTTTATTTTGGAAAAAGGTTTTTTCTAAGTGTTCAAATAACTTTACTACTTATTTATTTTAATTTTCTATTTTATTATTTTTTAGTTGTTTATTATTATTTTTCTCCTTTTATTTTGACTAAAATGTAAAAATAAATAAAAATAAAACTAAGCTTTTTCTTTGTTCTCTTTTCTATTTTCTTTTTCCTTTTCTTTTTTCGGATTTTTTTTCTCTCTCTCTCTTTTTTTTTTTTTGGCTTATTCTTTGGTTTTTGTTACAATTACATTAGGGTTTACAATAAAAAATAAATAAGGTAAAAAATAATAATAATAACCAAAAGAAAGAATAAAAGAGTAGTCAGACCAAGGGATAACTGGTGTACAAGTTATTGGTCTAGAGCAAATTAGATGCAAATCGCGAGTCGAGTTTAGAGCTCCAATGAGTCATAAATTACCTTCGATAGTAGTAGTGTGCATGGATGTTTGGACTTAATCTAACCACTAAATTAAGTGGGAGGGAGGAGTTTTATGCATTTTATATTGGATTCAAGGGATGGGGGGTAAAGAGTGTACCTTCGTGAGTGGTGGTCGTTCGGTGGTTTGTCGAAGTTAAGGCAGCAACAGCAATAGTGGATAGCTCGCATAGTGGTTGTTGGAGCTTAGTGAGTTGTTAGGGCCCATGTTTTTTATGGTGTTGAAGCATGTGGTGGGGTTAGATTTAAATGTTAGGCAGTGGTAGTAGATTTTCGAATAGTAGTGGTGCAAGGGTAGCTTCGGGCTTGGTTGTTAAGGGTAGTAGATGTGATGGCAAAGCTAAAGAAGGTCTAAGTGAAAAATTGGTCTCCCATTTCCATTCGAGCTTCCCTAACCTCCTCTTATACTTACTGGCATTCAATTTTGATCGGCAAGTTTCAAAAATGGATCAATTCGCACTCCTCAAAATAATGGGTATTTGATTAACTTAAATGCAAATCTATGATGATTTAGGTGAAATAAGTGGTCAAGATGTAGTTAAGGAGCATTGATTTTGCTAAAAACAAACATTGGAAGCTTCAATTTTCTTCGAAGAAGCTTGAATCATGCAAGAGGAAAGGGAAGGAAAATCCAAATTTTGAGCTTTTTTCCAATTTTCACCCTACATTTTGATCGTCTTAATGATCGAACTTAATTGTGTTCTTAGGTTGCATTCATAGTACTCTATGCAATTTTCGTGATTTCACCATTAATTTGGTGAAATCACAAAGAAAAGGGGATTAAACATCGATGAAAAGTGGGCTTATTAGGCATGTTTCATGCAAGAATCCAAGAGAAACAATAGGAAAAGGAAAGAAAATTGGATACGGTCAACCAATCATAGGCTAACACGTATCCGTTCCCTCATCGAAAAAATAAAAGGTGCAAAACACCTTATGTACCACTCGAACCCAAGACCTCCTTATCAATTCCAAATGCAAGACTAAACACCTAACCATTGGGCCATTTAGCCCGTATATTGTTTTCTTTTGCTAGTAAATTGCATTTAAACCTTAAGCTAACCTAATTTTCCTATAAAATAAAAACTATTCGAATAAAAAATGACCCCAGCACAATTATAGATTCTTGTTTTTATTAAAAACTATTTTCCTAAAAACTATTTAAAAGGAATTCTATCTTTCTATTTTTTTAATTATTATTTTATTCTTCCTTGTTTTTAATCAATTTTTTAGTATTTTCTAATTTCTTGTACTTTCTCTAAATTTTCTATATTTCTACTTTTCCAAATTTTCTATTTTTTATTTTTCCTAAATTTTTTATATTATATTTTTCTAGATTTTCTATTATTTTTTATTTTTCTATTTTATTTTTATTTTTTTGTACTTTGTTCCCAAATTAGGACCCATTTACCCTATTCTAAAAAATTTCAAAAATAAAAATTTCAAAAATAAAAATACAAAGGAAACGAAAATGAGGTGTTTACAGCTGTCTTGAATGGATGGAGGTCCCTTATCATGGGAGCTATATTGAATGGGCGAAGGTCCCTAGTTCATCTTGAATAAATCAAGCTAGCAATAGGAACCATCTTATATAGATGGAGTTTTCCAGTTCATCTTGTATAGACAAAGCCTAACCATGATAATAAAAAAAATGGTGATTTAAGTTAATTAAACCTTAACTCTTTTTGTAAAAGCTTCTCTTTAAGGTAATAGTTCTCAAGTAAGAGCCACTCAAGATGGCATCCTTAAGATCAAGTACCTAATTTGGAATAAGCAAAATTGAGAGTCAATTTAGAGAAAGAATGAGCTGTTGAGGGCATGTGCCCCTCAAATTAACCGAGTCACTAAGGCTACTAGAACTAGCTATTCTTAACTTGACCATTAGGGTGAACCTTGGAGGAGAAACTTTTTGTGTTTCTTTAGAGGAATGTTCCTAATTTTGGAAAGAAGTATTTACATGAGTTGGAATAAAAGGAATTTGATTTTGGCAACTAGGGCCAATTTGAAGGATCAATCCATAAGGATTAGATGGTGGGAAGTGAGTCTTTTGATTTACACTAGACCTAGGTAACAAGAATGGAAATAAGGATTAGCTAAGGGAGAAACAAGAGTATCTAACTTTACAATACTAGAAACTTTTGGAATTTCCTCTTCTTCTTTTTCTTCTCTCTTTTTCTTTTTCATTTTTTGTTCCTTTTTTCATAAAACCTCCAAGTGGGAAACATCTCAAGCGAAAACCTCCTAATTTTTCTTGGTTCCTCCTAAGTTGTATTGGAACAATTACCTTGTTTGTCAACCTTTTCTATTCCCCAAGTCAACATCTTAACCATTTTGATCCCATCAAGCCATGCCACCAAACCTTCACTCTTTGTTTAACTAGGCCAAAAAGGTTTATTAGAATCATTCTAAGCATTTTCACACTATCCTCAAAAAGTTAACTCCTCAAAAGTGAAATTCAAGTAAATTCACCATATCGAGATGGTCAACATCAACTCTACAACAACCAATGTCCAAATTTAATGCTTTGTCTCCTCTTATCAAATGAAGAAAGTTGTATAACTTCATCTTTCTATCCACTTTGTTATTGCCTTAGGGAAGATCAAATCCCAATCTTGTTCCAATAGTTACTCATTTGCTCCAGGAACATAACACTAGACAAAGAGTTTACGTGACTTTTAGCAGAAGCTTTCTCAAATGGTTTTCTTGGCATGAAGAGTGTTGCCTTAGTAAGAGAAACTTATATATCCAATGATTTGGATAAATCTTTATAGTCCACAGCATTAAACATGTCGTGTTGTTTGCAAGAAGAATAAGATGCCCCTTTAGGTCACTTTTGGCCAATAATTGTTGAAGGGCGCTACATTGTTTGATTAAAAGTATGAAAGATCCTAAGTACAAGGGGGAAAGAAATAAGGACATGGATTATTTCTAGGGCTAATTCACCTTTTGTGTCTTGCATGCATTTTTCATCTAAGTAGTTACATTAAGATTGAACAAACTTTATCTTCTCAAAGTACAGAAACCCCCTAATTGATAATGGGGCAACATCTCTAAACAAAACCAACCTTTGTCTTTAAGGACCAAGTTGAGCCACTAAGGCTACTAGAACTAGTTGGAATTGACTATGAGGGAATGTGAAACCTAGAGAGCATGGTAGAACTTTTGCTAACGACAAATCAACTTAAAGTGTTCTTAACTTGGCAACCAAGACCTACTTAGGAAGGAAGTGTATGAATGGACTTGAGAAAGAGTTCTTTGACTTGGATATAAAAGTTATCCGCTAAGGCTGACTTAATAGTGAAAATGACTTACACTCAAAGCTTATGAGATGCAAAAGCTTTCTTTATTTATATTTTTCCTCTCTCTCTCTCTCATAGTTTTTGCTAGCAAGGAAGGATTTCATATAAGTTCAGTAAGCTATCGATAAGCAAAGGCTCACTTTTCTAAACCTTGGTTAGATCAATTGACAATCTTGTCTCTAAGGGATTTACTTTCTTTAGGGTGTTTAGCTTTTTCTTAGCTTTTAATCTTGAGGATAAAGGATGTTTTGGTGTCATATGGGGGAATTTCTCTTAGAGACCTTTTGAAATCTATCATGGCTCTCAATTTTCCTATTCTTACTTGGTGGAAAGCATTTTTTTCTTCTTTAGGATTTTTGGGGCACTAGTGTTCCTAAAGCTAACTCCAAATGCCTTTCTGCTAAGAGAAAAGTACCTCATTATTGATTAGTTTAGTTTAAAAGGACTTCCTCATACAATCTCAATTTAGATTAGATTTCTCTCTTTGACTACAATTCCACAAATTATGACCCACCTTGTAAGGGATACACTTCAATCAATTTGTTAGATCTTTTCTAGATTGTAAAGTAATACAAGCTTTTGGTCATGGGTTTAAACAAATGGATAATGATGTATAGGTCATTTTGAAAAAAATCATTTCTTTAGCTTAGGTTTGTAAGTTAAGAACCTATAGGAAAACTAAAAATGTACTTGTCCCTAGTTTCAAAGGTAAACATGATTTAATCCTATTAATCAGAAGTGCCTCTTGGTGATAATGTTGTGGTAGGCTATAGGATAGTTGATGGGACATATACCGCTCTAATAGGTAAGTGCATATATCGCTCTAATAGGTAAGTACATCTAGTCAAGTTATATTATAAATAAAATGGATTATGAGTCCTAATGTAGATCTCACGAGGAACCATATATGAGAGTATATCTAATTATTTTTATTAGTTATACCTTGAAATTATTCAATTACCGAATTTTAAATAACAAGAGATTTAATAGAATAAATTAAAAATAGAAAGCAAAGTTGTAACAATAAAAATGAAGGATTAAGGTAAAAGTAAGTAAACCAAATTAAAACAATTAACTAAGAATAAAAACAATTAAATAACTTAATTTAATTAACAAAGAGATAATATTTTCCTTAGTAAATTTTTATTGTTGTTTACTACCTAGTACTACATGATTTATCCAATCTCAATTGCTACATTAGATAATAAGATTCCTACTATGAACTAATCGGACTCGCATCTCTGGCTAATTCATAATCCTAAAACCCTCTTTACTCGAATCGCTTCTAAATAGAATGTCGTAAGATTATATGACACTCTTGAATCCCACTATAGGTTGCCCTAATTCGGAAAAACCAACTATTAAATGCACTAGCAAGCTAGTTTTGTCTAATTGTGTTAGTTAGTTATATTGCATCCTCTCACAAACTCTATAGTAAATTCTAATACAACTCAATCGTCGGTACATTAAAGTAAAGCAAACAATATAAACAACATAATTAGATTACAATATGCAAAATCATGAAATTTCCTTAGTAAATTTTCATTAATAAAAATCACCCTTAGAATATAAGGTTTGACAACAATTTAGTAAGTGCTTAAAGTAAAAACATGACAATAAAATAAAAGAGAAGAAGAGACAAGTCCCCTTGGCAATTCTATATCCTAATAACTTGTGCTCAAGGGGTTCTCTATAACCTTAGGTCTATATGTCTATTTATAAGAAGTAGGCCTAGAATTATAAAAAAAAAAAAAATACCTAACAAAAATAGAAGATTTGAAAATCATTTGCAAGTGCACGTATGAAGTACGCGACCGTAAAGCTTGGGCTTATACAGCCGTGTATTCGCACTTTGTTTGTGATCTTGAAATTTCAATGGAAAATCATAATGAAGAGATCACGGGTAGAGACCACAATCGTAGTTATTGGCTATGCTCTCTATTGGACTTTATTCCTTGATTGAAACTCATCCGCTTCACTCATTGATCAATACTTTTGCTTCAATTAAGCTTAAAACTTCATAAAATCCTACCAAACTACATAAAATATTTTCGTAGTCCCTAAAGACAATAATTAAGCAAAATAAGCTCAAAATAATATAAAATCAATGAGAATATTGTCTAATTTAGCACAAATTAATATAAGAAAATATATGCTAAATTCATGTCATCAATGGCCTATGGGCTTTGAGCTATAAGTCTTGTGCTTAAGTTTCTTTTGTGATGAGTGTCTTTGAGCTTCAAAGGAGTGCCCTAGGATGTTGGGCTCTCAAAGTGATGGCTATCTCCTTTCATTTCCCCTTATTTTTTTTTTTCCTTCTTTTAAAATGGCTTTTCTTCTTCTTGTAAACAACAGAATGGAGTCACTTGCTAATTCATTATTTTCTTTGATGGCTTACAGTTGAAAGCATTTCAAACTTCTAAAGTTGAGGCCTTTCTTCCTATCAAAGGAAATGGATTATCATTAGTAGCATTATCATTAAATCGATACAACTAAGGTAATCACAAGCTAGTTTATCCTTTTATCCTAATCAAATGACCCTAATCTCCTAATTTTACCCCACTATAAGGTGGTTTTTTTATAGGACTTAATTTTGAAATCAATCCGTAAATTGGCTTAATGGGGTTAGCAAAGGATAACTTGTATTTAGGATACTGAAAATGAATGCTTAACGTCATTTTGCTTATGTATCAAGTTTAGGGTGGACCCCTTTCAAGAAATGAGTTTGATAATCTCACTTTTGATGACACTCAATTCTCACATGTTTAATAACTACTTGAGACTTTGTTGCATCTTTTGATTTAAAAATTTTTAACAATAAGACACATTTTCTCTTAGTAGGATAAATTTTAATCATCTTACGTTTAGAGTTACACACTTTGTAATACAATGTAGAAACAAATACTTCTGAAAGTGCCCATGTTCATTATGTTCATGTTGGCCTCTTCGTTTTCATCTTTTTGCCTTAGTATTAGTCATTGTGTACCTCAAAAGGAGAGTCTTCTTTGAATGCTCCAAAATGTTATAGACCTTTATGCCTTAAGAAGAAGATTCCTCTGAACTTGACTTTGTGGATGCCTAATTGAAATTGATTGCCCCTTTAAAGTCCTCATTAGTGGATGACTTAGAATATGCACCTTAGTTAAAAAGCAACCCTAACTTTGGCTTTATTGTAAATCCCATTTTCTTTGACGTTGATTGTCCCTTAAGCTTTAGAGGAAATCCAGTGTTCGATTTTTTAGATTATAGTAAGTGGGAAGTCCTCATGTTTGTGTTTTGGTTTTAGGAGTAGATGGGAAGGTTTTTAAGTTTAGCATGGATAAGGGGTTTTAGCCTTTATGTTTGTAGGGTAGAAAGGGATGGACGCTTAGGAGCAGCTTTTAGGACCCTGTAAGAATCCCTATCTATTAGCACGCTTCTTTTTCTTCCTTTTTTCATATGTTTCATAACTAAAAAAAACTTACTCACACCTTAAAGACCTTGTATCAAATTTATCTATAATAGGGAGGGATCGGATTATTCTTGACCCAAAAATGGAGATTAAAGGAAAGGTTCCACTCTATGAGGAAGAAAACTTTACAAGGTATTCTTTCCTCCTTTTTAATTTAAAAAAAAAATCCATATTTTACAAACTTGAAAGATGACAATAAAATAAAGGGGAAGAACTGATGATTATGAAATTTCAAGAAATGCTTGTCTTATAGAAGAGAAAATTGAAGGGGGACTTGAAAATATTTTTGAAGACAAAAGGTCAAGAAAATTACAGAGTGGAAAGGGACCAATGCTAATTTCAGTAAGGGGATCCTAAGTAAATTTTCAATGGAACCATTATGAGTATCACGAAGTAGGGCTACAAAATCCACATGTTTGAGAAACAAATTATGAAAATTTTCAAATTGAAAAGGTTGAAAGGAGACAAGAAGTAATATTTACAATCGAAGGGAAAATTCGTATGGTTTTTATTTTTTTTTATTTTCTTTTTTTGTCCTTTCAAAGGAAATAAATAAACTAAATATGTAAATGTGAAAGATGAACGACATACATTATTCTACAACTCTAAGAGTTTTCACTATATTATTTATAAAAAAAAAAAAAATACATTATTGAAAAACAAGAAAGAGATCTACTCATTCTATCTTAGACCTAAATTATTTTTATCTTTCTTAGCTAGAGCTTTCTTCCTTTGATTGCTAGATCTTATTATTGCCTTTTTCTTCCTTCTCTAGCTAGGCCCAAATATCTCTTCAAATTCTCGGAGTCTCCTTTGGGCCATCTTCAATTAGTATTCTAAGGCATAGGATTGTTGTTTAGACTCCCAAGATAAATTTTCTAACACGTCTCTTTCATTAAAGATAACTTCTACATGAGATTTCACCCAATCTAAGTAGGTTCTCATTTCAGGGTTTGGATATGTAGGTACAGGCTGAAGGACCTCTAGTGCTCGATACTGGATTACCTCTGCCCTTTGTAGCTAGTCACATAAGTACTCCTTAGTGATACTATGTTTGTCCACATTGCTCAACCATTCTCCCATTTCAATGTTACGGTTGATTATTATTATTCCCTATAGTTCCTTGATTGCTCGGAGATTGGACATCTTTTGTGGCGTTGTGAGATGAAGATCTTCATAATCAAGGGTGGTGATATCTAATGAGGTTCTATAGACTATATCTTAAACTCCTCCAAATTGCTTAATCATATTGTTTAGGTAATAACCTATCTACCACTTCAATCCAATTAAGGAGACTACTTGATAATCCTTACGAACCAATATCAGCCTTTTGAAGTTGCTTCACTTAACTATTTATAGAATATCAACAACTTGGAAATTTTATAGGACTTCCACCTAACAATATGTAGATTTTTTCTCTAGCAAATGGGCTTTGTCAATGAATGAGTCTATCAAGTTGATCACATGGGTGAACTCTCTTCTGATCAAGTCAATCCCAAAGTAATACATATGACTTACAAACCAAATCATTAGTAGTGCCATATTGGTTTTGAGTCCGCCATCATTTTTCTTTTTAGGATGTTTAGGCTTCTAATTTGTTCTATGAGTAAAGCTGGAATGCAGGACTTTCCTTCAATAAACTAGACAACTGATTCCGTGACTCTATAGCAGATGTAGAAAACCTTGTTTAAGAATAAGATGGTCTTGAATGCTACAAGGATAAAAATGTTAATTCTATTTTACCCCTAAGTTTTGCAATCGCCATAAAGGATGATTTGTTTGTCCAAATCTGGTTTAGTTGTGAACTAAGTTATCAATCTATTAATCTGATGCAATTCTCGTTGTTATCTTTTAAGGCTCGATTTACTCTAACTTTTTGGACCCTTAAGAACCTTGAAAAAGCATTCACTTACTCGTCTTCCAAATGTAGAGTATCTATGCGTTCTAAAGGAATATATTCTTCAAGTGTTAAGTTGATTAGGTAAGGTCCAAATCGGAAGGATACTTCTTCAAGCTCCTAAAAGTGGATGAGTGCCAATTACGTTTATCTTAATCTTAACCTTAGGAAGTGATAGAATGGGGCTAACCTAGTTGATGATGAACTTTTTGTTCTATTAGGTTGAAGTATTAGAACCATTAGTATAGGGTGAGTTTAGGATTGAAGGGCTCGGTGATGTAGTTCTCTTTAAAATGTATGGAGCTAGATGAACCATCCATCTCAGGGTAGATTACAAAGAAAAGGAATATGACAATGAAAAACTAATTACAAATAAAAAAAAAAAAACTAGTCACATTAGATCTATATTTACATCTTTATTTGCAAAGCTCAATAAAATTACATCAAAAGGAAAAGGAAACTTTAAGTTGTTATCTCTTTTTATGTCATTTCGCTTGATTACTTATTGGTTCCAAATGTCATTTATGCACCAAGGGTAGCTTTTAAAGGTCTTTAAACTTTATAATCTCAAATGTTTTTAAGGAAACAATTTATTGGTTGTATTGAAGTTTAAGTGGGATGACATAATTAATCCTAAGTGGTGGTTATGCCATACCACTCGGAGCCTATACAATTGCTCCCTATCATATAGTCCTACGACAATGTAGGTTTGACCTATCTACCAAGTTGAAAATATTTATAAGAAATTAAAACATAACATGGGTATTTTGAAAAAATAATTCTGATTTTCAAAGTTTTAAGTAGCTAGTCCACTTGACATCTTCAATGGAGTCGCCATCTTGTTGAGCGTGAATTTTTGGTTTTATTTTCCTTAACCCAATTAATATTAAACCCTACTCATTTAACATTAACCATCGATTAGGGATTAAGAAAAAATAAAAAATAATGAACGAAATATTTTATTTATTTGTAAAAGAGGAAAGTTGAAAAATAAAATATATTTATCTAAAAAAATAAAAAATAAAAAATTTCCATATTTTAAGTTACCCCTTAGTTCTCTATAGGTGTTTATGTACTCGTTATTCAGAATTAAACTTCGTTATATAAAATTATAGTGTATTGGTTTATTTTAAATTTTCAAAACTGTATAAGTTTACTCCTTTTTTATCCATTTAATTTTTATTTAAGAAAAATTATATAAAAGGGGTCCTAATTTTTTAATGTCTATTTTTGAAAAGAAAATCTAAAAGAAGTCTTAATTTTAGAAAAGGGTTTATTATATGATTTTACCTTTTGAAAACATTTTCTCATTGATATAATTTTTTTCCTCTAAGTATCTAAAATACTTCTATTATTATTATTATTAAAAGAAAAGTTTTTGAAAACAATCTTTACATAATTGAAAAAATAAAAGATTTAAGTAAAAATTAAAAGAAACTTTTTTTAATTTTTTATAATATTAAAGATAACAAATTAAGAAAATAAACCTGGGTATGGTAGTCGAGTCAGGCCCAAGTCAAGAAGCTAGGTACAAGTTGAATCTTAGGTCATCAAGTTTATAGAGGTCAAGCTGTCATACACTACACACATAAGTTCAAGCTAAGGGTGGTTTTAGTAGCGAACAACATGCTTCAAGCGTAACTAAGGGGTTTTTTGAGTAAGAAAGATCATATTCATGTGAATCTCATTAGAAAATAGTCATTTGGTGAGGGTGTTGTCACAAATGGTGGTGGTTAGGTGGTTACTAGAGTTGGACCAAAGGTGGTGATTGTATGCAAGCCTTAAGATGGTTGCTCGATGTGAAGGAAGAGTATGACTAGAAATTTCAGGGGTAATGAAGCTAGTAGTATGGTTAGTTGTAGGCAACAAGTTCTGGAAGTTAGAGTTTTGAAGTGGTTGTAGTAGCAGTTAAGACTCTAAGAGCTTGGTTTTAGGGTTTAGAAACACAACAAAGATGAAGAAGGATTGGCTTTGAGAGCTTAAGATATAGGTATGCTAGCTATAATGGTGGTTTTGTTCGAATTACTATGAATTTGAGCAAAACTTAGAGAGAGAGAGAGAGAGAGAGAGAGGAACGTAGTGATCAAAATAATAATTTCTTATCTGCGGAAAACTATACAAAATTCGAATATCTTAAAGAATATCTACAATGCAAGGTACCTAAAAAAATAAGTTACTAAATTCGAATAAGTGAACTCGTTTTCATTTCTTTTTTATTAATAATGAGTATTACACATAACATTTCCTTCTTAGTGAATCTCTTTTTTTTTTTTTTTAATTAAACATTATAAATTCGTTATATTCGACAATCAAGTAGCATGCCGGATTAAGAGCACCTTGAAAAGACATAGATACAAACACGGCAGTAATGTGTTGATATTCCAAAATGTTTAATCTCAAATGCATCATGTAGTATTTCTGTGAATTGCAAATATTTTTATTTTAGTAGCGTTTAGGTCTGAAGGGGANGGGGGGGGGGGGGGGGGGGGATGGTAAGAGCTTGACACTTAGGTATGCTAGCTACAATAGTGGTTTTGCTCGAATCGTTATGTATCTAAGCAAAACTTAAAGAGAGAGAGAGCTACTTGGCTTAGAGAAATAGTGTGTTGAAATTGTGTTTGTGTATGTTTCTTTGTTAATTGATTACTGAAATGAGAAGTGGAGGTCTTATTTATACTAGTCCATAAGTAATGAAACATCTACTAATGGCCAAATTAATCATGGTTAGGGAGCTCGAACAACGTTTGACAATTGAAAAAAACTTGATTTTTGGGTGTTTCCTAAGCTCTATAAGAATGATTTAAGCTTGGGGAATCGAATGGAAGCTTCAAAAACTTCCTCCCTTGATTTGATTTACTTACTTGTAAAAAGCCTAATTTTTTAATCTAAGATTTTTCAATCTTCAATGGCCGATTGATCCTTTAAATAGATGTTTATAGTCATGTTTTGGAGGCAAATGCAAAGTAAGCTATGTAATCTCTATTATTTCACCAATTAAGTTGATGAAATCATGGAGAAAGAAGGATAAAAAATGGCCAAAAGTGAGAGGCTCAAGCAAGATGCATACAAGTTATTTCTAAAATCCTACTTCATTATTATCTCATAATATTCTACTTTGTTTCGGTTAAATTTTTATTTTTTACACCTAATTTAATAGCTATAACATTTTTTTTTTTCATTTTTTGGTATTTTCTTTAATTTTCTATTTATTTTTATTTTTCTAAATTTAAAAATTTTTCGGCATTTTTTAGTTAAGACCCTTTCTTTATTCTAAAAAATTCAAAAAGAAACTATAACAGGCCAAAATGAGGTTTCTACAATATCACATCTCCATATCAACAAGATAATAAATGATTCACTAATTCCTTTTTAAAGCATTAAACGCATACATGTGTCATATAAGGCTCTTAATAGAACATAACTTACAACTAAAGTCAACTAACTCCAAACAACTAGTAACAAAGAAACTAATAACCAATTACAACAAGAGTCACGATCACTCCCACGAATGTAGTAATTGAATAGCACAACAGCTAGAACTAAAGAAGATTCTCTCCCATAAGTTCAAATTGTCTTCATAAATGTATCGAAAGCCATAAACATCTACAACTCTAAGCTCATAAGGAATCTACACTTATAATTAAAAATAAAAGGATCCTTAAAGGGTAAGCTATCACCTAGCATGGAATACAACATACACATTGTACATGTATAAACAATTTTGAACACATACGAATATAATAATTGATAATTCAACAATCTCCCAATTTGTTGTCTTTATTTTTATTTTGACAATCAACATAGGGTTACTCATGATGCCGACACACATATATATAATACCATATGATATTGGTATTAGGTCCTTCCTGACACCTTAGTAATTAAGTAACCTAACTAGATCTACTAAGATCATTTCTATGCAAAACTCCACTTAAGATAGCATTGCGTACAAATCAATAAGTGTCTTAACAACATGTTGGCCCTCATAGGATGTTAGATAAACCTAAGCACACGCATTACACAATTATTCAAGCTGGACGTTTCAATTAGTCCATTTGAGATACTAACCAACACAAATAAGTAAGCATACATGTATCCTGTACCTAATATGGAAAAACTCTCAAAACTCTTCACACCTAGTAAGAGAGAGATAAACCAATTTAGAGCTACTTCACACACTTGTCTACTCCCTTATACTAATCTCTTACCAAGAGATTAGATCAAACTTGAAGAAACTTCACTAAAGAGCATTTCAAAAAGATAGTGATTCAAAATGATTGCTCAAAAACCCAAAAATGAGTTTAAAGTAAAAAGAAATTGAAAATGAGAGGAAAAGGAAGCTTAGAATAGAGAACAAAAGGTATAAGCCCATGCAACTTTTGCCTAAGAAAAGATCAAGAAAAGTAATAGGAAAAAGGAACTCTACGCAGATATAGCCATGTTAAAAGGCCATGTTCCTCATAGCTAGTAAGCAACCTCAACACAACCATGGGACATGACTGTGTTAAGACTGTGCTTGACACAACCACTCAACATGGTCTTATTGAATGATCATGTAGCTTGCTACCCTCTTCCTCAACCAACATGACCACTCAACATGGTCGTGTCCAATGCTCATGTTAGTCTTATAAACAACCAACTTTGATTCTTCCTTCTCCTTATATAAACTCCAATCCAACACCTCACACTAAACCAATAAAATACCTTTTATCACTTAACTCAACAAACTCCCCACCAAGACCACATTGCAAATAACTACAATAAAAGAAGCAAGAAAAGAATGGAACACAACCATGCCATAGCCTAACTCGAATTCTCTACCCTTGAGAGCTATAAACACATCCCAGTAGGTTTTCATCATAACTTAGAAGAAGCATGAGTTATTATCCAAGTCTTAAACATGCGGGACTTACCAAGAAATGCTTTTAACCTCGATTTTCTTATATTCTCTTTGTTAGATTTGCAAAATTGGTTGATTTCCTTGGTCTTATTGGTGAAAGCATGTAGAAACTACCTCTATGATTACAACAACATCACGGAAAAAGAGTTAGAATGGAAGAGAGAAAATGATGTTACATTTTTGGAAGGTTTGAACCTAACCAATACAAAAATCTCTAAAGATTAGGTTGTGTGATGTATGTTTGGTACCTTATATACTTATGGATAGCTCATTAATTTGCTAAAATCTCTTTTTGTTTTCTTATTTATTTGTTGTGATATAGCCTTCATATGTATGATATCAGAGCAACATCAATTTCACCAGCATTAAAGCATAGTTTTGACTAGAGAGTGTGTTAGGTTGTAATGAAGTTTTGTTTTTGTTTGCTGTTAGTGGCTACTGTATTTTTTTCCGTAGTTATTACAGTGTGTTGAAGTTACTGTTTTGTATTTGAGAAATTATTGTTCATTGGTTTGTGTTGCGACACTAAGGATTAATTTAGTGGAGTCTGGTGACTTAGGAGCATGGCGATACGTTAGGACATTTTTTCTGCTAGGTTTATCTTCGATATCCCTTTTGTGTTGGGTACTGTGAATTTGGTTTGATAAGTCGTAGGTTAGATGAATTAAAAAAAAAAAAACAAAAGAGAAGAGAAAAAGCAGTTGTGATAGGAGATCAAAATTAGGGCTTGTTTTGAGAATAGAAGAAGTGTATTGAGAAGGGTACGAAGGTGACTGTAATTCAATAAAGATTGTGAAGTACGTGGCGATTTCCATAAGTGTGAATTCATAGTAGTCGTGTGCTGTTGGTTCGCGCAAATTGTGAAGTGGCTACTTGAATCAGTTGTGAATCCTTTGTGTTGTTACAATAGTGGCTATGTTGGGTTTTGTTTGATGGTAAACTGTTGTGTCCAAGAAAGGTACAGGAGTGTAGATGAAGGGAGTAGGATTACGACTTAGGGTTTGGGATTACGAGTGAAAGCTTCGAGAAATTGTTAAGGAATCAAATTGGGTGCTCAAATTGAGTAGTGGGTGTTCGATTTCCTTATAGTAGGTGTTCCAATATCTAATTTGGGTATTCGAATCCAGTTTTAGTGTAAACGGAGTTCCAGTGGGTTGACACAAATTGTCGTGTAGGCTAGTAGGTCATGTACATGGTTGGGTTCTTGATGTTCGTGAGATAGAAGGAGACTATATGGTGTTCATATACTAAAACTAACGTACACACTAATGAGTGGATGACCTTGCATGTATTTGGTTATTTTAGTGGTTTAGTAATTCGGAGACATTGTCGTGTGTGGATGTACAACGGTCAAAAAGCATTGCCCTATGCGTGTGTGCACTCTTGTCGTGAGTAAGTGATAAATAATAGTGGGTATACTAGTGGGGCTGTAGTGGTCGTGAGCTTGCAGTCGAGTTGTGATGTTGGTGGTTGAGACTGCGTGTTAGTGTTGCATGATGTCATGGGTAGTGGACAATGCTGTAGTCGTATATGGTGTGTGACTGTAGAAGGTTGTAGCTGGTGGAGCTTAAGCGATTGGGTACTATCCATACTATGTTTGTATATGCGGACTAAGCTGTGGTTTTCGTGGGCACAAGTTGCATATTGTACAGAGACTTGAAGTCAAGGTTTGCAGCAGTGGAACGACTGTGTATGTTTGCCATTGTGTACCTAAGAGTTTATCACCGAGGTAAATTTTGTACATCGACTTGTCGAGTTGAAACATATGCATGCTATTCCAATAAATTGCTTCCATACCGTGATAATTTGTTTGGAGCAGAGGCTAAACCGGGCTGTCGTAGTGCTTAACCAAGCTACTGTCAAATTGAAAGACCAATACGAGTTGTTGTGTGTTTGGTGTAGCAAACTACTGAAGTGAGCGTTGTGCAGTTGTTATGGACACCAAATGATTGAACTTTGTGTGAGCACCTTTGAGTTATGGTTGGCAAGGTGAACTGGCCTTAGCAAATTTGAGTGCTGAGCTACTTACTGCGCCGACCCATATACAATCACTAACCAAGCTGACATGGTAGGAAATTAGCTTGTCGAGCTAAATTGGTTGAAATTTGTGTACCTGAGCTGTCCTATTATTAAAGTTGCCAAGCTACTAGCGCTTCGACACTCTTTGTGGACTGCAGCTACTAGTACAAGCTAGAATTCATTACCAAGCTATTTGTTAATGATTCAATTGCCGAGCTAAAAGAAGAATTGATTGGAGAATTACTGTGCTGTTGTTGCCGAGCTGTCGTATTCCCAAGTCTTACTGAGCTATTAAGTCGTCAATGTCCAAGATGCTATTAATCTTATAAAAAGCTTTATATTTTATTTTTATCACGTGTAAGAATAGAAGTTAGTTACAACAGATTTAGAGTTAGTAAAGTAGCTTTAGTTAGTTACAGTATAAAGCTTCTTGTATATAAATGTTTGAGAGAGGGAAATAGAATTTGGATAGTCATTTTTCTCCCGCTAATGGTTTTGAACACTCTCGTCTTCTATTGTACCCATAATATACAATTGTGGAGAAGCTTTTCAATATATTGAATTCTAATCAACAAACTCAGCAGCACTTTTGTTTGACAGTTGCTTGTGTGTGAGTTCTCAATCGCCGAGCTTCCTTTGATCCGAAGAGTTGGAGATCGAAACTGCAATCATTTTTTACTAGGTAATCATCGAGTTATGCTGTAAACCCGAGCTAACTACTGCATGCAAGTCAATTTTCGAGCTGATTCACACTACAAAAGGAATAATCTACAGAGCTGTGTCTTGTATTGGCTGAATGTTGAACTATAAGGCCGGAATGATTTAATCTGCTATGTGTGAACCAATTTTTGAGCTGTTGGATCATGTATGTGTCCATGCTGTTTGTTCTATTATTTGCTATCCTGTTGCTGTAACGCACTGCTGCATTAGTGTGTCAAGCTGATAAAATTAGATAACTACAATTGAAATCTGAGCTAGCTGCCATAACCCGAACTACTAAGCTGAAGTGCTATGCATTTCTTCAATTACCAAGTTGACTGTTGAGTTATGTACCGAATTGAATAGTATGGATCTGAACTGCTATACTCCCAAAGTTACCAAGCTATCAAACAGAGATCTATCCTCCATGACACCTAGAGAAGGCCAAAGTGAGCTAGAACCTAGTCCCCACATAATTGACATGATCCCATTACCTCCCGTATATGTTACTTGTGAAGACCATGAATACTACTACATTTGCCTCCCACCTTATTGGGCTCTTTAATCTTGATTTGTTATTAGGCTTATTTAATTTTGATATGAGATGCACTGATATTGTGCTTGTGAGATGTTATTGTTTAGTGGTTGGTGTCTTCTAAGGTCGTAGTGATGGGGATATGTATTGGGGTTGTGTATCACTTACTCTTGGTATTCTTATATAAGAAGAGCTAGAAGTATATAGATAGAGGAGAGAAGAAGTAAGTTGCGAGGAAGTAGAGGAAGAGATAGCTATTGAAAACAAAGTTGTGAGGCCAACATTGGAACAACATGAAGCTCTAGAAATGCTTGAGGAAGAGGAGCGGTTTGAGTTCTTACTTGTTTAGATGCCCTAAGCTCATGACATGATTGAGCCTAAGGTTGTGTTGTTCCCCATGATTGATAGTTGATGGAACTACTCAAGGCTAGTTGACTAGGTATACGATGAATGGAAGGAAAAGTGTTTGATGAAGAGCTTGATTGACTGCGCTCATGATGAGTGGGAAGAGTGCTAGAATGTATTTGCCTTAACCATTGAGCTGAGCTATCATAGCTTGTTTTTTGCTTTGCTTTTGTAGACTTATTTTTTATATGGGTGGAAGTTAAAGTAGTCAATTGCTAAGTTTCCAATCAAAACTTTTCCCAAAGGGGGATGATAATAGGCTTTGGGGTATCGACCTAACCTACATGAACTCCGATAAAGTCAATTGCCAAGTTATTAGGTATGTTAGAGACCTACTTATAAGCTCTCCAAATATTAAAGACTTGTTTAAGGACCTCTCATGTGGTAGAGACCTCTTAAAGAGCTCCTTATGGCTAAAGCTAACATGGATAAGCAGGGCAACTTTATCAGATTAGCTTTACCAAGTCAACCCTACTAGCTCAAGTGTACTAAGTCAGCCCTACTATGTTAAGTTTATGAAGTCGACTTTACCAAGTCGATAAGTCAAGTCGGCCTAGAATAGGTCTTCAAGGTCCCTAATAGCTCATTAGCCCAGTTCAACAACTCATCATCCAAATATCTCATTTGGTTATCTATTTTTAGTTATGTTGTTTAGACTTCTTATTGTTCCCAAACTGCCCTTATGTTTTATTTTATATTTATAGGAATGTTAGTAGGTCTTAAATAAATTTGGCATATTAATGACAAACCCTTTGAGTATTTTCTCTTGGACAACTATTTCCTACTACTCTTATCAATCCCTTTAGCAAGGATTGTGGCAAGCAACCTTAATTTATACTTTGTGTGTAATGTCAAGGTAGAGATTAGGTCGTATAGTCATAGTTGTCAAAATCGCGATTCTATCTTTATGATTCTATGAGTTTATGATTTTAGAAAGCTATTTCGAGTTTACTTGTGTATGAAATTAGTTTCTTGTAGAAACTTATATTTTTAACCAATATTACATATTAAACTCGATAGAAACTTACATCTTTAACCAAATTTACCGATTTTAAATATATGAGTTGAATGGGCCAATATATATATATATATATATACAACCAAGCTTCTATAATTCCATTGACTATTAAAGTATTCAATCATCTTCCCCATCATATTCTAATTTTTTTCATCTTTTTCTCTCCCCTAGTTTTTCTTTGATATTCATAGCTTTCTTATAGGTTCTAACTCTAATAGAAAAATCCATAAGAGAAACAATATATTTAAGTTTATACCATTAACAAGTCAAAATGAGTTGAAACATTTGATTTTCTTCAATTCATTACTTTTTTTAGATGAAATAATGGAAAAAAAAAATATTAACTTCTACCTTATCCTTATTTCGTAAATGTTAGATTATAAATTAAGAATTTTTTTTTATAGAGAAAAAGCTTAATTTCTTCATTTCATCATTTTCATCATGTACTTTAAGCTTTTTATAACTACTATAAAAATATCCATACCCTTTCCAAAGCTATTTTACAGAGATTGTAAAAATTTACATTTCTACATCTCAATTCTACAAAGCCTCTAGCAATTCTGAGTAGAATCATATCCTTATAGGCTGCTCATGAATTTGCTAAAACGCCTTTTTGTTTTCTTGTTTCTATTTGCTATAGCGTGACCTTCATGTGTATGACCTCGAAGACACATCAACACATTATTTTGAGCCCTATGACATCTCAACATATATATGGACAATAAGGGGCTTACTTTCTTTATGGTAGGCTAGGCAACTAAGTAACCACTGCAAAGAGACTACTATACTCCACCAAGGCTTTTGCTGTAGATATGGTTGGAGAGGTCATCGAATGGCTAACTACAAGGATAGAAATATAGGAAGCCAAGTAGCCTAAAGGGGAATTAGTTATAGATACAACTCGGATTTATTCCTTTCAAAGTCAAGGTTGTAGATTCATTAGCAAGAATCACAACCAAGCTCTAACACCTAGGATCTTAACTAATTTGAAATGCCATATTCTATAAAAGAATTTTTCATTTCTAAAATTTAACAATAATCAATGCCTTAAGTCTAGCGATGAGGTGGCCCTCATAGTCCACACTTACCCCCTATAACAAAGGTCTCTAGATACAACCCCTAGCCTATAGTTAGTGTCTCCAAGTGCATAATAAGCCCATAGACCATAGTAGGACACTTGCTGTATGAGTGCACTATACTTACATAACTTTACAATATAAGCTTTCGAGCATAATAGATGCAACCCTCGCAAGACCCCTATTTACCTCTACATGAGGTGACAACCAAAAAAACAAATGCAATGTTATGGTCATGGATTTCTATTTTAATTAATTAAACCCAATGTAATTAGGTCTAATTCAATTGAGTGATCAAGGAATTCATAAACACTTGTAGTAGATAAATATCAATAATAGAGCATGCATTTCATTCTCTTATAACTAAGGTATATTAGCATAACATTCAAACAAGTGTCAAACACATGCGTCAACCCATGTACCCCGAGTAATCAATTGAATTATCTTTAATTAATCATCTAACTAACTACATCAATAAATAAGTACATAATTATTGGAAGTACTCACCTAGTTACGATGCTTATAACTATAGAAATCCATAGGTGCTCTTGGAACCAATTTTAAAGTCGTTTGATAATAAACTAATGATGATATTATATGTTCATGGTGAAACTATTTAATTACCTAAGTTAATTTCACTAGACTATTCCTAGGTGCAATCAAAACTTGCTTTCTCTATATCTTTTTCATTTTATGTTGAATTTTAATGTTCTTATGGTTAATTTCATCAAATTTAGATGTAATTCTATATGGGTAGGGTCCACTTTAGGAGTTCGGTCCCACGACTATTCATTCAAATGGGGGGTAGATTTGAATTTCATGTTTTCCCTTTTCACTTAGTTGAATTCATAGTTTAATTAAGTTTTTGTATGTTTAAGGCCTTATCATAGTTTCTTTTTCTTTTTATTAATTGGGATTTTAATTCTTTATTTAAGGTTATCAAATTAGTTGGGTCAATTAAATTTAAGTCCAAGTCCATCTCTTATTATTTCGAGACCTACACTACTCTTTTTAACTATTTATGCACACCATTTATACTTAAGCTTATTTTAAGCTCTTTAGATTATTTAGTAGGCTTAATAAGCTTTTTAATTATGCTCTAATGATCCATTATGTCTACTAGTCATGTAAATCTAGATGGAAATAAGGGTTGTTTGGTGAGCCTTTTAGCTCAAATTACGTCTAGTTCATGTATAAAAGCCTATATCTTACTAATATATCGGGCCTTATAACTTACTAATCCTATTATATGGTTCATTGTAACTTAAGTTATAGATATGGTGTTATTAATTTATTAGGCTCTAAATGAGTCTTTTTTATGAGCCTAATGTTCAATTTAGGCCTAACTACTTACTATATGCTTTGTTTAACCCATAATCTTGCATGTTTAAGTCTTAAGCCTTAATTAATCTTAATTAATCATGAGATTAACTTCCTAAATCAAAACTTGTAGTAGATGTAACTATCAACAAGTGATGATTAAAGTTGATTTTCTAAGGATCTCTACACTACATGTACTAAACTTGATGAATAATGCATGAAACTAACTCTACACTACAATTTAATCCACTTTTTACAAAATATTCGTATGAAATCAAAAATAAAATGTGAATATGCATCTACATGTTTCAACCTACACATAAGTATTGGGTTCCATGGAGTTTTTCCAAACCTTCTTCAAATTATCTACATAAAACTATCTCTTACACTTGTAAAATGTAAGTAACAAACTAGCTACATACATGAATGAAAATATGATTATATAACTTTAAAATGACATGTATATAATTATAACATGTTTATCTAGTATTTCAATTATTAAACTCTCTAGATATCATGGGTATACCTAGTGTAAAAAAAAGAACTTAAGTTGGGTGAGTTTTACCTAAATATGGAGTACATGAGTTCTAACTTTTTCTCTCAAAAATGAAGCCAAAATGTGTCTCTTTAGAAGCTTGGGTGTGTCAATAAGTTAAGTAGAGGATGTTGTGGTTCAGTGGGTGGTGGCCTTTTGTAATTTAGTGGTATGTGGCGGCCATTGAGCTCCAAGCGATCAGATGTGCAAAGGGGCTCCAAACTCTAGCTTGTTTTTCTTCTTTTTCTTTGAGTTTTATTTATGGGTTTCTAGAGAAGATTTTTTAGTTTTGTTTTAGTGAAACAGTAGAAATGAGAGTGGGAAAATAGGAAGTGGGGTAGACGATTACAAAGGGGTAGGTTTTTAGGAGACAAGAATCATTCTACAATGATTACTCATGTGGGGACCAATACTTGTTGCCTAAGTTAGTTAGGGATTGTCTCCTAAGTGGACTTCCAACCTTAACCTTGTCTCATTTAGTTGATTTCTTATCATTTATTTCTAACTAAATGCATTCCCTTATATAAGCATGATGCATGCGCACATGTGTAGGATTCAAATTGAATTCTATACGCACTACGCTATATACTAACATGCATGACCCTAATTAATTTTAATTTTTTGAGTTCTTCCAATTTAATTAAAATCATTGAGTCCTTTTATCTAATTATTTTAGTGTATCTAAGGTGTAGACATCTAATTTTTGTCCCATTTTATTTTTCAAATTAGGTTATAGGGTCCTAAATTAAAAAAATAAAAAAATAGAAAATTAAAGAAAACCCTAAAAAATGAAGAAATTTAGAAAAATAGGAATTCTAGAAAAACATAAGAAAATAGGAAAAAATCACAAAAAAATAAAAATAAATAAATAAAAAATTTTAGAAGATAACATTTCGTTAAATTAAATTTAGGTTTAGAAGTTGAGCCATTGAAATTAAGCTTAAATTTAAATACAGCCCAAGTTGACCGAGTCATTACACATATGGACAAAGCACGGGACAGCTTAACGGTTAAGCTTATGGACATAACACTAGCATTAAGCATAAGGTCTTAGGTTTGAAACTTGGTAAAGGTAGGGAGGCCTTTTTCTCATTTTTTGGTTTTCAATCACATCAAGGACTGCCACGTATCAGGGTTTAATTGCACCACGTGTCTTGACACGTGGTATCATCGAATTTATTGGCCCGTTGACATGAAGTGCCACGTCAACTGCAACGTCAACTGCAACGTGTCACGATATGACACGTGGCATGCCGAGGTTGGTTGGTATGGCTGACGTGGCACCACGTTAGCTCACTTTTTCTTCTCCCTTCCTTCCTTTTCCCTTATTTTCCTCTCTTTCCCTCTTTTTCCCTTGACTTTCTCCACATTTCCAACACTTTCCGCTTCAAACCACTCACTTCAACATGATTTTTGGACCCTTTCTCGTTGCAATTTCACCAAATCAATGGCAAAATTGCAAAATAGACATAGCCTATTGTGAATCGGTATAAAAAACATGCCTAAATACAATCAAATGAGCATTTAATTTGAGCTCCAAAAATTAGAAAAATGTTGTTTTCCTGGGCATTCTTCATTAATCCGATTCCAACTTTCCTTTGTTTTTAGGTTGGATTTATGTATAAATTGATGATCATAGGACATAGACAAACATACACAACGAACAAAATCAATCCCCACGCTCTCTTTATCTATTCCCGATCACTTTCTCTCTCTAACCCACTCTCTCTCTCTCTTTGATTCTCTCTCTTCACTTGGACCCGAGCTGTACTACCACTCTAGGAAGAATACGTACAGCTCAAGCTCTCCAACCCAGCTCCTTTCGACCTCTGCTGTGACCCCCAGCCGTACCACTAAGTAACCACCATCAAACCCTAACTGCCCCTTCCCTCTCTCTTTGAACCACCATCTTCAGCCACCTTCGAGCGAAACTAAGCCTATAACTAAACTCCTTACACTCTGAAAAACCTATCCCAACCAACCAATTATACCCAACAGCCTCCACACGGCCAACCACTACCTTCGCCTACGGCTAACTTTCGAAAACCACCCAAACAACTCCAAAACACCAAGGCACTAAACCTACTCCCCCCAATCTCCAATCCAATACTCATAAAAAGATCGTCATCCGCTCATTTTGGTGGACGAAACGAGCTGAATCGTGCCCCGCTGGTGCTAAAGAAGAAGAAGCCAAGATCCAACCTGTCTTGATCCGACCTGTTTGACCCGCGTAGCTCTGATTCATGCAACCAAATCCGTCTGAAGTTTTTTTTTTTTTTAATATTTTTTGTTTATTTTATTTGTTGTTTTATTTTGTGTAAATGTAATAGAAAATACTAATAATGAAAAAAAAAAAATATATATATATATAAAGAAAGGAAAAAGAAAAGAAAAAAGAAGAAAAAGAAGAAAGAAAAGAAAAGAAAAAAGAATAGGAAGTGTTTTATTTTGTTTTTTTTTTTAATTTTATATTTAAACAAAAGAAAAACCATAAAGAGCTAACTAAAAATAGAAAATAAATAAATAAATAATAAAATAAAAATAGAAAAGTTACTTTTTGACAGTAGAAAATCAATTTTTTTTTTTTAAAAAAAAGAAAAATAAAAAAAATCCTTTCCAAACTAAGGCATTTTAGGTTTTTCAAAAATAAAATTCAACTTAAAACCCTTTATAATCTTTTTTCAAATCAATTCAAAATGGGTAAAAACGTAAACCTGACAGTTTTTCCAAAATTAAAATTAATTAACCCGCTATATTTTCGTTAAAACAAACTACTGAAGTCTGATCTCGAATAGTGGGTATGTAGGCACCAGTACACAAGTACAAGGTGACTTAAAATATAAAAAGTTTTATTTTTTCCATTTTTAGATATTTATGTAAATTAATCAATTTAGTCGCATGTATCATAATTACATGTTTTTTAGAAATTAAAAAGGGTATATTTGAAAAGCGATATTAAATTTGGAAAGTTAAAAGTAGTATAAGTTTAGGGTTTAATAAATTAGCCCCCGAATTCAGATCTCTAATTTTTAAAAAGCTGTATCTATAACTTGGTTTTTAATCGATAGACCAGTAGCTAAGTTATAAACAATCCACCCAATTGGTTATAACTTAACCCCTTTTCCCGACTCCGATTAGGTGGCGACTCCAAATCTTTTCAAGTTAGAAAAAATGGTTTTCCTTAAACCCTAGTCAAGGGTCAATATTAAACGGGTAGGGTTTAGTATTGATCGATTTAGAGAAGATTTAATTTTATAAAAAGAACTGGGAGGATGAAAAACCAGGCTCGATAGCTTAGCGACTCTACTAAGGATCGTCAAGAGGGCTAACCACTTAAAAACATTTCGAAATTAAAATCACTTTTCAAATTACCCACATTGTTTAGTTATTTATTTATTTATTGATTTATTTATTTATATATTGATTTGTTTATTTATTGATTGCTTCGTGTACATATTTGTTTTAATTAGCATATTTATTTTAGTAAGCATAAGATTTATTTTACTACATCATGAATGCATGGTAGATGTGGTCAAACCAAAGCCGTCATAAGACCTTAAGATGGGGAGCTATTGTGTAAAGTCTTAGACGTAGTGGGGCAACCACCGTTCGGGGCCGATTAGGCTACCCCACTTAAACTTCGATGTGACCAAAGAACCGTTTCTTCATAAACGTGTAAGGTCATAAAGTTTAAGGACCATTAGATCTCACCTGTCTTGCATTACATAGGGTTGACAAATAATTAACAAAATGGCAATGTTACATAAAAAAAATAAGAAAATAGAAAATAGTGATGATGAAGATTCCAGAGTTTTTCCTTGTATCCTTCTTAAAATTGATGTACATAGGAGATCTTGTATATTTTTTCTTGTAATTAGCCTTTCCCTTGTAATTTATGCTTTCTTTGTAATGTTTCAGAAATGGCCAACTCATCCAATGCCAAGGTTCTTGCCAAAGAGATTCATGTCCACAAACCTGCAAACCCAAAACCTATACTCAACAAGTGGTTTCAAACCTTCAGTCCAAGAGAGCAACAGTTCATTACCAACAAAATTAGACCCATACTCTCATTAGCCAAAGTGAAGGTCAACATCATGCTAGTAAGGGCCTTGGTCCATTTCTGGGAGCCAAAAGAAGTGGCTTTTCAATTTAGACCACATCTAATCAGCCCAACTCTAGAGGAGTACACCCAATTGCTCCAAGCTCCTCCTTTGGATGAAATATACGTCTCGGAACTCAGCTTCAACCCAACATATATCTTCTCAAGATTTTTAGGGATCCGTAAGACTGAGATAAATGAGGCCCTAGACAATTGCAACAAATATGCCATCAAGATATGGGATTTAGTCCATTGGTTCTAGAATGAGCCTAGCTCTAACAATCAAGTGCTATTTTTTAGGAATTGGAGAGAAAACCGAATCCAAGCCTATGTGCTAGTTGTGTTCACTACTATCTTTTTCCCAAGTGGGTTTCTTCTTATACAATTTACGGTAACAAAGTTAGTGGCTCAATCCTGGGAAGGAAAATCCTACATTCCTACCCTACTTACTAAGCAGATAAGGAATCTTAATTTCCTTAAGGAAAGGGGTTGCGGAGATCTCATGTCAAGCATGGCACTATTAATGGTTTGGTTCGTTAGTCACATCAAGTGCTTTGGGTTGGATTTAAGAAGGGAAGCATTCGTGAATAAGATTAACCTTATTGATTCTTTTGTCGATAAGATCAAATTCCTAGAAGATATCCCTACTTTTCTCTAGATAAAGGTTCTACAAGACTTCCGAGTAGAAGACATACTATGGACTACCAGGTGGAGCAATTACACTAAGGTCATACTAATTTGCAAGAATTACCATGTTATACCACTGATCGAGATTAACTGGTGTACAAGCTACTATCTAAGCAACATGGTAAGACAATTTGGGGGGATCTAAGACATAGTTCACAAACCTTCATTGGAACTATTCACTCTTAATCTCAAAGAGCCTCACTCTCTAGAAAAGGTATCCAAACTTCACAAGATCAAAGCTTGGTGGGACACCCGGACCATAAGCCTAAACATCAATCTAAGTGAATTCATAAGAGAAGTGGACGAACACCGGGTCACTAAAGAGTATCTATACAATCAACTTCATAAGGTAGGCGCAATACGATATCAGGCACTAAAAGTCCTTCAAACCTCCCCTGTATGCCCTAACTCTGAAATAGTGACCTATATAGACCAAATGAAAGCGCGTATAGAGATCCTCTATGATGAGAAAGATAAATGGGCGAACCTATGCCGAGAATCTAGACAAAGGTCATAAGCCTTGGAACACCAGCTGACGATGGCTCAGAAGAAAATTCAAGAGTTTGAAGAAGCAACTAAGTATGACCAAAAGAAGAAGAAAATGTCATCTGGCCCACAAAAAAAAAAAAAAAAAGAAATTAGCATAGATGAATTTGTACCTTTTTCTTTCTTTCATGTAATAAGACTCTAGGAATCCAAAAATAATGAATAACTTGTTGTTCTATTAATCATTTGTCGATCCTCTCCTTTTCATCCATGTGATTCACTTGCATCTCATTCATTTGCATCCTTTTTCAAAATATCCCTATGCTAACTTATTGAGAAGTGGTTTTCACCAGGTCGCTAAGATAGCTCCCAAACGTCAAACCTTCCAAAGAAGCCCCATCAAAACTCATTCTCAAACCAGAATGGCCAACCAAGGAAACAACAACAATAATGGCAATAGCAGCCCCGAGTTTATTGACTCCATAGAGTTGAGATTCTAATCTTTGGAACAAACAATGGGAAAGATGGTAGATCAACTAAGCTTCCTTGCTAACAGCATCTCTCTGCTCAGGTCTACGGCCCCATCAAATGAAGAGCACTGCAAAGCCTGATATAGAAAGAATACTGAGGCCCCACCCCTTGAAACAGAAGAACCTTTCCCTAAAGGCAATCAGGGCTTTGAATCCTTTGAAACTGAACGGGTATTTCTAAAGGCTAACCTAACCTTTGAGCCGAATACTTACTCATTCCCAATCAACCCAAAGCCTGAAGTTGACCAGGACAAATTGAAGGAGCTCGAAGAGCAGTTAACTTGACAAATCACCGAAAAGATGAAAACACTCTAGGGGTGTGATGGCTTTAAGCACACTGGAATAATAGACTTCTCTGCCTACAATTATGGAAGCTTCCCAGAAAAATTCAAAGTACCTGACTTTGAAAAATACAATGGGATTGGATGCCCTAAGCTACACACCTGACTGTATGTACGTAAAATGGGCAAGTATACATAGTATGAACAACTCATGGTCCAAACCTTTCAGGACAGCCTGACAGGCCTTGCCTTAACCTGGTATGCCTAGTTGAACTTAAATCAAGTGAATACATGGGAGAAGCTGGCTAAAGCATTCTATGAGCAATATAGATTTAATGTCGAAGTGGCACCAACAATGATAGATTTGGTTGCCCTAAGGAAAAGGTACAATGAATCCTTCAAAGAATATGCTCAATGTTGGAAGTCCTTAGCTGCAAGGTATCTATCCTTGTGATTGAAAAAGAGCTAACAGCAGCTTTCATTAATACTCTTGAAAGGCCCTACTTCGCTCACTTGATTGGACAAGCCTCTTCTAGCATTGCAAAAATAGTGGCAGTAGGTTGCCGAATTAAGAGTGCCATTTCCTCTGGCAAGCTACAAGAAACAACAGATAGATAGCCACCCTCTACTAAACCCACCACCAGTAAGCCTAGAGAAGCTACTGTTAGCATGGTCAACTCAAATGGAAGACCTAACTCCTAAGTTTCTTTTAGGATGAATCCTCTGCCAACTCAACCACAGTATAGAAACCAACTATAGGCTAATAGGGCTCCGAGATAGTTCACCAAAATACCTGTTCCACTTAGTTAGGTGCTCAAGAAGTTAAGAAGAGATAATTTGCTACATTCTAAGGCTCCCAGTGAAAGGTACAAGTCAAAGTTCTTTGATCCCAATGCAAGATGTCAATATCATTTAGGGCAAGTAAGCCATTCAACTGATTCATACTGGAGGTTGAAAAACAAAATCTAAGATTTGACCGATGAAGGTAGAATACAACTGGATTTTGTAGAGGCTCCTACCCCAAACATCAACAACAACCTATTGCCAAACCATAGACCTGTCATCAATATGATATCTGACCACTCAAAATTTGTCATCAACATGATCGGTCGAAACCAAGAACCAAAGGTTTATAGGTTCTACAAAAAAGAGGTCCCATAAACTAAAAGGTACACATTCCACATACTTGTGGCCCCCAAAAATTATAAAGCTACCCCCTTCAATTACCAGGAAATAAACCAAGGGCAATCAAGCTCGCTTGTAGGGGGAATTACTCGCTTCGGCAGAATCTACAGTCCAAAGGAAGACTTAAAAAAGAAGGGTGTACAAGAAATGGCAAACACCAAACAAGCTGAACATGAAGAAGGATTAACTGCTTTCACTAAAGTGATCAAGTCTAGTGAGTACAAAATAATGGACCAACTCACTAAGACTCCAGCACAAATATCCCTCATGAGTCTATTGATGGCATCAAACCCACACCAAGAGGCCTTATTCAGAATACTAAGGGATGTCAAGGTCCCTCATGAAATCCTAACTAAAAGGATTGGCTCTGTCAACAATTCTATCCTCACTATAGATCAAATTTCCTTCTCCACCAAGGAACTGGGCGAAGAAGGTACCCAACACACAAAGCCTCTGTTCATAATAGTAAGGATAAATGACATCATCGTAACAAGATTCCTCATCGACAATAGATCATCTCTAAATGTTTGTCCTTTAGCCACCTTGGATCTATTAGGTGTCAATATAACCGCTATCAAACCTAGTTCAATAACGGTAAGAGCTTCTGATGGATTCAGGAGAGAGATAATAGGGAAGGTGGACTTATCAGTTGATATTAGCCCACAGACGTTCAGCATCCCATTCTAGGTTTTGGAAGGCCTTGGATACATTCAGCAGGGGCCATACCGTCAACTCTTCATTAGAAAGTTAAGTTCATCTCCAATGGCCAGGTCATCACAATTCTGGGTGACCAAGATTATGAAATCTATAAAGAGATAGCCATACCCTATTTTGATTCAGAAGAATAAGAGGACTTTAGACTCTAGATGTTTAATGAGGTATGCATGATCACCAATCACTAGAAAGGAGAGAGGCTAAAATACAAAGAAGGCCAGTTTAGGTCCTATAGGTTAGGGTACATTCCAACCCCAACAAAAGAATTGCAAAGAATGCAAGCCAAGGGCAGAAAGGGTGATAGGTTGTATCACGCTCCAATGAACTTCCCACCATTGTCAGAAACTTTCATCAAGACCGAAACCTAAAACTCAAAGCTTGCTAAAGAAGGTACTTCCAACAAGAATGAAGGGGCTGGCCTAATCAACAAAGCCCATCACTTGAATAATTGGTTCTCCATCCTTGTGAATAACAATAAGTCTTCTCTAGGGTAAAGGATGAATCATGATCCAGTATTTTATAAAATTTTGTAATAAATTTCCTCTATTCTCCAAATGCTTGTACTCAACAGAGAGTTCCCTAAAATAAAATCAGCTTCTTTTCTCTTTATTCCTACCTTATTTACACTCTTCCTTTTGTACACTTTCTTTTTCTTTCTAGATCCAATGACTTAAATAAAGGCCATAGATACCTCACGTAGATAGGCAATGAGAATATTGATATCACTTTTGACCTTACTGGGTTAGTCGTTGGGGGTGATATTGGTGACCATAATGACATACAAGAAAGCTGGCAAAAACATGAAATGAGTAAAATTTCCATTAATGAGCTAATAGAGATAATTAATGTCGGTACCAACAAAAACCCTAAGGTATTAAAGGTTGGGGGAAATTTGGAAGAAAATCAAAAGATAGAGATGACCACATTGCTACCCGAATACCAAGACATATTTGCATGGTCTTATGACGATATGCCCAGATTAAACCCATCGATCATGGTCCATCACTTTCCCACTCAAGAGGATATCAAGCCTAAGAAACAAAAGTTGAGAAGGTTTTGACCAGATATCTTGTCGAAAATCAAGGAAGAAGTTAAAAAATTATTAGAAGTTGGCTTCATTGAGGTATCTGATTATCCTGAGTGGGTAGCCAACATAGTACCAATTATGAAGAAGAATGGGAAAGTCAGGGTGTGCATGGATTTTCGAGACCTCAATGAAGCAACCCCTAAAGATAATTTTCCTTTGCCCCATATCGATGTATTGGTCGATAACACAGCCGGAAACCATATTTTCTCTTTCATGGATGGATTTTCTGAGTATAACTAGATTCGAATGGCTAAAGAAGATAAAGCCAAGAGCACGTTCATCACAACTTAGGGTACATTTTGCTACAAAGTGATGCCTTTCAAACTCAAAAATGCCGGGGCAACTTACTAAAGGGCCATGGTAGCAATTTTTCATGACATGATGTATAAAGAAGTTGAGGTATATGTCGATGATATGATTGCTAAGTCTAAAGAAGGAGAAAATCATATGGAAAATCTAAGGAGATTGTTTGATAGGTTAAGAAAATTCCAACTGAAACTCAACCCAAAGAAGTGTACTTTCAAGGCAACTTCAAGGAAGTTGTTAGGTTTCATAATCAACCAAAGGGGCATTGAAGTGAACCCTGATAAAGTTAAAGCAATAGTTGACCTGCCCCCACCATGTACACATAAAGAAATCAGAGGTTTGTTGAGCCGTTTAAACTATATAGCCTAGTTCATATCCCAACTCTCAAATAAGTGTCGTCCTTTATTTAAGTTGTTAAAAAAGAATGCCAAGATCAACTAGGATGAAGAGTGTCAGCAGGCCTTTACAACAATCAAAGAATACCTCATGAACTATCCAATTCTAGTAGCTCCGAAACCTAGGAAGCCTTTATTCATATACTTGACAATATTACCAGAGTCCATGGGGTGCATGCTTGGCCAAAAGATGAGGAAGGAAAGGAATGGGCTGTATACTACTTGGGCAAAAAATTCACCGAAGGGGAGCAGAGATATTCAGAAATTGAAAGAACCTGTTGTGCGTTGGTTTGGGTAATGCATCGACTCAGACAATACACACTCTACTACCAGGTGGAATTATTGACTCAACATGATCCCCTAAAGTACTTGGCAGACAAACCGGCCTTAATTGGTAGAATCTCAAAGTGGAAAGTGTTGCTATCAAAGTTTAACGTTACATTTGTGAACCAAAATTCAGTCAAAGGGCAAGCTTTGGCATATCAATTAGCAAAAAACTCCTCTGATACTATTCCCCAAGAAGTATAAGTCAATTTCCCCGATGAGGGTATCTTAGTGGTCGGAGGAAACTCTGATAAAGGAAAGGATGACGAGCCACCAAAATGGAAAATGTTCTTCGATGATGCAGCCAACGTGTCTAGATGTGAAATTAGGGCAATACTAATATCCCCCGAAGGTACTCAGTATCCTGTAGCCATAAAGCTCGTTTTCCCATACACTAATAATATTGCTGAATATGAAGCATGCATCATAGGACTCAAGATGGCCCTAGAGAAAGACATTCAAGAATTAGAAGTGTATGGAGACTCCTTACTCATTATTGGCCAAGCACAAGGATAGTATAAAACTAAAGATCCTAAGCCAGTGCCTTATCACCGACATTTGACAGAATTAACGGAAAGTTTTACAGAAGTCACCTTCAATCATGTACCAAGGACTCATAACCAATTTGTTGATGCTTTAGCTATGCTATCATCTATGATCCAAATATCTGGTGGAGTCAAGATTTAGCCCCTTACTATTGAAATTGAGGACAAGCCTGCCTTCTGCCTAATGATTGATGGTATAAACGACCAAAAACTGTGGTATCATGATATTAAGGTGTTCTTACAACAAGGTGCATACCTTGAAAAGGTCAAGAAAAAAGACAAAAAGATGATTAGGAGACTAGCCACCCGATTTTTAGTAAGCGAGTCCACCTTATACCGATGCTCATTTGACGGTACACTCTTAAGGTATGTGGCTGATGAAGAAGCTGAGAATTTAATGAAAGAGGTACATAAAGGAGTATGTGGCCCTCACATGAATGGGTACATGTTGGCAAAGAAAATCATGAGGCTAAGGTATTATTAGTCAACAATGGAAAGTGATTGCATCAAACATGTTAGGCACTATCATTTATGCCAGGTTTATGCAAATAAGATAAATGCCCCGCCTCAAGAATTGCATACCCTCTCAACACCATGGCCTTTCTCAATGTGGGGCATAGATATCATCGGCCTTATCACTCCAAGAGCGTCTAATGGGCATCGCTTCATATTAGTCGCCATCGACTACTTCAGCAAATGGGTAGAGGCTTCGTCACACTCAAATGTTACTAAAAGGGTCATAGTAAATTTCATCAAAAGGGACATCTTGGCTCGGTACCGAACTCATGAAACAATCATCACTGATAATGGCACCAATCTCAACAACAAGCTTATGATAGAATTATGCCGGCAATTCCGAATCATTCATAGGAACTCTACTCCTTATCGACCCCAAATGAATGGAGCTATCGAAGCAGCAAACAAAAACCTTAAAAGAATCATTGAAAAAATGATTGTTACATATAAGGACTGGCATGAGATATTACCCTTCACACTCATGGCCTATCAGATTTCCATCAGAACATCGATTGGGACAACACCATACTCTTTAGTATACGATACTGAAGTAGTGTTACCAATAGAGGTCGAAATCCCATTACTCAGGGTACTATCAGAAATTCATTTGGATGAAGCCGATTGGGTAAAGAAACACATCAAATAACTAAATCTAATTGATGAAAGGAGATTGACAGCCTTATGTCATAATCAATGCTATTAGCAAAGAATGGCTCAGGCTTTTAACAAAAGGGTACGACCTTGTAACCTCAAAGAAGGAGATATGGTGTTAAGAAAAGCTCTCCCCAATGCACAAGACTCCAGAGTGAAATTCGCCCCCAATTACAAGGGTCCTTATGTCGTGAAGCGAGTATTATCGAGAAGGGCTTTGATTTTGTCCCAAATGGATGGTCTAGATTTAAGAGACCCTGTAAATGTCGACGCTGTAAAATTGTACTATCCATAAGAAATCAACGGGAATTTTGCTCAAAACACGAAAATGCAAATAATTTTAAGTGTCATTGTGGTCCAATTTTCATTATCTACAAGCAAATTTGGTATCCTTAGTCATTGTCTTCGTTGGAATAATCACCCACTCCATGGACAAGTCTAATTCCCTTAACCTCATTTAATCAAACCTATATACTGCAAACATGAGAGGAGTTAAGGAATGAGATCAAGAACATTGGTAATCAACAAAATTCTTTAAATACTTTATTATGGTTTGATCCCCCACAATGGGGAGTTTTATTGTCTATTTTTTCAAAGGAAGGTGAAACTCAAGTAAGCAATTATGGTAGATGGGAATAAGGCTTTTGGGTTCATAAAAGTTCTAAAGAAACGAAAATAGTGGGTGGTTTTCCTGCATCAGGCTAATCTCCAGGATTTCTCCAAAAAGAACTAGCAAAGTCTCGAATGTTATATGTTAAGAACATCTGGGTTGATAACAAGGGACTAAAACAAGAGTCAGTAATTTTCCAATGGGGGCTTTTCAAAAAAGATTTGACGGATTAGGTGCTATCGACAAAGACCAGGTAAGTATTTCTACACAATGTTACTACACCAATTTTTTCTTGCATTTAGACCACTTTTACTCCCGACAATCTTTTTTTAAACAACCCAAAGGCATTTACTTTTTTCATTAAGTATTTGGCCAACCTATGAAGACACGATCTTAGCTTAGTTCATCCTTCCAAATTTCTTACAACAAGCCCCTCTCTTCATTAAGTTCTATAGGGTATTTTCTTTCACCAAGTTTCTCTTAATCGGCTCGTAAAGCAATTACCTTCATCATCTTCTTAACTAGCCTTTCAAATTTGCTCATTCTTCTTAGGATCTTAGCCAGCTCTAGGAGCACTTTGCCCACCTCAATTAGTCAGCTCATCAAGGTATGACCAAGTTTGCTCATTCTTTTTAGGGTCTTAGCCAGCTCTAGGAGCACTTTGCCCACCTTAGTTAGTCAGCTCATCAGGGCACAACCAAGTTTTCTCATTCTTTTTAGGGTCTTAGCTAGCTTTAGGAACGCTTTGCCTACCTTGGTTAGTCAGCTCATCATGGCACGACCAATTTTGCTCATTCATTTTTAGGGTCTTGGCCAGCTCTATGAGCACTTTGCCCACCTCGGTTAGTTAGCTCATCAGGGCACGACCAAGTTTGCTCATTCTTCTTAAGGTCTTAGCCAACTCTAGGAGCAAAGGGTCTTAGCCAACTCTAGGAGCGCTTTGCCTACCACGGTTAATCAGCTCATCAGGGCACAACCAAGTTTGCTCATTCTTCTTAAGGTCTTAGCCAGCTCTAGGAGCGCTTTGCCTACCTTAGTTAGTCAGCTCATCAAGGCACAACCAATTTTACTCATTCATTTTTAGGGTCTTAGCCAGCTCTATTAGCACTTTGCCTACCTCGATTAGTTAGCTCATCAGGGCACGACCAAGTTTGCTCATTCTTCTTAGGGTCTTAGCCAGCTCTAGAAGCGCTTTGCCCACCTTGGTTAGTCAACTCATCAAAGTACGACCAAGTTTGCTCATTCTTCTTAGGGTCTTAGCCAGCTTTAGGAGCACTTTACCCACCTCGGTTAGTCAGCTCATCAGAGCACGACCAAGTTTGCTCATTCTTCTTAAGGTCTTAGCCAGCTCTAAGAGCGCTTTACCCACCTCGGTTAGTTAGCTCATCAGGGCACAACCAAGTTTACTCGTTCTTCTTAAGGTATTAGCCAGCTCTAAGAGTGCTTTACCGACCTCGGTTAGTCAGCTCATCAGGGTATGACCAAGTTTGCTCATTCTTTTTAGGGTCTTAGCCAACTCTAGAAGCGCTTTGCCCACCTCGATTAGTCCGCTCATCAGGGCATGACCAAGTTTGCTCATTCTTTTTAAGGTCTTAGCCAGCTCTAGAAGCGCTTTGCCCACCTCGGTTAGTCGGCTCATTAGGGCACGACCAAGTTTGCTCATTCTTTTTAGGTTCTTAACCAGCTCTAGAAACACTTTGCCCATCTCAATTAGTCAGCTCATCAAGGCATGACCAAGTTTGCTCATTCTTTTTAGGGTCTTAACTAGCTCTAGGAACGCTTTGCCCACCTCGGTTAGTCAGCTCATCAAGGCACGACCAAGTTTGCTCATTCTTTTTAGGGTCTTAACCAGCTCTAAGAACGCTTTGCTCACCTTGGTTAGTTAGCTCATCAGGGCATGACCAAGTTTTCTCAACTCAGTTTAGGGTCTTAGCCAACTCATGGAGCACTTAGCCCGTTTCACTTCACTTTGTCAATTCATATGAGCATAACCAAACTCCAATGCTTCTTTTCATCTCTCGGCCATCTCTTAGAGCACCACCCTTCTCTTCTCAAAATCCCCAATGGATTAGACTTAAGATAATAAGCTAAATGTAGCGCTTCCTAGCATAAAATCCATTCTTAGGGCAAAAATAGTGTCTGTTTTATCTTTGTAGTAAAGTTTAACTTTAGCACGAGGAAAGGCAGCTGTAGACACCTAATTTTTGCCATCTTTTATTTTTCTAATTAAGTTATAGGATCCTAAATTAGAAAAAGTTCATAAAAATAAAAAATTAAAGAAAGCCCCAAAAAATTAATAAATTTAGAAAAATAGGAATTCTAGAAAAACATAAGAAAATAGGAAAATAGGAAAAAAAAATAAAAATTTTAGAAAATACAAAAAAATAAGAAATTTTGAAAAAATCACAAAAAAAAATATAAAAATAAATAAATAAAAGTTTTTAAAAGATAACATTTCGTTAAATTAAATTTAGGTTTAGAAGTTGGTCTATTGAACTTAGACTTAGATTTAAATACAGCCCAGGCTGACCGAGTCCATATGCGCAATTTAATTGTACATATGGATAAGACACAGGCCATTAATTGCACATATGAATAAGACACAGGCCAACGGCCTGACTGTTAAATATATAGACATTACACTAGCATTAAGCATAGGGTCTTGGGTTTGAAACTTAGCAAAAGCAGAGAAGCCTTTTTCTCATTTTTTGGTTTTCAATCACATCAAGGACTGCTACATGCCAGGGTCTAATTGTGCCACATGTCCTGACATGTGGCATAATTGGATTTGTTGGGCCGTTGATGTAGCGCCACGTGGCATCCACGTGGCATGCCGAAGTTGGTCGGTACGGTTGACGTGGTACTACGTTAACGCCACGCTAGCCCACTTTTTCTTCCCCCTTCCTTCCTTTTCCCTTCTTTTTCCTCTCTTTCCCTCTCTTTCCCTCTTTTTCCCTCAACTTTCTCCAAGTTTCCAACACTTTCCACTTTAGACCACCCACCTCAACATGATTTTTGGACCCTTTCTCATTGCAATTTCACCAAGTCAATGGCGAAATTGCAAAATAGACATAGCTTATTGTGAATCGGTACAAAAAATATGTCTAAATATAGTCAAATGAGCATTCAATTTGAGCTCCAAAAATTGGAAAAAAGTTGTTTTCCTGAGCATTCTTCATTAATCCAATTCCAACTTTCCTTTGTTTTTAGGTTAGATTTGTATATAAATTAATGATCATAGGAATAGACGAACATACATAACAAACAGAATCAATCCCTACACTCTCTCTATTCATTCTCAATCACTTTCTCTCTCTAACCCACTCTCTCTCTCTTCGATTCTCTCTCTTCACTTCAACCCGAGCTGAACCACTACTATAAGAAGAATACCCACAGCTCAAGCTCTCCAACCCAGCTGCTTTCAACCTCCACCATGACCCCCAGCCGCACCACCAAGCAACCACCATCGAACCCTAACCGCCCCCTCTCTCTCTCCTCAAACCACCATCTTCAACCACCCTTGAGCGAAACTAAGCCTACAACCAAACTCCCTATACTTTGAAAAACCTATCCCGACCAACCAATCATACCCAATAGCCGCCATACAACCGAACCACTACCGTCGCCCACAACCAACTTTCGAAAACCACCCAAACAGCTCCAAAATACCAAGGTACTGAACCTACCCCCCCCCCCCCCCCAAAAATCTCCAATCCAATACTCATAAAAAGATCGTCACCTACTCATTTTGGTAAACGAAACAAGCTGAATCATGGTCCGCTGGTGCTGGAGAAGAAAAAGCCAAGATCCGACCCGTCTGACCCACCCAAGTCCAACCTATGCATCTAAATCCATCTGAAGTTTTTTTTTTTATTTTTTTTATTTTTAATATTTTTAATTCTTTTTTTATTTTATTTGTTGTTTTATTTTGTTTATTTGTTTTGTGTAAATGTAATAGAAAATACTAATAATGAAAAAAACATAAAAAAAAGAAAGGAAAAAGAAAAGAAAAAGAAGAAAAAGAAGAAAGAAAAGAAAAAAAAAAGAATAGGAAGTGTTTTATTTTGGTTTTTTTTTTATTTTCACATTTAAACAAAAGAAAAACCATAAAGAGCTAACTAACAATAGAAAATAAATAAATAAATAATAATAAATAATAAAATAAAAATAGAAGAGTTACTTTTTGACACTAGAAAATCAATTTTTTTAAAAAAAATAATAAAACAGATCTTTTCCAAACTAGGGCATTTTAGGTTTTCCAAAAATAAAATCCAACTTAGGACCCTTTATAATCTTTTTTCAAATCAATTCAAAATGGGTAAAAACGTAAATCCAATGGTTTTTCCAAAATTAAAATCAATCAACGCGCTATATTTTCGTTAAAACGAACTACGGAAGTTTAATCCCAAATAGTAGGTACGTAGGCACTTGTACGCAAGTACAAAGCGACTTAAAATATGGAAAGTTTTATTTTTTCCATTTTTAGATATTTATGTAAATTAATCAATTTAGTCGCATGTATCATAATTAGATGTTTTTTAGAAATTAAAAAGAGTATACTTGAAAAGTGAAGTTAAATTTGGAAAGTTAAAAGTGGTATCCATTTAGGGTTTAATAAATTAACCCCCAAATCCAAATCTCTAGTTTTTAAAAAAGCATATTTATAACTTGGTTTTTTAATCGATAGACTGGTAGCTAAGTTATAACCAATCCACCCAATTGGTTATAACTTAACCCATTTTCCCGACTTTGGTCGGGTGGCAACTCCAAATCTTTTCAAGTTAGAAAAAATAGTTTTCTTTAAACCCTAGTTGATGGTCAATATTAAACGGGTACGTTTTAGTATTAATCAATTTAGAGAAGATCTAATTTTATAAAAAGAACTGAGATGATGAAAAATCAAGCTCGACATAAGGTTTGGAACTTATTGTTGTTATTTGACTATAATTACAAAGGTAAATTAGGACTTTTTAGCTATTGATTGATTTATGAGCAATTAGTGAATAGTTTAACTATATAATTCAAATTTATTAATTAAATTAAAGTTTTTTAGTTTAATTTAAAATTTTAGAGTTGATTTGGGGTCTTTTGTGTGTCTAAGTTCAATTAAGGTTTTAAGGTTTTAAAGGTATGTTTAGGGCCTTAGCTTTAGTTTTAGATTTTCAAATGTATTGTTAATATTTTCTATTTTAGTATTGATTTTTAATTTAGTTCATCCTCTATGTGGTTTGAGTGGCTCATATAGGCTCAAACTACTTTTGTCAAGTTCAAGTTTGAAGTTTAGGGAGCCCTATAGATAGATTACTAACCTTAGGACCTATTACCCGAACCCGACTAAGAGACTTACAAAGACTTGTTAAGAGGACTCAAGCATCTCAACTTAGCCTTGACAAGCTTCAGTATTAGGACAATAATCTAATGAACTCTTTGAGCACCCAACTTAAACGTACTTTGCTCTATTCAATCCACTATCCATATGTCGACTTGCTAAGTGCCAAGGCCTAAGTCCCTATACACCTAACTCTCCCATCCCACCCTGCTGAGCTACGACCTCATTCGATTACCTCGGCAACCTTCAATACAGCTTAGCAACAACAACCCCAACACCAGCTCAGTTTGGTCACAATGCCTTAAGATTCTAAAACACGAATCCACTAACAAGCTGCTACATGTCCCCTACTTTTTTTATATTTGTATTATATTCCTTTTTGTCTTTTGTTATATTCACCCTTTTTTTTTATTGGTACTAGAAATCCTCTTCATACATTACCCTTTTTATAATTTCCTATATTATATTGTTGTCCTAAAGAACTTACTAGAAATAGTCCTTTTTATCATAGCCATAATCATAATAATATTCTAGACATTAATGAATATTCCTCTTGTTATACTTACGAGATGCCATTCTCCGAGTACATCCTTTTTCTCGCTTATCTAATCTTGTCCATAGCTCAAGATTAGTGGTGAGTAGACCTTAATATTAGCTTGTGTGTCATATCAAGTGAAGTGCTCTTTTTATCCCGACTCTGTTTGTTGGTGTATCCTATACTACGAGTAGCTTTATGGAAGCTATTGTGTGTCACCAATTCCATCTCCTTTGTCTTTGATATTTCAAAGGATCCACTTGTTTACTATCTTCTACGGTAAGCCCTAATGATTAACTTAGCTCTTAAGCACATCATATAATATTGGTATTAGAGCTTAAATTTACAACTGATCGCTAATTATTGTAGTGGTTGTTTTAGTTCTCGTATTATGTTATAATGTATTTTCCTATTTTGAAAATAGAGCAGGTCTTTAAAGTACTGTATTGCATATTGTTTAGTAGAGTGAGTGGGTTTTTACATTAACGGAAGCACTTATTGAGCTTTACTAGAAGAATGTCAAACCCCAATGATCAAGGAGAGATTAATGATGCTAAAAGTGATGCTCTTAGTCGTAGCCATGTTATCCAATAGACCTCACGAACTATTGACAAGAAATTGCAAGACCTTGTTGCTATTATATCTAACCTAACTATATTTGTATAAAGGGTAATAGAGACTGGGCCTCAAGAGAGAGTGGACGAACAAGGTCAAGATGTGAGAGACAAGCCGAGAAGACAAGTAGCTGAGCGTAGCGCACTAGAAGTAATTAACCTAAACCCAGCTCTACCCCAACATTTTGAGAGGATTGCAAGGAGGAGACTTAAGTTAGATGAAGTTGAAGAGTTTAGGGAGGAGGAAGAGCAGTATGATGGATTAGAAGAGTACAAGCTCCATGCTCTCAAAGGAGTTGAACATCTTAAAGTGTCCGAACATCTTAAAGTGTGGATTCCGAGCTTTAATGGGTCTAGTAATGCTAATGATTACCTAAAATAAGAGGAGAAGATTAAGAAGATATTTGACTTCTACGATTATGAAGACTTAGTACGTATTCGAGTAACTGCTTTAAAATTTTCTAGGTATGCAGCAATGTGGTAAAAGAAATTATAAAATGTACATTAGTGAGCCCGACATGAAATCTGAACTTGGAATGATATGTAGAGAGTTATGTGAAGTAGATTTGTGCCTGAACATTATGAGCAAGACACCTTCCAATATCTTTAGGAGCTCAAGTAAGGTGATCAATCTATAGATGAGTATATTCAAGAGTTCTAACTGCTGCTGATCAGCTATGATGTTGATGAGCCAAAAGCATGGATAGTAGCCAAGTTCATTTCTAGACTAAGATTTGAGATTAGGAATGTGATGGAGATATAGAGGCTTGGAAATCTAGATGAGACCATTCGAGTGGCATAAAGGTCAATAGGTAGAAGTGAAATCAACTCAACCTTGCATAGAGTAGCCAACTTAGCTTGCTGAGTAAAACTGATATGTTGGGTTGACGTAGACATGACCGAGTTCAGTACAGTCTCAAGGTCGACCACCGAAGTCAAATGCCAAGCAAACCTAATGATGGCTAAGGAAAGACTAAGGCTAAGGAGCCTAAGGCCAAAAAGGATCAACGTTAAACCAAAGAGAAAATGTTTCAAGAACCTTGGTTTTGGACACATAACTAATCAACGTTCAAACCAACATATCATGACCATTAAAGGAGAGAAGCCCCAATTAGAAGTGGAAACTACTAGTGAAGGCAAGGAAGAAGAGATGGATGTTAATCATCTATTCAAAGAATTTTAGGAAGATTTTGACACCCAAATCCAACCTAAAATGAGAGAACACTGTATAGTTGTACAAAGATCTTTCAATACCTTTACCTCTAATGAGAATGAATAGAGAGAGAATCTCATCCATACGAACTACTGAGTGAATAGCAATCTATGTGCTTTGATCATCAATAGAAGGAATTATACTAATGTCATAGCATAGGGAGTAGCAAAGGCTCTTAAGTTGTCGACTTGTCCTCACCTAAAGCCTTACAAGATTCACTGGCTTAAAGAGAAGGGAAGTCTACCTGTTTTTGAGCAAATTAGAGTATCAATCACTATAGGTAACAGATACAAGGACAAGATGTTGTGTAACGTCCTACTCATTTGTCCTTCATACAAACTACTTAGCCAACCCTGGCTATTTGACTTGAAAGTGCTCCACGATGGATATCGGAACACTTATATGTTCTAGAAGGATGGGAAGAAGGTTGTACTAACTCCTATGAGCTCGATAGAAGTTTAGGAATCTTAAGTCAAGGTTTCCAAATCCTTATAGAAGAAGTACTTAGTGATTTCCAGAGCATAGTTTTCTAAGAATGTTAAGAAGGAGGAGTTTGTACTCTTATTGGTCAAAAGATTACTTGAGCTTAAAGAGGTTGAAACATTACCCATCGAGATGCAAACCTTGCTCCAAGATTATCCTAACCAGTTTCCAACTAAGCTACCAAGAGGTCTAACCCCTATCAAAGGTATAAAGCATTGTATTAACCTCCAACTTGGAGCTACCCTACCTAACCGACCTACTTATAGGCTCAATCTCGAGCAAGCAGCCAAGTTGAAGCAATAAGTTGATGAGTTGATTGAGCTTGAATATGTCAAAGAACGCATAAACCCCTGTTCCATACCAGCGGTCCTAGTGCCGAAGAAGGATGGCTCATAGAGAATATACATTGATAGTCGAGCTATCAACAGGATCATTGTCAAATACTAGTATCTAATCCCTCAATTGGATGATATGTTAGATGAGTTGCATAATGCACGAATATTTTTTAAGGTTAATCTGAAGAATGGATACCAACAAATCAAAATGAGACCTAAAGATGAGTGAAAGACTGCTTCCAAGACAAAAGATGGTCTATTTGAATGGTTAGTAATGCCATTTAGACTTACAAATGCACCGATCACCTTTATGCTGCTAAAGAATCATGTTTTGAGGTCCTTGATAGGAAAGTTTGTTGTGGTTTATTTTTACAACATCTTAGTGTATAATGCCAACCTCAATTCTTATGTTGAGCACTTGAGATCAATATTTGACATTCTCTAAGCTGAATGACTATTCAGTAATTTGAAGAAGTGTGTATTATGTCAAAACAAGGTTGTATTCCTCAAATATGTTGTATCTGGTGGAGATATCAAAGTTGATGATGAAAAAGTCTGAGCTATTCTCAAATGGCCGACGACCGACCAATGTTGCTAAAGTGAGGAGTTTTCATGGTCTAGCTTCGTTTTATCAAATATTCATTCGAAACTATAGTTCCATAGTAGCCCTATTGATCAAGTTGACTAGGAAGAACTCTAAATTCAAGTGGTCTAAGAAGGGCCAAAGCAATTTTGATGAGATAAAGTCTAAGTTGACTTTTACCTCGGTACTTGTGCTACTAGACTTCTAGAAAGTCTTTGAATTGGAGTGTAGCGCTTCAAGAGTGGTTATTGGTGTTGTCTTTATGTCGGAACGCCGACCAGTAGTATTTTTTAGTGAGAAACTCAAAGATCCTACTCTAAATTACTCAGCGTATGATAAATAGTTTTATGCCCTTGTCCGAACTCTTCAAAATTAGCAACATTACTTGCCACCGAGAGAGTTTGTTATTTACATAAGTCATGAATCCCTCAAACACCTCCAAGGCCAACAAAAACTCTCTTAATGTCATGCTAAATGGGTCAAGTTCTTAGAAACCTTTTACTATATTATCAAGTACAAGAAGGGAAGTGCAAGCACTGTAGTCGATGCCCTTTCTCATCAGCATGTTCTTATTTCAACTCTACAAGCTAAAGTACTTGTCATGTGCCTAGGAGCTAAGTAAATTGCTAGGGCTTATTGTAGGAGCTAGTAACTAGGTGGATCTTTTGAAATATCGAAGAAAGAGGGAATGAATAGATCGACAAACACAATAGCTTTCGTGAAACTACTCGTAGGATATGACATATCGACATACCAACAAACACAATACGGCTTAGTACTTCGCTTAATATGACACACAAGCTAATATTAAAGTCTATTTACCACCAATCTTGAGGTACTTGTCACGTCCCGAAGCAGCAGAGTCCTAACAGCCCCGCCGTGTAAACCATCCCAAGATAGAAGTTAACCTTACAACCGCTATTTTAGACCTGATCTACACAAGGCGTCCATGACTAACCCGCTTTGAAGTAAACAGTTTGTAATTTAAATAAATCATTTACCTAAGAAAGTGAGGAAATATATATATACACTATAATTCAGTTATTGCAATTAAAGTTTACAATAATTCTCCCTAATATATTTCCTAGTTATTACATTATTCAGAAATGAAAAATAATTCTAAAATAAAAACTTAGACCTTAAAAATATGCGTTTATTCTTCAATGTTTTTCCTCACTCCCCAAGATCCAGCAGCTGCTAGCTTCAGAGTAGTTATTTGCCACTTCTTAGCCAGCACTTGCACGACATCTATAGGGATGTGAGCAACCACAGCTCGGTAAGTTAGGATGAAGGACTTAAAACTATACCATAAACACAACAAGGTTTTCAATCAACTTATTAGATATAATGCATGTGCAAGCAAATGCCATCGCACGACGTTGTCCGGCCCGTCATGAGATTAGAGAAATTGCACCCGCTCTAATCTAGGTTGAGGAGTTGCCGTTAATGCAACAGCTCACGACCAAACCCAGGCTTGTGTAATGGAGACCTTGCTCCTCCTACGACTAACTTCGAACCACTGATTTCACCCTCGCCACAACCTCCTCACCTGTCACTTAGTTCGACTGAGGATGAAGAAGAGACCATTATGCAATCCTGCGCTTTCCCTTTCGAAGGGGTCGGTATTTGGCCGAAGAATCTTAAGTTTCCCCTAATGGGTTGCCATGCATGTCCAATTATGATTACTGGTCATATATTTGATTAAGTCTAGTTTAGAGTGATTAATTATTTCATACAAATCATACAATACATACCAGAACAACAAACAAAATCATAGCATCACCCATAATCAAGCACATGCATACAATCGACTATCTAACAAGCACAACCAAGCATAATCTCAAGCCTCTAAAATACAATAACGTATTAATCCCAACTTATCTCGACTCCTTGCTCACTCACTCGAGGTCCGACTTGCTCAGGCTATTCGCCGATCATCCCTACAACACAAACGTAGTTTCAGTTTTTTATATAACTATTATAAATTCGTTTTATCCTATAACGCTTATTGTTATGTTTTTTGTAGGGTTTAATATACCAAATTATCTAGGTTTTAAGTCTCTTACAATATTCTAGGTTTGGGGTTAGGTTCGAGTTTGGTTTCTACATCGATTCCTAAATTAGGTTCTAATTTGATTTCTAAATATTGTTTTATACTCGAACCCTAGAAATTCGTTTTAACTCATAATGTGAAATTAATCACATTACTTCCCGATCTCCTAAATACCGTCATTACCTCTAATTAGTATTTTATTCAACCCGGTACACTTAAATCATTATTAACGTACCGAATTTACTCCTGATGTGAGAAATTTTTACATCTTTCATGTAATTACATAAATTTAAGTTTTCTATCAGATTTATTGTATATTTTTATTATTATCATAATATCAATTTTTATTATAATATTTTCTATTTATTATATTTCTAATAATTACATATTATGCATTATCACCTATTATGTATATAATACACTTCTAATATTTCTATCACTCTAATTACCATTTCTAAACATCAATTATTATTTCAAAATGTCTAAATTCGTCTTAAATCAGATTTTACTACTAATTACCCTAATTTACAAAATTAACTTAAAATTTACTATTTTTCCCTATTACTCATTTACTATATAATTAACCTAATAATTACATCTAACACCCTAAATGCTACAAGTATCATACTCCATCAGATTTCAACATCCTAAAACATATAATTATTCACTAAATCAGTAATTAATCATTTAATTACTTAATTAACCCTAAATTACATATTTTATGCCTCATTTTAGGGCCTAAAAATTATCTAAAGTTTTCAAAAATTAATTTTTGAAAACGGGCTTCATAGCACTATTTTATATCATCTAATTAGTCTACACAAAAATTTTGAGTTCAAAACTACACTCCTAAGGTCATTTATTTCTAAACCGAAGCATGCTCGGTTTTGCATAATTTCTTAAGGACCCTATATCACGAGACATATTTTCATCAAAATAATATTTTTCCTACAAACTACATATAAAAATATTCTATAATAACAAAATTCATAATTTTCTAAGAATATTTACTATTTTTTACAAAATTACATAAAATCAAGCTGGAAATCGGACTCATCGATCTGGGTGGCTCCGGTCACCGCCAACTGCCATGGCCTTGTTGGCCGGTCTAGGTGCTGCCACCATACGGTGGTAGCCGTTCACTCCCAGCTGCTCGTCTAGTGTGGGTTCCCTTTAAAAGCCCTAATTAGACAGTTTTTCCTTTTTTTTTTTCTAACCCTAATTTTTCTTTCAATTTCACCTCTCTCTATTTTTCTCACTCTCCAAACTACCCAAATGAGCTCTGTGATTTTTTTCCCTATTTATAGAGTTTTGTAGTAATTAATGTGCATTAATTTGATTAGACAATTGCCTTATCTTCTTCCAATTTAACTTTTGTGTTGTTTTAATTTAATTGACTAAATTTTTTTTTCTTATTTTTCCCAGCTGCCACGACCCAATTTTGGATCACTCCTTATTTTTCTTGATTTTTCCTTAATTAATTATGAATTTTCTTTAAGTATTTAGTATTATTTTAGCATATTTCGCGTATTTTAAGTAATTACGCGTATTTATATCTACATGTAAATTCATATATAGTACAAATAAATATTCCTAAATATTATTTAGGTCATTTTATGATTTTTAGTATATATATAATTTATCTCTAGCAATTCGTTAATTATCAGAATGCATTTTACGCATTTTCGATAAATAACGAGTTATATATTTAAAATTTGGGATTTTTATAGTCTTTTATTTTATTGCTTATTTTCTTAAATTCAAACTTACGGGATCACTTTTACTAATATTTCTGGCATTACTTAAAATTTAGGCTCGATCGGATTTTTTACTCAATCGAAACCTTAAGTGATTGATTGTGGGGCTTACAGTACTCAATAAGATTAGATAAGAGTGCAGAAGGAATGTACTTAGAGAAGCGTATCTCACAAGAATAAAGATATTCATTAACTGTAAGGTGTGTAAGATGGTTACGACTACAGTAAAAATGACTATTTATAGTAAGTCCTTTAAGACAACAATACAATAATAAAAAATTATATAAAAGATAAAGTATGAAAGCAATTCTTAGTTTGCTCTAAAAAAGGTAAGAAGGAATATAGTACAAGTATTAGAAAAGTAGGAGATAAGTAGCGGCCAGTTAATAGGTTCGTGTTATGGGATCTTAGGGCGCTATAGTTGAGCTAAACTAATGTTAGGGTTGTTGTTGATGAGCTGTGTTGGGATTACTAAGGTAATTGAGTATGGTTGCAGTTAAGTAGGATGGAAGAGTAGAGCTTGATGTATGGGGACCTTGGACTTGACACTCAGTAGGTTAATAACTGTGTAGAAGTCTGAACAGGGTAGAGTGTATCCCAACTAAGGCCTTAGAGAGTTCACTCATAAGTAAGTTGATGAGAGAGTATCCTCCTTATGAGGGATTGCAGGCCTCAGAAATGGGTGCAAGTAAGAGGTCCAAAAATCAACATTCCATAAGTTTCCTAAGGTTGTTGAAGATTTGCTCTCAAATCTTGGTCTTCTTCTTCTTTCAGCCCAAAGGGTGTCAAGTCAGTGATGTTGAAAGTTGGAGACACTTTGTATCCTTCAAGCAGTTTTAACTCATAAGCATTATGATTAATGTGTTGAAGGATTTTGAATGGGCTATCTGACCTAGGAGATAACTTGTGCGTTCTCTTCCCTAAGAATCACTCCTTGTTGAGGCGGATCTAGACAAGGTCTCTTCAGTTGTAAATAACTTGTCTTCTGCCACAAATTCCTTGCTCTCTCAATTAGGCCACTATTTAGGTTAATTTTTCAGTAACCTTTTGATGTAGTCTCTAAAACTCCTCGGTACATTGCAAACCTATTTGACTTTCTCCTTAAGAAGTTAAGCTAGTAATCATATCCAATGGCAAGTTTAGATTAAGCCTATAGACGACCTCGAAAGGTGACCTTCTTATTAACCTATAGGTAAAGTTGTTGTAAGCAAACTCAATGATAAGCATGCATAGATCCCAATCGGGTAGATTCTTTCTAACAATAGCTCGAAGGAGGTTGCCTACTATTCTATTCATAGCCTTTGTCTGGCTATATGTCTGCAAATGGTAAGAAGTACTGAACATAAGCTTAGTGCCGAGCTTCTTCCATAGTATTTGCTAGAAAAAGCTCATAAACTTCGAATCACAATCAAATACAATACTCCTTACAACTTCATGAAGCTACACATTCTCCTGCAAAAAGAGTTTAGCAACAAATAAAAAATCATTGGTTTCGTAGCAAGGGATGAACTGGCTCATTTTGCTAAACTAATTGACCATCACCATAATAGAATCATGTTTTCGAGGTGTTTTGGGTAGGCTAAGCATAAAATCTATGCTTAGATCAGTCTATGGCCGCTTAGGTATTAGCAGAGGTGTATATTCTCTATATGGCTCATTTCTCCCCTTAGCTTGCTTGCATACCTTACACCACTCAAGAATTTTACGCACATCTTTCATCATCCCAAGTTAATAGAAATGCTCTTTTAGCAACTCAACAGTTCTCTTTTTACCAAAATGGTCAGCTAAGCTCCCAACATAAGCTTCCCAAATAAGTAATTCCTTAGTAGAACTACTTGGCACACAAACTTGCTTTCCTTTCATCAGAAATCCTTGGCTTAAATAGAACCCATCTACTACTCCTCCAATGTTGCATTTGGCCACTAAGGGTCCAAAGTATGGATCATGTTCATATTGATTAAGTAATGTCCCAAACCTAAGTATCCTAAACTATAATGACGTAATAAGAACATACTGATGAGAAAGCATGTTGGCTACAGTGTTAGCACTCCGCTTCTTGTATTTGATGACATAGTAAAAGGTTTCTAGGTATTCAACCCATTTGGCATGCCGTCAAGAGAGTTTTTGTTATCCTTTGAGGTGCTTGAGAGATTCATGGTTTGTATAGATAATGAACCCTCTTGGCAATAGGTTGTATTGCCAGTTTTAAAGTGCTCAAACAAGAGAATAGAACTCCTTATCATAGGCCCAATAATTCAATATGGCACCTCTAAGCTTCTCACTAAAATATACAACTAGACGACAATCCTACATGAGAACAGCTCTAACATAGATCTTGAATGCGTTACATTCTAGCTTAAAAATCTTGCTAAATCTAGCAATACTAACACTAGGGTAGAGATAAACTTAGATTTGATCTCTTCAAAACTCTTTCGAGCTTTCTCGAACCATTTGAATTTTGAGTTCTTCCTAGTCAGTTCAGTTAGTAGGCTAACCATAAAACTAAAATTCTGAATGAATCTTCAATAAAACAAAGCTAGATCATGAAAACTCCTAACTTTAGCAACATCGATTAGCATCAGCCATTCGAAAATAACTCAGGCCTTTTCATCATCAACTCTAATTCCCCCTTCAAAGACAAGATACCGCAGAATACTACTTTACTCTGACAAAACACACAATTCTTTAAATTGCCAAATAATTGCTCGGCATGGAGGATATCAAATACAGATCTCAAGTGTACAACATGAGAATTAAGGTTAGTACTATACACTAAAAGGTCATCAAAGTAAACAACAACACATTTACCAATTAAGGATCTCAAAACATGATTCATGAGCCATATAAAAGTGCTTGGCATATTTGTAAGACCACACAACATCACCAACCACTCAAATAAACCATCCTTCGTTTTGAAAGTAGTCTTCTACTCACCTCTAGGTCTCATTCTAATCTGGTGGTAGCCACTCTTTAAATCAACCTTTGAAAATATTTGTGCACCATATAACTCATCAAGCATATCATCTAATCGTAGGATCAGATATCGGTACTTGATAGTGATCTTGTTGATAGCTTGACTGTTAATACACGTTCTCTATAAGCCATCCTTATATGGCACTAGGACAACCAGTACAACATAAGGGCTTATGCTTTCTCTAACGTATCCACACTCGATCAATTCATCAACTTGTTTCTTTAGCTTGATTGCCTGATTAAGGTTGAACCTATAAGCAAGTTGATTAGGTAGAGTAGCTCTAGGTTGGAGGTCAATGTAATGCTTTATACCTCTAACAAGCAGTAAACCTCTCGGTAACTTAGTAAGAAACAAGTTGGCATATTCTTAGAGCAATATCTGCACCTCGGTAGGTAATACTCCAACATCCTTCAATCAAGTAATCTTCTGACTAATAAGAGTACAAACTCCTCCTCCTTAACATCCTTAGAAAATTGTGCTTAGGAAATTACCAAGGATTTCTTCTATAAGGATTTGGAAACCTTGATTTGTGATTCCTGAACTTCTCTTGGGCTCATAGCAATCGGCATAACCTTCTTCCCATCCTTTTGGAACATATAAGTGTTCCCGTATCCATCATGTAACACTTTCAAATCAAACGACCAAGGTTAGCCTAGTAGTATGTATGAAGCACACATGGGTGATAAATGAGTAAAATTGCATATTTATCCTCACTTATAGCACACACTTATGCATATATTGGCATTTTTATTATGAATTTGGCTTAAGATTTGATAAATATATGCTTTTGGATCGATTATGTAATAAACAATTGAAAAGGACCAAAGTGGAGATCAAAACTGCTTATATATGTCCATAAGTTTTTCATCATAGTATAAATCATATTTATGAGTGAGTTTTGTACTGTAATCTCAACAAATGCCATTTTGGTTCTTCTCTTGAATCTAACACAACACAGCTTGACCAAAGTTTCATTATGGACAACAACTATAGCATATCAAGCAACTTCAATTTTCAGATCAAATCTAAGCAGTTGATGAACTTCAACCAAGGATCACTAGCTAAAACATGTTACAACAGCTTCATTTCACTTGTATAGCAACTAGGACATAGATTTTGAAGAATCATAGGTCGTAGACTCCAACTCCATATTAGACCTGAGCTTCTAGACCAAGCAACTAGTAGTTGAGCAACTCCATATACTCCAATCTTTAAGAACTAAGTTGCTAATTTGACACAAGAACCAATAGCTAGCATGACCTCCTATTATCTTAGATAGCATCTCATTAAACACAAGTTTCAGAGCTGAAATGCAAGACAAAGGTCAAATTGGGAAGTGAATTTAAAAACCAAGCATCGCAAGCCTAAGTTCAATGAAGCTCACATATACGAAGGACAAATTTTGAAGCTTGGAGAAAAGTTGAGAACTGGAACTAGAGCAGCATTTGAAACTAATCAAGACAGCAGGTACTTGAACTCTAAGTGCACAGAATCAATGAAACACTCTATGCTAAGACTAACTAAAACTCCTCTTAGTAGTTTTTGAATGACAACTTCTTGCAAACTTTAGTTTCATTACATGTAAGTAGGCACATTGAAGTTAGGAGCACCAATAATTTCTAGACAGCAGCCCCCGTCCTTTGAAGAGTAGCCAGCAGAGTAGAAATTCGGAGATCCTATACAAACTTTTAAACAGGTCACGAATCACGTTGAAAGCAACCGGCCGAGAATTCCTAGTAACTTCAAAGTAGCAGCTGAACTCCACATGTGAGCAACCCCTGTAGCAACTCACTTCAAGCCGAGAACCAAGAACTCTAATGCCGAGCTATGACTAACCAAGGGCCACTCCAAAGCAACTACTGCTAACAAGAACTTCAACTCCAAAGCAACAACTGAGGACAACTCCAAGCACTTAAGTTCCAAGCCATCAACAGCGAGAGCAACTAATAAGATTTGAGCTGCTATTAAGCATCAACTGAGAAGAATTGAGCTACCACTTGTTAACAGCAGTAGAGTTTGCTGCACTCGAAAAGGAGGTCGTAACTATTGAATTGAGCAATTCCAAGTCGAGAACTCCACCAAACAACAACAACTCGCGAGCTCTGTCATTAAATAGCCACTAATTACCTAGTCCCCAAGCAACTCACTTATTGAAATTACAGCAGTTTAAAAGCACAACACTTCAAGCACACAAATTGATAGCTGAAACTGAAAATTTTGTTAATAATGGCTCAATCTACTGAGGCTATAGAACTTCATTTTTATTATTATTTTTATTTTATTTTTGCAGGTCGTGAATGTCACTTAACAATAGCAAGCCGTGATCATTAATTTTGTAGCAACATTACCGTGAACTACAATTTGCAAAGAGTAGAACACAAACCGAGCTCCAATCGTCATAACATTATGAGAAGAAAAGAACAGCAACATCGTCCATGCAACAACCAAGCAAACAACAGCAGCTTATGACAACAGTTGCAACACTTTACGCAAAACCCGAACAGCACCATGCTCCAACTGAGAACGAAGCACCAAGCTCTCCACATCATAGCAGCCACCGATAATGACAGCAGTAGAGTAGAGGACTTCAAATAGTAGCAACCGAGAAGTCACACGCACATGCCAAACTTCACAGCAACTATGCGCACAACTTCATTAAGCCGAGAAGCTCCCAATTCGAGAGTAGCCGTAGCAACTCAACCGAACCACTACAGCAAGCTTGGACAACAAATCAATTCTGCACCATACTTGATCCAACTTCGGTCGAGCAACTGTAACCAAGAACTCCAAGTGCAATAGGTCATGGCATCCAATTAACAGCAACTATAAACTCCAAATTCCACACGTACAGTAGCTTCTTAGCAACCAGCTCTTCAACATTAGCTCATTTTATATAATATATATATATATATATATATATATATATATATATATATATTTAAAAGTATGCAATAGTCGTGACTAAATTTGAGCCTTTAATTAACTCAACAAGAATTCAATGGATGCTCATACTTGAGGGCCACAAATATATGAAAGGCAGACTTTCCAATTAATGACTTGGTGATGTGAGGGTCTCCTTACTATTCTTCATACAACTATATTGAAATCCCATTACATGGAAATAAGAAAGCAACTCCCACTAATATTTAGGCCAAGCACACGTGGGCTTTCTATTTCTATTTTGATTATCCACGCTAGGCCCATGCGGTAAGGGTTTGGCTCTGTTTCATTTGAAGATACACAATAGCCAAATATTGGGGGCGATGGAAAAGAGGGAGAGAAGAACAGAATACAAAGAATAGAATAGAACAGAATAGATGGTAGCTTAGTGAGACTTTTAGAATAGAGTAGTGTTCAATAGTGTTGTGTAGAGAATATTGAAGAGCAGAAACTTTTTATTTGTTTTATTTTATTAATTTTATTATGTTTTGTTTAATTTCAAGGTACTAAATCTCTTTATTCAAGCTCACTAGAGGAAATCCTAAATGCCAAATGTATCAAGATACATCGATTTTGTATTGGATGTCAAATTTGAATACACCAACTTAGGTGTTTCCTTTTCCATGTTATTTTAATTGTTACACATCTTGATTCATTTGGGTATTATAATGCGATATTATACTTAATATATATTAGGTTTTGCATTGATAGATTTAATGGATTAATGTATTTTATAATTTGTTCCGATATTGTTAATGAGTAATTGGTCATTTTGCTATTGTGTTCATCGTCTAGTCATTTAGTATTTGGCCATCACTTTTTAGCTAGATAGAGTTACAGAATATTCGAAAGGGTTTTTGTAGCTCGTAATGAACATGGCTTAAATGTTTAAAAAAGTTCGTCATAGAGATATGCAGGTTTTAATTAAATTCTCATAAATTTATACACTTAATGTGGTTAAAAATATGGCTCAAGTCATGGAGATGTGCTCAAGTCATGGAGATGTGCTCAAATCATCTTTCTAACTAGAATAGTAATTTTAGTGTAAGGGATTAGTATTTACTTAATAATTATAGATAAATCACCTTGGTGGATAGATTTATCCTACAATTAGAATTCCGCTACTCCGGAAGGTGGGTGAGTTTAGTTAAATCCCGTTTAGTTAATTTCGAATATTGACTCAAGGCATCACATTGATTCAAATAAGAATAGATTTGTGAATCACAATTTGATCCTTTTTTGTCTCTTAGACCCAAGACCCTCATAGTGTAACTAAGACATTCGGTTTAGTGTTCACCTTGTTAATTAGTTTCTACACTCTTTAAATTTAATTATCAATAGCTTAGCTTAAGGAAAACTCAAGTGATTCAATACTTAGCACCTAACTCCTTATGAAATATGATCTTGACTCATCATTTATATTACTTCCACAATTTGATTAACTTGTTAATTCACGCTCACATTTTTAGTGAGTCAATGGGTAAGATGTCTCACAACACCTCATTCTTATATATGTCACCAATAGTGATTGGCACTCTAACTTGCTAGAAATCAAGCAAACCTTCCTTCTCATTTAACCAATGAATCTTATAAGGCTTAGGGTGAGGATAGGTCAATAACTTCAAAGCCTTTACTACTCCCTATGCTACGACATTGATATAACTTCCTCTACCCATGATTAAAGCGCATAGATTACCACTTACCTGGCAATTCATATGGAAGAGCTTCTCACTTTGTTCATTCTCATTAGAGGTAAGGGTAATGAGAGATCCCCATACAACTATACAGTATTCTCCCATTTTGGGTCGAATCCAAGCATTAGAATCTTCTTGAAATTCTTCTAATAGGTGATTAACATCCACCTCTTCTTCTTCTCCTTCACCAGTACCTTCTACTTCAAACTAGGGTTTGTCTCCCTTAATGGTCATAACATGTCAATTAGGACATTGATTAACCATGTGTCCAAAACCAAGGCACTTGAAATACTTTATCTCTATAGTCTTTCTACTATAGCTCTAACCTCAACCCCTTCTGACCTTAGGCTCCTTAGCCTTAGTCTTTCCTCGGCCATCATCAAGTCTACTCAACATTTGACCTCAACAGGCAACTTTGGTACTATACTAAGCTCAGTCATATCCAGGTCAACTTGACATACCAATTCTACTCAGCAAGTGAAGTTAGGTGTCCATGCTCGGCTGAGTTAATTTCACCTTTGTCTTTCGACCCTTTAGGATACTCAAATAATCCCATCAAAATTTCCAAGCCTTTGTACCTCTATTACATTACCAATTCGGATCTTAGCCTAGAAATGAACTTGGCTACTAGCCGTACTTTCAATTCATCAACATTACAGTAGATCTTCAACAGTTAGAATTCTCTAACGTACCTATCTACTGATCGGCTACCTTGTTTGAGTTCTTGGAGATGTCAAAGAGTATCTTACTTATGGTATTCTAAAACAAACCTACTCCTTAAAAATCTCTTCATCTCATCATGCCGAACTTGTTGATGTATGTTTTCTAACTTCTCCTACTACATTGCTACATAACTAGAAAATTCTAAAGTAGCTACTCGAATATGCACTGAGTTTTCATAATTGTAAAATTCAAATATCTTCTCAATCTTCTCCTCCCAATTCAAGTATTCATCAACACTACCAGACCCATTAAAGCTTAAAACCTGCACTTTAAGATGCTTAACTCCTTTAAGGATGCAAAGCTTACGTTCTTCGAATCCGTCATACTGTTCCTCTTCCTCCCCATACTCCTCAACTTCATCTAACTCAAGTCTCCTCCTCGCAACCCTTCCAACATCTCAAAGGGAAGATAGGTTCAAATTCGTAGCTTCGAGTGCTTAATGCTCACCCACCTATCTTCTTGGCCTCATTCATCAACTCTCTCTTGAGTCCTAATCTCTACTACCCTCTGTACCGAAATGACTAGATTGGCTACAATAGTAGCAAAGTCTTGCAATTGCTCACCAATAGTTCGCGAGGTTTGTTAGGTAACACAACTACAACCATGAGCATCACTATTAGCATCATTAATCTCCCCTTGAATATTAGGATTTGACATTATCAATACAAAATTTGAGGAAGTCCACTACTTAATAGAGATTTCACACAGCTTTGCTAATACGATTTCACATAGCAACTTTAGAACTTGCTCTTTTTTCAATTAGAGAAACAGAGTATAATAGAACACACAACTATATAACATGAAGCAATTACTATAATGCTTAGCTTTCGATCGTAACCTTAAGCTCCAATACTAAGATTATATGATGTGCCTAGGAGCTAAGTTAATCACTAAGACTTGCCATAGGAGAAAGTAACCAAGTGCATCTTTCGAGAGTAACTAAGTAGATCCTTCGAGATATTGAAGAAAGAAGAAATGAATAGATCAACAAACACAATAGTTTTTATGAAACTACTTATAGGATATGACACCAATGAATACAATACGACTTAGTAATTCACCTAATATGATGCATAAGCTAACACTAAGGTCTACTCGCCACTAATCTGAAGCTACTCAGCAAGATTAGATAAGAGTATAGAAGGAATATACTTAGAGAAGGGTATCTTGCAAGATTAAGGATATTCATTAACTGTGTGTGTAAGATGGTTGTGACTACAGTAAAAAGGACTATTTATAGTAAAACCCTTAAGGTTATAATACAATAATAGAAAATTACATAAAAGATAATATACGAAAGAGATTCCTAATATGCTTGAAAAGGGTAAATATGACAAAGGGAAAAAAGGAATATAGTATAAGTATCAAAAAAGTAAGGGACAAGTGACAACCTATCAATGGGTTCATGTTCTGGGATCTTTGAGCATTATGGTTAAGCTAAACTAATGTTGGGGCTACTATTAATGAGCCGTACTAGGAGCTACCAAGGTAATTGAGTATGGTTGCAATTCGGTAAAATGGAAGAGTAAAGCTCGATGTATGGGGACCTCAGACTCGACACTTAGTAGGTTAATAATTATGTAGAAGTCTGAGTAGAGTAGAATGTATCCCAACTAAGGATTTAGAGAGTTTACCCATAGCTCCTCTATGTAGGAGAACTTATCTTCAGTAGGTTAACGAGAGAGTATTGTCATTGTAAGGGATTGTAGTCCTCAAAGGCGAGCGTAGGTAAGAGATTCAAAGGTCGACAATCCATCAACTTGGGTTTGGTATTTTACCTAATTAGTATGAGCATGATCCATTATTTGAACCCTTAGTGACCTAGTGCAATGTTAGAGGAATAATGGATGAGTTTTACTTGAGTCAAGGATTTCTGATGAAGGGATGACAAATCTATGTGCCGAGCAATTCTACTAGGGAATTACTTATGTGAAAAGCCCATGTTAGAGGCTTAGCTAGCCATTTTAGCGAGAAGAGAACTACTGAGCTATTAAAAGAACGCTTCTATTTGCCTAGAATGATGAAGGATGTGTGCAAAGTTCTTAAACATTGCAAGTTATGCAAGTAGGTTAAAGGAAGAAAGGAGCCATATGGAGAATATACACCTCTACTGATACCTAAATAACCATAGATCGATTTGAGCACGGATTTCATGCTTGGCCTACCTAGAACACCTTGGAAACATGATTCTATTATGGTACTGGTTGATAGGTTCAGCAAAATGAGACACTTCATCCCTTACCACAAAACTAATGATGCTTTATTTGTTGCTAACCTCTTTTTGCAAGAGATCATGCAACTGCATGGTATTCTAAGGAGTATTGTCTCAAATCATGACTTAAAGTTCATGAGCTTCTTCTGACAAACACTATAGGAAGAAGCTTAGTACTAAAGTTATGTTCAATACTTCTTGTCACCCACAAACAAATGGCTAGACAAAGGTTGTGAACAAGATCATAGGGAACCTCCTTTGAGCTATTGTTGGGAAGAATCTTCATGATTGGGATTTATGCCTACCCATCATCAATTTCGCTTACAAAACCCATAGCTCAATAAGAAAGTTGCCTTTCAAAGTTGTCTACTGACTTAACCTGAACTTGCCATTAGACATGATTACCAAATCGACCTCTCAAGGAGAAAACTAGTCAAGTTTGCAGTACGCTAAGGAATTTGAAAAACTGCATCAAAAAGTTGTTGAGCATGTAGCTAAGACGGTTGCTCAATAGCCAGAGTAAGGGAATAGAGGACGAAAGCATGTCATTTATATCCCTAAAGACCTTGTCTAGGTTTACCTCAACAAGGGACGATTCCCATAATAGAGGATGAGCAAGCCATCCCCCAAATCAGATGGCCCCTTTAAAGTCTTATAAAGGATAAATGATAATGCTTATGAGCTAAAGTTGCTTAAAGGCTATGGGGTATCCCCTACGTTCAATGTGTCTAATCTAACACCCTATATCCTAGAAGAAGAAGACAACCAAGATTTAAGGGCAAATCTTCAACCCCACCCCACCCGGAGATCTGATGGATTGCCAACAGTAGGACTTATCACCCAAGCCCGACTAAGAAGCTTATAAGGACTTGTTGAAAGGACTTAAGCATCTCAACCCAACCTTAATGAGCTTTAGTATCAAGATGGCAATCTGTTGAACTCTTTGAGCACCTAGCTCAAACGTACTCTGCTTTACTTAATCCACTATCCAAATGCCAACTTGCTAAGTGTTGAAGCTGAGGTCCCTATACACTAAGCTACCCTACCAAGCTACGACCTCATTAAATCACTTCGGTAGCCTTCAATACAACATAGCAACAGTTACCCCAACACCAGCTTAATTCAAGCATAATGCTCTAAGATTCCAAAATACGAATCCATTGATAGGTTGCCGCTTGTCCCCTACTTTTCTAACAATTATACTATACTCCTTTTTGTCATTTGTCATATTTACCCTTTTTGTTTTTGGTACTAAGAATCCTCTTCATACATTACCCTTTTTGTAATTTCCTTTATTATATTGTTGCCCTAAAGAACTTACTATAAATAGTCTTTTTCACTATAGTTGTAATCATAATAATATTCCAAACATTAATGAATATTCCTCTTATTGTTCTTCTAAGATACCATTCCCTGAGTATATCCTTTTACACTCTTATCTATTCTTATTCGTAGCTTGAGATTAATGGCAAGTGAACCTTAGTATTAGCTTGTACGTTATATTAAGCAAAGTACTAAGTCGTATCATGTTCATTGGCAAGTCCTATACTAAGAGTAGCTTCATGGAAGCTACTATATGTTACCAATTCCATCTCCTTTTTCTTCGATATTTCAAAGGATCCACCCAATTACTTAACTCCTAAGCACATCACCTTACACATACTAAAGAGCCCTGGCCAAATTCTTTGCTTTCTAGGACCATGATACCACCTCTAACATAAACACCATGTCAGGTATTCTTTCTATCATATCCCATAATGTTTATACGCTCTTTGATATTGGTGCATCCCCTCCATGTATCACGAAATCCTTTCTGCATGTGTGTGCTTTACATGTTACACCTTTAGATGCTTGCTTGTCTATTAACTAGCCCTTAGGGAGTGGAATGGTTCTAAATTAGGTATGTCTTGATGTGAAGATAGAGATTGGGAGGAAGGTTTTACCAACTAATTTATTAGGGCTAGAATTGTCAAACTTTGATATTATTCTTAAGATAGACTAGTTGTTGAAGTATCATGCCACCATCAATTGCTATAATATGGTGGTTTCCTTTAAACCCTCCCCCCAAAGGAGAATCTCTCAATTATCAATTAGAAGTGAGGAGGCTAACCTAGTGTTCCATAAATGATTTGTAGGAAAGGCCTACCTTAGTAGTCCTAGTGACAAAATCAAGTAAAGCCAAATCAAAGATAGAGCAAGTGTTGATTGTATAAGAATTCTTTGATGTGTTTCCAAAAGAACTACTCGACATACCACTTGATGAAGAGATAAGGTTTCTGATAGACTTGGTGCTAGGAACTACACTTATCTCAAAAACAGCTTATAGAATGGCTCCTATAAAATTAGCTAAATTGATGAAGCAACTAAAAGGTACAAGATAAAGGATTTATCAAACCGAGTTTGCCGCCTTAGGGAGCCCCAATTCTTTTTGTAAGAAAGAAAGACTATAGCTTGTAGATGTGCATCTATCAAGATCTAAACTAGGTGACCATAAAGAATAAATATCCCTTTTAGCCTTACCAACAGACCGGCAACATTCATGGATCTCATGAACAAGGTCTTCAGGGAATATTTGGACAAGTTTATTGTAATGTTCATTAATGACATCCTCATCTATTCCAAAAGCAAAGAAGAGCATAAATGGCATCTCAGGATTGTTTTAGGGAAATTGATAGAAGAGCTGTTGTATGCAAAATTCAATAAGTATTAGTTCTAGCTTGAACAAGTGACATTATTGGTTTACATTGTAAACAAAGTAGGCATAGTTATAGATGAGAAGATAAAACTAGTAGCTGATTGGCCAAGACCTAGCATAGTGTCTAGGATCAAAAGTTTTTCCATTCAAACTTGACCCCTTTTGAGTCAACTGGGTCAAAGGTGTTCTCATTCTTGAAAGTCCTTCCACAAACTTCCTATAATAGCCGACAATTGAAAGATAGACTTGTGATGACTCCAATTTCGACATTACCCTAAATTGGGGAAGAATTTGTTATATAAGATGATGCCTCCATACAAGGGTTAGGATGTGTTCTCAAGCAAAATAGCCAGGTGATTGCTTATACCTCCCATCAGTTCAAGTTGTATAAAAGGAATTACCCAACATATGACTTGGAATTGGAAGCTGTGGTACATGTACTAAAACTTCGGAGGCACCATCTAGTGGGAGAAAAGTTAAAGGGACATATGGATCACAAGAGCCTGAAGTACTTCTTCACTTAGATTAATTTGAATATGAGATAGAGGCATTCATTAAAGTTGATGAAGGACTACATCTTAGACATTGAATTTCACTTAGGAAAAGCCAATGTAGTAACTGACATACTAAGTGATTCAAGATAGGGAAATCTGGCAAACTTAATTAGTTCAACAGCCTTTACTTAAGTAGATATGCTAACTTGAGTTAGAAGTTTTGACTAGAGAGATAAGTGGCAGATTATTGAGCTTAAGAGTATAACCTACTTTGATAAACAAAATTAAAGCTACATAAAATGGAAATCAAGGTATTCAGGAGATTAAAGGGAAGATAGGTACAGGGAGAGCTCTGGAGTTCACCATGGGTACTGAAGGAGTTTTAAGGTTCAAAGATAGATTGTATGTACTAGTACAATCAGAACTGAAAAATGAGCTATTAAAAGAAGTGCACTATCTGAGTATATTATATACCCAGGTAACACAAAGATGTATAAAGACTTGAAATACTAATATTGGTAGAACAACATGAAGAAGGAGATAACCGAGTATGTGTCCAGATACCAGACATGCCAATTAATCAAAATTAAGCGACTAAGATAGGTTGGTGAGCTGTAGCTACTACTAGTATCCGAATAGAAGTGGGAACATGTGACTATGGATTATGTCATTACCCTACTGAAGATCTTAGCAAAACATAATGTAGTGTAGGTGATTGTGGACAAGTTGACTAAGTCAACTCACTTTATTCCCATTAATATCAAATACTAGTTGAGAAGACTTACTAGGTTATACATACAAGGAGTGGTAAGATTACACGAAGTGCCAATGACTATCACTTCCAACAAGGACACTTAATTTGTTGGTAAATTTTGAAGAAGTCTACAAAATGCTTTGGGCATGAAACTACGATTCAGCACCGCCTTCCATCCTTAAACAGATGATCAATCATAATTTACTACTCAGATCCTTGAGGATTTATTAAGGCTATATGCACTCAATTTTAACAATCATTGGGATCAACATTTGGATCTAGCAGAGTTTACCTATAATAACAGCTACCAGTTAACCATTCAAATGGTCCCTTATGATGCCCTTTATGGTCAAAAGTGTAGTTCACCTATCTACTGAGATAAGGTAGGTAAAAGACATCTAATGGGTTTAGACTAAATTTTGATTAATAAAGCAGAGGATGCAGGCTATATAAAGTTAACAGAAGAGTTATGTCAATATACGATGTCACCTTTTAGAGTTTCAAGTGGGAGATAATATATTACTGAGGATTTCACCAACTAAAGGAATATCCATATTTAGTTTGAGAGGAAAGCTAAACCTAAGGTATGTTGGTCCTTTCAAAGTCACAGAGAAGATTGGTAAGGTAGCGTGCAAGTTAGAACTTCCTCCAAGGTTAGAAGGTGTATACAATGTGTTTTGTGTGTCAATGTTGAAGAAGTATAAGAAACCTAGCTTAGATTAAGAAAAAGAGTAACATGTGTAAGTTGTGGATCTAGAGTGGTTAGAGTTACAACATGGACATTTCTGTAATTGAGTGTCCTATAAAGATAGTCAATACTAAGGTGTAGGAGCTACGAAGAAGATATTAGCTCCCTATGTTAAGCTGCAATGATCGAATCAGTCAAAGCAAGATGCAACATAGGAATTAAAAGAAAATATTACAACAAAGTACCCAAAACTCTTCCAGGACCAAGGTGATTTTCGAGAAAGAAAGTTTCATTAAAGGGGGGAAAGCTATAAAAATTGAATAAATTAAAATAATAAAAGGAAGGGAAAATATAATATAAGTATTTAAGGGGGTAGCATGACGTAACATAAGATAGTAGGGGCATAAAGGGAATTAAAATATTCCAACTCCTCACTATCTTATGATTCATATCTCTACCTCTCATATCTCCCCACACTCCCATAACGTATCTTTACCTTTGCTAGCAGAATATTCATAAGAGCCCTCTAAAACACAAAGTTAATTTTGGTTTTGGAGAGTTTGATCACGAAAGATTGAAGAAACTTCAAGAAAATGCAAGGAAATTGCATTACTGGGTAATTCTTTCTACTCTTTTACTTAGAACCACATTTTCTTGAAGTAACCAATGAAAAATCATAAAAGACCTACGTTTGTTGCATGTAGGCTATTAAACTTGGAAATTTGAGTGTCTTTTGCAAAAGAGATTAGTAAAGGTAGAGTTTTTCAATGAGTTCTTCGCTTGTTGCTAAGAACTTTTGTTTCCTTCAAAGGAGAGTGAGAGCAACATGATAGGACTTGTTTTGAAGAACTTTTGTATAGGTATTTTAGGCTCTTAAGAGTTCTTCCATAAGGAAAACAGGTAAGCATCTTCGATTTTCAATTCCTTTCATGTTTCATACAAGTTGATTATGTTAATAGTTGAAGTTGATGAATTCGTTGGTTGAATTCAGTGAAGAATGTTTGAATTATGAGTAGGGTAGTTTAGAGGTGTGCATTGGGCTGAACCGGCTTAGAACCAACCTCGAACTGCAAGTAATTGAGCTAGGCAGGCCCTTAAGGCTACAAGCCCAAGTAAGTTTGAAGGCCCTTGAACCGTACCTTTTTTATTTTTTTTTTTAATTTAATTTTCTACATTTCTATCAATTACTATTAATAATTTGTCGCCTACTCATGTATTTCTATTTTCTTTTCAAAACAATTCTAATACTTTATGTGGACATTTAATGCCGCGTGAATAGTTCACTTTTACTTTCAATTAAAATTTTTTTCCATTTTGAAATAATTGATTAGGATTGCATAAGTGTAATGGTGTTTGTTTTGTTTTGTTTTTTTCTTTTTAAATGAAGTTTAGGTAGACCCGAACCGCCAATTCATGGGCCCATCGAGTTTGTGGTTCTCTAAGGTTGAACCACTTAGGCCCTTAAGAACTAGCAGTCCATCAACCAATTCAAGCCCGTCCCTATCCGAATTAAGCCGATTTACAATTTGAAACCAACCCTTGTACATGTCTCAGGTAGTTGCATTAGTTTTTAAAGAAACTACTTGTTTAAGATTATGAAGATGGGTTAAAGTTGGAAGTGTGTGTGAATTCCTGAATTGCAAGTAGATGAGTTTCAAGTTCCCACAAATTTTCAAGAGGAGGATACGGTATGTGTGTGTGTGTGTGTGTATGTGTGTGTGTGTGTGTGTGTGTGTGGAGAGAAACACACACCATGTGTGTTGAATTCTAAGAGACACAGCTTGTGAATATAATACATGTCATAGTGTTTGTTGAAGTTCTTTATGCATCGTGCAATACACATTGTGTATAACAAGTAGGTATACACAACATATATGCCTTGCATACACTATGTAAGTGGTGTACAATGTGCATTTTCCATTTTTAATGTTTATTTAGTTTCCTTTTCTTAAATATTTATTTACTACCCTTGTAAATCAGTTGTAATAATTAAATTGTTTCATAAACCCTATGAGTTTAAATAAGAATCGAATCTAGGAAAGGGTAAGATTATGTAACAAAGCTAAGACAAATAGAGTTGAAACTTAGAAGTGAAGTTGGGCTTAAGTAAGCTAGATTCTAATATTAAATTCTTTACGTAGATAGCCACCAACTAACTCGGTTACTGGTGGTTACTCAAATTTAAGTATGATATATATGTTTTCCTTATTGTACAAGCTAGGATAGTTAATGTAATCAAACTTAAAGGAAACTCGAACCTTAATCAAGTATGTTGTTTATACTTTGCTTTGGCCTCCCACTAGTAGGGTCTAGTATAGTTAATGAGATAGTTAATAATCTCTGCACATCGCTATCTTGAATGAAGTCCTACACTAAGATGATCTAGTTAGAATTAAGAGGGTTAATTAGGTATTGGAGAAGACCTAATACCAATACTTATGTAATAGTATATAATTATCGCTTGTAAGGGTCATGAGTTACCCTAAGTTTAAGATGTTGACATTGTGATGTTTGTTAGACTTGTTAAACAAAGATAATAGTCAGTGTTTGTTACATGTTGATATAGATACTAATGTATGCATGTATGAGATTGTTATTGATTGATCATGCACATGTGATTGATATTTAATACTGGGCATTAGCTTACCCTTCGAGGATTATGTTCTTTAGTTGTAGGTTCAGGTTATGAAGATACTACTAATTATTATTATGATAACACTAATTACGATTATTATTACTATGACAAGGATGGAGATTACTACTACTTAGATGATGGGTTGGGATATACGTAGAGTAGTTGCTAGAGAAGGATTGTTGAGCTAAGATGCATTTGTTGGTTTTAGTTATGATCATTATGTTTCTTTGATCATGGTACTTATTGGTGTTATGAGACTCCTTAGTAATGTGCTAAGTTCTCTCTTCACATATTTTGATGATAACAAAAAGAAGAATGCAGTTAACAAATATAATGAGTGTACTGGATACTTTAGAGGAAAATCAAGTTGACAAGGAAAATGATATTGAAACTTGTGCTAGTTAAAATATATATCAGAAAATGCACCGACAAAAGAACATAAAAGTATAGGAAGTGAATAGAGTCCATATCAGAAGTTATTACTAAGCTATTTTTTGACAAATCCGAATAGGTTAAGTTGGAGAAATATGTAGAAGACCTAACTCCACTTTATTGAGCATATTTAGGTAATGCGCTCAATTCAGTTCCATTAAGTTGGATTAAGTCCTTAGGGATTTTAAGGAAATTTATTCTAAAATATGCTCAAGAATCAGTCTAATGAATGATAGATTTAGGTGGAGCAATTCTATGAAGGCATCTTGATAACTCTTTAGCAAGATTAAATCAAATACATTAAGGACAACAAAATATGAAATAACTTGTTGCTTTATTTGAAGTATACAAGGTTCTAACAAAATTTGATCATGACAGCAAGTTATCTTAGATAAATTTTTGTCCGAAATTTATATGTTTCAATCCAAAGTGACTTAAGAGGACTACAGCTTGAACAAATCAAGAAGATATTTCGTTAGGGATAAGTTTGAATCCTATGGATATTCATAGCCAAATTTTCAAATAATTTCATATATTGGTTTAAGGATTTAGCCATTAAAATTTTTAAAAAAGGTGCTAAATATTTTTAACAAACAAAGTAAAATTTCATTTTTGTCCTTATCCAAATCCTAAGTGTTTCAGATTTCAAATGCAAATCAGTATCATATCCGACAACGTTCAAAAAGAAATGTTATTCTCAATTCACAATGTATTAGGAGATAATAAAGTTTCATTTTGAAAATTCAAATGTTCAAAATTCCTACTTTTTGGGGATATTTCTCCAACAGCAAGACCAATTGTTTTTTAATCAAGATTTCTTAGAGAAAGACTAGCAACTAGCCATTTTCTAGCTATTACATATAAGGATAACCAATATAAGTCGAAGATGCACAAGATACAAGACACAACACTCAAATCAAAATTGATATTTTAAAACCTCTCTTTTGAATACAGTCAGAAGTTCTATCAGAAACTTAGTTAGAAACTGAGCGGAAATAGTTTTCTCATTTCATTGTTGTTGTTCTAATGCAAATACTGTAAAGAGATTCTAGTTTGTATTGTCTCATTTTTCCATGTAAACTTTATTGATATTGTAATTGAGTAAGTGTGAAATTAGGGGGTTCTATAGTCTTATGTTTAGCATAGGTATAATTAGTGAGATAGGATAGAAAAATGGCTAGATATCCTTGTAACCTCTTATTTATTTTTTATTAGTGAAAATACTGGACTAGTGAAACGATACCAGTAAAAAGACCAGATCTTCGGTAATGGAGCTAGAAGAGAGTAGTAAGCAAAAGGCTAAAGTTTTATAAATTGATCGGTTGATCTTCTTTCTCTCTATCCCATTTAGTTTCAAACTTTTCTTGCTTGAATTATTATTTTTGCACCTAAGTTAAACAAGCAATATTCTAGTAGTAGTACTCTCTCTCTCTCTCTCTCTCTCTCTCTCGATAGAAGTGTTTTATTTACTTTTCCCATTCATATCATTGCCAATTCCATGTTTATTCAAATGAAAACTTTTATGGTTAGCTTCGTGGTTTACATGGACATAAAGGCTACTAATTTCTCCAATCCACTGCACCTATCAATTTCTAGAGAAAGATCAAAAGGAAAAAAGAGAGGTTGCTCCGATGCAGATGTGGCCTTCAATTCTTCTTCCATAACAAATTCATGAATTTCATCTTGTTCGAACTATATTTGCTAAAATTACTTTTACTTCCCTTTATGGAAGCCATTGCTCAAGTGAGAAAATTTTCAAAAAAAGAAAAAAAATGAACTATACCCACCCAACAATTTTCATTGTTTAGCATGCACCATCAAGTTTTGCCTCATGGAAGTTTTGGTTGGGTGAAGTGAAGCAAAAGTACAAAGAAAAGGAACACCAAGACAAACAGCTCCAAGTTGTGCCCATTAGCTCCCACTTCATTTTATTTTTCAAAAGATAATACTAAGTTGATCGTTTTTCTTCTACTACCTCTCATTAGCAAAATAAAAATTCTACGACTACCTTAGGTGATCATCAAGGAACAAAATGTAAAATAGGAGATGATGTGTATGTTAATTGGCTAGAAAAAGCATAATGATGTCTACATCTTAGCCAACCACTATTTTCTATAGAGAAAATTTCTCCATTTTCATTTTCTTACACAGTGAATTCCCTAATGACAGCTACAACTTTTGAAGCAATGCCAACTTGATCACTTGGAAAACCCTCATTTGAGCCCAAATCACGGAGAGCATCAAAGTGGTGAAGAAGAAGTATTGTTAGTGAGTATCTATAGCACGATAGTACAAATATGATGAGTAACCAACATCACCAGGCCTGGAACGCGAAGGAAACAGCCATTGAGGAAGCATGTGACATAACAAAGCTCAATCTAAGTCAATTATACAACAAGTTGATGGCATATGAACTTGAATATCTCAAGTTAAAAAGTGTGTCAAAAGATTCGAAGGAAAAGTATATAGCCTTCAAAGCCAGGGATGTTGAAGTAGATTCAGAAAGTGACGAATCTTTTGAAGACGAAGAAGAAGACATATCAATGCTAGCTAAGTACCTGAATCATCTTCTTAAAAATAAAGGTAAGAAAATCTATAACTCGAAAAATTTTTCTTCTAATAAAAACAGGAGTAATGTAGGAAAAGGTTATAAAGAGAAAAAAAGAAAAGAAAGTAAAAAAAAAAAAAAGAAAGAAGGAGATTGTATGTTATGAATGCAAGAAACCCAAACATATTAAGTGTGAGTGTCCAATGATGATCAAGAAAATGGATAAAGACAAGGAAAAGTGCAAATCATTGATGGCCACATGAAGTGACTTGGACAAGTTAGAAAATAAAGCAAAAAGTACAGATGGTGGAACTGAGGAGGCAAACTTATGCTTAATGGCTCTTTTTGAGGTAAGCTCCGAATCTAAAAGTAAATTTGATGATGAAATTCTAGAAGATATTTATGCTCAGATAAATAAATTATTAAAAGTCTTGCTAAGGCTAATGATAAGAACATAAGAATTGATAATGAAAACAAGTTATTAAAAGAAGAAAAAGATGCTCTTATTCAAATAAATAAATTGTTAGTAGATGAGAATGACATCTTAAAAAATGATCTTGAAGGACTATACATTGCTAGGGAAGTTGTAATCAATGAGAATCTAATATTAAAGGAAGAAATAAAAGGCTTAAAAGGATGAGTAGACATTTTGTCTAGTTCAATACAAAATACTTTTAAGAAATTTAATGAAAGCAATAAGAAACTCTAGTTGTTTATTTCATGTTAACATATTGATCAATCTAAAATTGGTTTGGGATTTGAAAATAGTGAATCTTCACATTCTAAAAAAGAGATAGTGTTTGTAAGACCAAGGATGGACATGATAAAGAAATAATTGATAATAAAGAAAAAGGCAAGGCTATTGAGCAAGTTAGAAAGTCAAGCAAAAACTCTTCTAGCCAAAATAAAAAGTATCCACAAGCAAATGGATACTTTAGAAACTCAATCAAAAAGTATGAAACTCCACATTCAAGGAGTATGGTAAGCAACAAGTGTAAAACTCAAAAACCTTATGCTTGCTTCTTTTGTAACAAGCTAGGACACATTCAAAAACATTGCTTCTATAGAAATTCTAAGATCAGTAATTATCAAGTAAAAAATCAAAATAAGAGCTTGAATTTTAAAGGACCCAAGCTTTGCTGGGTTTGTAAACAAAGTTGATTTGTTTGTGATGTATGTAGGAGTACGAAGCCAAAATAAAAGGAACATGGTATCTTAATAATGACTGTTCAAGACACATGATTAACGATGCTTCATTGTTCACAAACTTAGTTTGGAAAAAAGATAGCTATGTTAAATTTAGAGATAATGGTAGAGGTAAGATAGTTGCAATAGGAACAATTAGTATTCCTCCCCATACAATTGAAAATGTGTCTCTTGTAAAAAGATTAGAACATAATATGTTAAGCATAAGCCAACTTTGTGATAAAGGATATAAGATAATTTTTTAACATAATAGATGCATTGGTTTTGATAAAAATGGAACTATGCTCTTTGAAGGATTTAGGAAGAAAAATAGTTATCTTATCAAGCCTACAAAAATTAATTTAGAAAGTTGTTTCTTGTCGTCGCATGATAATATATCTCTATGGCATCAGAAATTGGGACATATGAATTTCTATCGGATGGAAAAATCATCTAAAAAGAATTTAGTAAATGGTTTGCCAAAGCTAAGAATTCAAGATGATATTCGTTGTGTTGCATGTATGAAAAATAAGATGAGTTTAGTTTCTCATAAGAGTAAGAATGTCATTTTCCACTAAAAGACCTTTAGAATTGTAACACATGGATTTGTTTGGTCTTACCAAAACATTAAGTCTAGGTGGAAACAAGTATGGTTTAGTGATGGTTGATGATTTTTCTAGATATTCTTGGATTATGTTTCTTCATCATAAAAGTAATTCATTTAAAAGTTTTGAAGTGTTTACTAGACAAATTCAAGATGAAAAAAGAAGCATCTATAATCAATCTTAGGACAAATCATGAAAAAGAATTCGATAATACTGATTTCATAATGTTTTGTGAAAATAATAGTAGAACTCATAATTTCTCTACTCCATATACACCACAACAAAATAGGGTAGTTAAACGTAAAAATAGAACTATTTAAGAAATGACAAAAACCATGATAAATTAAAGTAATGTAGCTAAGTATTTTTGGGTTGAAGCTACATCCACTACATGTTATATTAATAATCATTTTTACATAAGACCCTTGACAAATAAGACATCACATGAAATTTTTAAAGGTAGGAAACCTACTATTTCGTACTTTCATGTATTTGGATGTAAGTGTTTTATGAAGAAAATAGGTAAAGTTTTAGGAAATTTTGAAGAATGAGAAAATAAAGCAATATTTATAGGATACTCATTGAATTCTAAAACCTTCTGAGTATACAATAAGATATCCAAAGTGGTTGATGAATCCATTAATGTTAGATTTATTGAGGAAACAAAAAAAAAAAAAGGATTCTAATGATGAAGCACCTATGATTTCTAAGAAAGAGAAAAAAACAATAGTAGTGAAGGAATGTTAGAATCTAAGTGAAAACATATGTCAGAAAGTACTCTTGAAAACCTTTATACTCCAAATATCGCCGATAAGCCAAAAGGGAATTTGAATGGTTCAACAAGGACTTACACTAGATCTAATGTCACTAGTAAATCAAAACCGTGATCAAAATGTCCATCAAAAAGTAAGTTAGAAAGTCCTAAAAGTTTATATACACCTCCCTCTACTTTGAGATTTAAACTACATCATCTTCCGAATTAGGAAATTGGTAATATTAGTTCTAGTGTTAGAACTAGATCTAATCTTCAGAACATAGAAAATTATTTTGCATTGCTTTTTGAGGCTGAACTTAACTTTATTGATGAGGCTTTAAATGATAATAATTGGATTAATGCTATGCAAGATGAACTTAACCAATTTCAAAAGAATTAAGTATGGAGCTTAGTACCCAAACCTAAAGATAAATCCATAATCGATGTTAAGTAGGTGTTTAAGAATAAGTTAGATGAAAATAGAAAAATTGTGAGAAATAAAGCTAGATTAGTAGCTAAAGAATATTCACAAGTGGAAGGAATAGATTTCGATGAAACATATGCACTTGTAGCAAGGTTACAAGCTATCAGATTATTGCTTGCTTTTGCTAGTTTTAAATTTTTTTTGTTTCAAATGGATGTAAGAAGTGATTTCTTAAATGGGTATATAAAACAAGATGTGTATGTTGAGCAATTTCTAGGATTTGAAGATTTATTTAAATTTGATTGTGTCTACCAACTCAAAAAGGCCTTATATGGTTTGAAACAAGCACCACGTGCTTGGTATGAAAGATTAAGTGAATTTCTAATAAGAAATGGTTTTCAAAGAGGTAAGGTTGATATAATTTTATTCTTAAAATATCATGATTATAACATTTTAATTGTGCAAATATATGTGGATAACATGGTATTTGTTTCTACTAATGAAAGTTTTTGTCAAGAATTTTCTAAGCTCATATAGGCAAAATTTGAAATATCACTCATAAGAGAATCAAATTTCTTCTTAGGGCTTCAAATCAAGCAGACTGACTATGATATATTTGTTTATCAAGAAAAATATACCAAGCAAATTTTGAAAAAATTCATATTTGAAAACTCCAAAGGATCATCAACCCTGATGAATACATGAACCAAGTTAAACTTAAAGGCAAATAGTAAGAAGTAAATAAGAAACTATATCATAGCTTAATTAGCTCTCTGTTATATTTTACTACTTCTTGCCTTGATATTTTATTCAATGTGTGTATATGAGCAAGGTTCCAAAGTGATCTAAAAAAAATGCACCTATCTACTGTAAAGAAAATTTTTAAGTATATTCACAGTACCACAAAATTAGGAATCTAGTATCCTAAAAATCATAATTTTGATTTAATCAAATATTCAGATATTAATTATGCAAGCTATAAAGTGAATCGAAAGAGTACTTTTGGTACATGTTAGTTTTTAGGGGACAAATTAGTTTCTTAGTCTTCCAAGAAACAAAATTCTATCGCCCTCTCTACTGTAAAAGCAAAGTATGTTTCTATCAGTAACTATTATACTTAGATTTTATGGTTAAAACAATAGTTGTTAGATTATGGGTCATCTTATAAAAATATTCCTATTAAGTATGATAATACTAATGCCATAAATTTGACAAAAAACCCAGTTCATTATTCACAATCTAAACATATTGAGATAAGACATCACTTTATAGGAAATTATGTGAATAATGGAGATATCATAGTAGAATTTGTACTAACTGGTAATCAGTTAGTAGATATATTCACAAAAACCCTTGAAAAGATTCGTTTTGAATATATTAGAAATGAGATAAGAGTATGCAATCCTTTTTGTTAGATAATTAAATAAATGTGTATATTTTTAATGTACATTTTTTATCTTTTTAAATTGAAGTTGTAAAATATTTTTTTAATATAATATAATCTAACAAGATGTAAAATATTAACTTATAAAATAATCTTAAGATATTTTTTCTCTCTCCTGTATTATCGTTTCTCATAACTTCTCATATGCAACTAGAAGCATGATTTTTTTTTTTTTTTTAACCATGATCATGCCTACTAAAAGCACATTTCTTTTCCATGCTTAAGAAAATTAAAGCAATTCTATAGTTGGTTAATTTCTTTCCACGATCTTTTCTAATACATGCCTATTTCTACTCTCTTTAAATTCTTGCTTCTTTTTCTATTAGCCATGCAACTTAGGAAGTCTACATGACATCAAACAAATCTTTTGAAGTTTAGGAAAAAACCACCAAAGATCACCATGAACCTTGTTGATGAACCTTTGACTCTATTGAAATGTCTCACAATGACCCAACTAATGCTACTCCTAGAATTTTATACGAATATGGGTCCTTTTTTAAAAAATAATACGAAAAAAGTCTCATGTGAAAAATATTAGGAATCTAGTATAGTGAAGGTGCATGCAAACATACGCCTTCACTTTTTCTTGTTTTTTACACTAAAGACGCATACAATCTGAAGGTACACATACTGCATGCACCTTCAATGTAATTCTAAAACACTGGGGGGCATATGCCTTCAGTATACCACTTATATAAACCCCATCTACATGCGTCTAGCCTCATTTTCACTCCAACCAAATTCTAAAACATCTAAAATGCAGAGAAAACTAAAGGACACACAAAGTTGAAGTTCCCCTCTAATATTTCACGCTGCTGTACGTTTGAAACAAATAATAATCCATAATGTATATTCGCAAATTTTTTTTTAATCTTAATAGTAATTCATATTGTGTGCTTTTAAAAAATAAAAAGGAAAATGTTACTACATTATGTATATTGAGTAGTTATGGATGTACCATAAGTTATCTAATTTATTAATATTTCGTAAAAATTTATTATATTTTATCTATATTAAGGCATTTTTTTTATTTTAGTAGATAAGTTATACGAATATAGGTATAAAAAATTTTAGTATGTAAATTGAAATTGTTATATATATATATTGGCGTTTGCAATGTATTAGGTTAAATTAATGAGTTAAGGTTAGGGTGCGCGACGCAATTTAACGAAATGCATTTCGTGCATTTAATGACACAATTTCGTGCTTATGCACTACGAGTGTAACGTAACGAGATGTCCTTACATAAGGAAGAGCATGATATTCCCATACATATTAGGGTTAGAGCCTTACATACGAGAGGTTGGTTTCTAGGGAGTTGCACAGCTTCCATTTATCGTGTTAGACTGGTATCTGATTATAGCTTTAGTAGAGAGATAGAAGGTTGAGACACATACATTCCACTTACCCACCGGAGAGGTGACCATCACACTATAGGATGTTAAGGTCTAATTCGAGCTTCCGATAAAGGGGTTTGCATTGGCGGGTCGAATCGAGACGGATCATGAGTAGAGCTAGCCTAATGTAGGGGAGAGATTGTTGAGCATCAGGCCAACTCAGATGAGAAGTGCTCATTTATCTCTTACATGACTACAAAAGCACTTTCGGGTACTTCCTCGTAAGGTAGATGACAAGACGACTTGACATTATGCATGTGCATACATACTCAGCCTGATGCAGGGAGTCATATTTGTAGACAAATCTTCCAGTCTTATTCATCTCATGTTCCTGCCATTAGTGAAGGACTTCTTTATAGCTAGGCAATTCAGCTGGGGCGGCGCTTGCTTAGCATGGTTATACCGACAATTGTGCTCTATCTCATCATCCAACGCTTATGAGCTTAGTGGGGCCATGATTCTACTTCAAGTTTAGGCTTGGGATAGATCCCCACATGTCACCCTGCTTAGTTGATATAGTTTTATTATCGATAGGGATAAGCAATTGGCAACCAAATGGAGGGTAGTAAGAGCTACCACTCAGCATCCGATGCATGTAATGAATGTGTACTGTACACGTTTGACATGCAAATGACATAACAAGTATGATATGATAACTTTTCCTCTTTCCTATCCTTTTGTCAAACTTAAGTGCTGACCCTCATTGTTTTGCTTATTTCTTTTCTTTTCTTTCTTTCTTATTAAGTTGTTTGAGAGCCTTATACAGAGAAGTTACTGTAGTTGCTACCATACTTCTGCATTGCTAGGCAACACATTTAGACTACCTAGGTACCACTCATATGTTTCCACATCATTAAGTGGTGTTTCCCAAATAGTATTGTCCAACAGTTTGGTGAATACCAATACCCCCTACAAGAGGTTGACACCTCTGAGTAGCTCCACCAATTGAACCTCCAAGGTAAGACAGATGTTGATTAGATCAACATACACACTACGTACATTCAGGGTTAGGGATAGAGACACAGATTCTTAGTACATATCTAGGGTCCCTGAAGGGTTGATGAGAGTTACTGGCTATAGTACAGACAGATCACTCGGTATTACATTACACACTAGGGAGCTGTCATCAATTGGTTAGTAAGTACGTGTGAAATTGTCTATTAGTTTATATACTCGTACATGCTTGCTATCATATATTCTAACACCTGTATTTTTACTTATTTCAGGTGGACTCGCTTTGGAGTGTGCAGCTAACACCTGACTATCTTACAACGCTCGGTATTATAGATGGGACACTACAGTTCATTAAGCAGTACAGTAACCTCATCCTTTACCCGTAGTATACAGGCATATAGTAACCACCCTATATAGACTATAGTGGGGAGTAGGAACCACCTGTGGATGAGGATGTGTCGACTCCTCATGTACTACCTAGGGGTAGAGCTTGAGTTTGAGGAGGTAAGGCTTAATTAAGACATTGCCAAGCAAACCTCGTTGATGATGTCCTACTACATAGGTGTCATTCCATAGACTTCAGGCAAATCAACGAAGGATACAACACATACCCCGGGTCAAGAGTTACCACTACCTTGGGAGCTAAATCTAGCTCTAAGGCTGAATCTAGCTCTTACATGATTCCCGAGTTCCAATGTCATCTTGATTTTACGACTCCACCAATACCTCAAAAGCGATGTTCCACCCCCACATAATCCTCCATAGGTGAAGGCATCACTCAACTGTAGCCGGCCCCTCCAATTGACCCAATCCCTCTCAAGGATCTTAATCTTAATGATCCACCACCTCAACCTATGCAGTCACAGGATGAATGGAGGCATTTACTTCTATCCAGTGCTATGAGGACCTTCATACGACATAGGCAACAATAGATATGTTTTGTCTAAATTTTCTTTTTTCTTTTTACCATTGTATTGACATTAATATTGAGTTGTGACAAATTTTGTATATATACTGATTATTCAAAATGTAGTTTAGCTTTTATTAGAGATCGTAGTTCATGGCATTCTTTATTTATCCCGACATTACAATTTTCAATTATTTTTTACTGTAACTGACTCTTATGGTAAATGGATGATCATTCCATACGCCGAGCTTTTTCTTACTTGCTATCTTTATTGAGGTGTCCCATCAACTGTTATTTTATGCAATCGACTTCTATAGCAAACTTTTCATTCGATTAATAATGTACAGGGGGAAGTATATGTTTTAATTGTGTGGAATTGGAGGAAATTACTAAAGGCAATGTTTTAATTTGAACTAAAGGCACATGTAGTGCATGCACCTTCAGTTTAAATTAAAACACTAAAGACACATGTATTAGATGTGCCTTCACTATAACACATTCATAATATTTTTCACATAAGGCCCTTTTTTGAAATAGTTTTTGAAAAATGACTCATATTCATATAAAACTCACTACTCCTAAGTCTAATCCAAACCCTAACCTTAACCCTAACCCGAATCCAAACCATGATTCAAGTCCCATTCAAGAACCTATCATGGATAAAAAAATACAAACATTGCGGCACACAAAAGTAGTAATTCTAAGAGCATAGGTACAAGTATTGAAGTTTATGAGGAAGAACAAAAGGAAACCCCCATAAAAGAAAAAAAGGAAAATACTTCTCAAAGGAGAAAATCAATAACAAAGGCAGCAAAAAAGTTTAACTTTGAAGTTTCTTCTAAGAAAATTAAAAAGAAACCTTCTTGTGTTCAAAAGAGAAAGGGGTCAAAGGATTCAAATGAAGATCAGAAAAGTTGTTAAAAAGATCAAAGGTAAACCTATTCGATCGATTTATTTCGAGTTTCCATATTTTTCTAAGAACAATTTGTACTAGATGAGATAGTAAATTTACTGGGATATAAGAAGCTATGTGACATTAATGAAGTTATGCATATAGAAATCATAATAAAGTTTTATGAAAATATGGATTTTATTAGAAAGGATGGGGTAAAGTTAGAAATTAAGGGTAAAAAGATTAAGATAACAAGGAAAGATCTGATAAAATGTTTCATTTTAAAGGATATGAAAGATTATGCAGAGTTAGTTAGTTTGTCCAAAAGGGAACTATTCTCTATGTTGAATGATGGGGTTGAAGTAAGTAATGAAAGAAATGTATTCGTGTTTGATTTTAGGCTAATTGTGAGATTGATACTTAAATTAATAGTGAGTTGTATACTGCACAAGAGGAGCAATACCACAATTGAGTCAATAAAAGATGCTCTAATCTTGTTAAGTATTAAACTGAAGAAAGATTTAGACATTCCTAGATAGATTTTGAGGCATATGAAGAGGAATGAGGATAGTAAACCTTATGGAGCTATTGTAATAAAATTACTAAAATCGAAGGGTATAAAGATTCCAAAAGTTAAAAAAGTCTCAATCCTAAGCAAGAAGATTGGTGAGCTTGTTTTCAAGCACATGGGAATCTTTATCAAGAATGAGCTTTAGTTTACTAAAGACTTGGCTCACTATATTCATCCCAACAATAGGACTAGGACTTTATATTTTTTTGTATATAGAGTTCAGGGGGAGACAAAAGTTAGAGGAGGTAGATTTGATGACTTTAATCTCTTAGAAAGTGAGTCAGAAACTATGAAGGATGATCTAAAAGAAAAGGGTCAGCAACCTGAGAAGCCTAAGAAGAAGTAGAAGAAGGATTACGTGCCAATGACAGGGGGAGACCTCCAGATTAGAAAAAGAAAGGCTATATCAAGATCAAGAATTAAGCCCAAAAGTGACTTAGAACCTATAGAGGTTAACCCAAGTTAAACATCTTCTGATCCTCTAAGTATGAATAAGCTAGATTTGGAGAAGCTTATTACTAAGATCATAGAGGAAAGGCTAGGTGAATAAAAGCCTCTAGAAAAGCCTAGTTCTAAATTCCATGAAAAAGATCCACTTCCTGATTTTCAACCCTCAACTCCAAAAGTCACTAACTCCTGTTCAACAAAATCCTGAATCTGATCAAACTCCTACCGATCCTACTAAAAAATCAGTTGCAAAAGAGCATCCTACTATGCTTAAGCTCACATCTAAGATAGCTCAAGTTTCGTGTCTTGCATTAGTACCATATGTACTTACATCTTCCATGTTTTCAACCATTCTTGTAACAACAATTCAAGCAGAATCTGTTCCCACTTCAACAGCAACTTAAGAAAGTCTTGCTATAAAGTACAAAAGAACTAAGACTGCAGCTTATGAGACAACAAAACCACAAAAAAAGAAGTGATGCATCCAATTGTGATTCCAGTTCTTTTTTATTGTGTCCATGACTTGTTTTGTCAAGACAAGTCTGTCTTTTTCTACTTTCATGCTTAGTCAATTTTTAATTTCTTAGTTTTGATGTTACATATCAAAATGTTAGCCAAATGTTCTGATATCAGGTTATGTTAGTCAGATATGAACTTTTGTCATCTTGATGTATTTTGTCTTTTGCAGTTTAAATCAATGAAACTTTGGTTTTTCCATTATCCTTTTCATATCATTTATCTATATGTCTTATATTTAGGAGAGGAAATTATATCTTCAAGATAATAACAAAAAGGAGTAGTAAGACACAAAAACATTAAAGTCTGGAAGTTTAAAATTAAACAACAAAGAATTAAAATCTAGAAATTCTATAATTTCTTATTTAATATAACCAATGATTTGTTTAATGATTATGATTTGTTTGATGGTATGTGTTGAATGTTTTTGTTTCAAATGGTGTTTTGTTATCATCAAAATGGGGGAGAATATTGAGTTCTCTCTTCATGTGTTTTGATGATAACAAAAAGAAAAATACACTTAACAAATATAATAAGAGTATAAGATACTTTAGAGGAAAATCAAGTTGAAAAGGAAAACGAGGTTGAAAATTGTGCTAGTCAGAATGTATGTTCGAAAGTGTATCAGTAAAAGAACTTAAAAGTGTAGGAAGTGAATAGAGTCTATATCAAAAAATATTACCAAGCTATTTTCTTACAAATTCAAACAAGTTAAGTTGGACAAATATGTAAAAGACTTAGATCCACTTTATTAGGCATATTTGGATAATGTACTGAATTCTGTTCTACTAAGTTAGATTAAGTCATCTTTGGGGATTTTAAGAAATTTTATTTTAAAGTATGCTCAAGAATTAGTTTCATGAATGATGAATTTAGGTTGAGCAATTCTACAAAGGCATCTTGATAACTCTTTAGCAAGATTAAATCAAATACATTAAGGACAACAAAATATGAAATAACTTGCTGCTTCATTTGAAGTATATAAGGTTCCAACAAAATTTAATCTCGACAACAAGTTATCTTAGATAAAGTTTTGTTCAAAATTTACATATTTCAGTGCAGAATGACCTGAAGATATCTACATATCTTTTATAATGAGACTGCAACTTGAATAGATCAAGAAGATATTTTGTTAAGGATAAGTTTAAATCTTATGGATATTCATAACCAAATTTTCAAATAAGATTAGATATTGGTTTAAGGATTTAGCCATTAAAATCTTCAAAAAAGCTATTGAATATTTTTAACAAATGAAGTAAAAAGGGAGTAAGTTCAAATGTTTGGATAAAGTGTTGGACAAGGTTTATCAAGATCAATTTCAGATTTATTCTTATCCAAATCTCAAGTGCATCGGATTTCAAATGCAAATCAGTATCGTATTCAACAACATTCAAAGGAAATGTTAAGCTCAATTCACAAAATATCAAGAGATAACAGAGTTTCATTTTGACAATTTAAACGTTCAAAATTCCTACTTTTTTGAGATATTTCTCTAATAACAAAACCAATTATTTTGAATCAAGATTTCTTTGAGAAAGATTAATAACTAGCTGTTTTCTAGCTGTTGGATATAGGGATAACCAATATAAGTCAAAGCTGCATAAGATACAAGACATAATACTCAGATCAGAACTAAAATTTAAAACCACTCACATGAATACAATCACAATTTCTGTTAGAAACTGAGCAAAAACAGTTTTCGCATTTCATTGTTGTTATTTTAATGCAAATATTGTAAAGAAATTCTAGATTCTATTATCTCATTTTTTTCGTGTAAACCTCATTGATATTGTGATTGAGTGAGTGTGAGATTGGAGAGTTTCCTATAGTCCTACGTTTAGCATAGATATAGCAAATGAGATAGGACAAAGAAGCAACTAGATATCTTTGTAACCTCTAATTCATTTTTTATTAGTGAAAAAATTGGACAATTGGAACCATATTGGTTAAGAGGACTAGGTTTTCAACAGTTGAGTTAGAAAATAATAGTAAGCAAATGGCCAAAACTCTATAAATTGATTGCCTGATCTTCTTTCTATCTATCTTATTTAGTTTCTAACTTTTATTGCTTGAATTGTTATTTTTACACCTAAGTTAAACAAGTAATATTCTACTACTCATACACCATATAAGTTATTAAGAGGAGTTTTGTTTTTAAAATCAAAAAAGTTTTATTTTTTGCTAAAGATATCAATTCACCTCTCACAACACCCCCACCACACCAGAAACCCCTTAACCCTACCTACCCTACTACCCCCTACCCCCTTCCTTCCTTCTCTCTCTCTCAGTATCTTACACAGGACTAACATAATGGTTTGATACTTGTGTTATGTAGAGCTATGAGCTCTTGACTTATGATGACTAAATTCATATCTGATTCCTATATATTTAGAGTTGTAGTGGTATATACATCACTCTTTATTTATAAATTATGAAGTTCTCTAAGTTGCGAGTTGACAGATTTACCATTAATGGTAGAGATTAAATAGGTTACAAGATCCTAGATGTCTTAGCATATCTACCCCTAAGGTTAATATGTAGCATGGCTATGGCTCCTCAAGTTTTGAGACATTACACTCTAATTTCCAACATTTTAGAACAATATATATCTATATATATATAGTTTCCTTTCTATATAGCTCATTTATGAGTATGCCTTATTCAAATCCTAATTTTATTTGGAAATTACTTAGAATTGCTTATAAAATTCCAATTAGAAGTATGATGTAGTTATCATTAAAGTTAGTAAATATCATAGTTTACACATAAACTTTTCTATATTTTACAATTACACACCTAAAGTTTCAATTCGTCCAATTAATGATTCAATTGTCATTATTTACACGTCAATTAACTCTAATTCACACTGTTAATTTAGTTAGTACGATTAAATCCTCCTAAAACTATGGACGATCACCTACGACTGCACCACTAGACCTACTACTTTGCAAGAGATGGTCATGACCACCTATTAAGGGTCATGCGACCCCCTAGAACAATAGGTGGCTATCTCATTAGCTGATTTTGCTTACTAGACTAACAGTATGAACCATAGTTAACAGAGATGCAGACAGTGACAATTTATTCTTCAACTAAGTGTATCATTATACACATTGAAATTTCAAATTTATAATTGTAAAAAGTGATAAAGTTAAAATATAAATTGTGATATTAACCTCATTAATCTCAATAAATAGCCATGCCATAATTTTTTATTCCGATTAGCCATATAGCACTCAATGTCCATTACTAGTTACATTCTTCAACTATTATGATTTTGATTACATTTAGCTTAGGTCCAAAGTCATCTTTGCAAGCATTATTATAGTCCTACTTGTTAGTTCTCATGAACATTTAGCAAATTGAAGATATTTACAGGAAAGGAAACATAGCTTACTTACTCTCATCCATTAGTTGGAACGAAATCCCTTGACTATACAAGAATACTTCATACCACAAGAATCACTTTTTTCAATAGGTTTTACGATCGTCGAGGCACATTTTCATACAAAAGCTCTCTCAAGTCCTCTTTGAGACTTCATAATTATGATATAATTTTTTCTCTTTTTTTGGCAGCTATTTATTCGATAAATACGTTCAACCCATGCATAGCAAAAACTTATTATATGGATAGAGCTATAGGACTACGCGTCAAATCCAACTATCAAACAAATTGTGTTGCTAGGGCTATTCATATATGAATCCCTTTAAATCGAACACGAATCCCTAAACATGAATTACTGACATTATCTTACGCCTCCTAGAACATGTTCGAAATATAAGTTTCTCCGTCAATGCAACGTGACCCGCTTGGTGCATTGGGCCGAAGGCTGCCTTTGCCAATGCAAGGATGTGTGGAGCGAAATACCAACGTGGTCTCAGATGCTTCAGGTTTGTTCGGCAGGAATAGTGTACAGTAAGGAATAATACGACTTAATTTTGTCATTAAAATACACATTATGCCTTGATACTTTCATTGATCCATTATAACCCGGTTTGACCCCCCGGTTAAAGCATTTTTCATCTCAATAGGCGAAACAGATGCTAAGGACCTTAATGTATCATGAAGAGGTTTATAACATAACATTCCAACCTCTTGTCCACCTGGCCAATAATTTTTTTTTTCAAAGAAAAAAGAAGCAAAAATGAAGACGAAGAAGCAGCAGCTCCCGTCAGCTGCGGCTGCTACCATAGAACAAATCAGAAACAGCATTGTTTACCAGAACTCAATGACATATTTGTAGAGGGATCCGGAAATTATACTACTCTATGCAAGAAAGAGAGACGAAATGGAGAGAACTATACATGTTATGTTATAACCCGAGATGTAGCTTGCTTTTTGCCAGCCATGGAGGCTGATGCTTACACTTGAATGTATCTTCGTCTCCGTCTCCATCTTCACCATCCTCTTAAAACATACACGGCAAAAGCATTACAAAGATAGTAAGATAAACCAGCAAGTATGTTGGAAATTCGATCCCAGTCACTTATTATAAAAGCTTTAGCATTCTCAAACGCTCTTCATGTCCTGCATCTAATTTTGGTGGTGCATAACAGCCACTAAGGTCCTCCACAATGTACTCCTGCAAAATGATTCAAGGGCTTTTAATAGCAACACAACTAAAATAAGGTGCTTATATCAACCTAATCATATGCATCATTCATGTTAATGGATTGTTTGAATATTCAAATACAATAGATCCAATCAATATTCTAGAAAAATGAATATCAGTAAAACACGGGACACTTGAACTAGGACCCTAGTCCTGTTACTGAACAAGTAGTCCCCTTGGGCCTTTGGTCACTCGTCTATTAAAATTCCACCACAGTTTGAAGCTTTAGGAACAAGCTGCCAGACACGACATCAGTATCTTTTAAACAGCTATATTGAGATGCAATGTACATCTAACACTAGAAAGTTGAGTTCCTTCAAGTCTAAGCAAGTTGGATAAATGACTATGGTCAATAAGAATAAATAAAACAGTGTCTTGAGACTTGCAAGGGAGGGAGAAAGAATGAAATTTACGAGATAGATTCAGCAAAGTTTAACAGGAGGTATGTCATACCACTTGTCCTAGAGGGCAAAGCCTTTTTCAGAGCTTCCTCCTCAAATATAAATATGAACACACAGAAACCACAAATATCCCCTCAAACTTTCCCTCGCAGCAAGATCTAAAATTACCAACTCAATAATATGAAGTTCTATCAAAACTTCTCCATGGCATCAAAAAAATAAACCAAAAAAAAAAATTTCCATGTACTCCAAAGGCTGCTTTCATTAATTCATCAGGTCCAATGCCTGCTGAAGGGTACACCAATCTGGTTTAAAAATTGCCTTTGTTGATTCAGTTATCTATTCTCCACATTGGGAACTTACTCTGAATGATTCAACTCACTTATTCTTAATAAAATTTTCATTTTATTCCTATACATTCAACCTGAGCCAGTCAATAACAGATTGACACTACAGCAAGATACGAAAAAATCAGTGGAAATGGAAGGAGAATAGAGAACATAGAAAGATACTTGATGAAATGAGTGGAAATGAGTGGGTTGCAACATTTCGACTTTGGAGCACATTTCTTTTTCATCTGAACTTGGGATAATTATGAAGGAGAGATCATATGTTTAGCTCCGATTTAAGGGCAAACAAAACAGGCACGTTTTAAGTGATGCAAATTAGAACAGTATGCTTCCCCTTTTGATTCACAGAGTGGGATCTGGGGCATGATCGGTGTTCGCATGCCTTGCATTAAGTTAGTTATATACGCATATACATATACATATATATATACACAAATATGTATGTATGTATGATATGTATATATATTTTATCCTTTATTTGTACTTAAGCGGCAACATGCACTCAATATGCACTGTGTATATTAACAATTATCCCCTATTTACACTTATATACACCACATGCTGTAACATTGATCCTCCATTTGTAGGAAACTAATTGATCCACAGTTTGCAACACTTAAAACATACATCCTTATTTGACTTGAGCAAAAATGTGCATCCTCTCCATTACAATTATCTCACTCCAAGATTGGAGACAAATGAACAGAAACAAATTGCAATAAGAGTGAAGCTAGAAAAGCACCCCTGATGATAATCTTTACTAAAATAAAATATGGCCATTTGTGAAATATACACTTGATCTCTGTTCCTTTCTTGTGATACATATAACAAAAAATGTCCTTCCAATTCCATGCTATTTTTCCAAAAAAATATCGGTAATCTAATTTCTTTCCTTCTTTGTTTATTTCTGCCAATTTCTTTTAAAAGTTGCCAAACATATAGTGCTCACCTTAGTCAATTCCCGCTTAGTGAGAATGTGGTAATGTCTTTGCCAGATCCTTTGGATAGCCATTGTGGCAGCAAGGAAGCCGTAGGCAATACCAAGGATGGCAAATATGACAACAAAAACAATGACCAGGGCAAAGCAAGCTTCCATAGAGGCAGGAAAACAATCAAGAATTCCCCATCCATAACAGCAGTTGTGACAGCCAGCCATTCTAGGGTCATTACTGTTGAGGGCAGAGCAATGTAGTATAAGCCCAAAAAATCCAAGCAGCACAAAGAAGGCCAAAACCCCTGAAAGGATGACAATTAGTCAGGAAAGAATAAATGAACAACAAAGCTCAGTTTTTTATTCTATTCTCCATTAACTCCTTTTCATTCAAGGGAAACAAGTATAACATCCAACAGCATAAATGGCTTTGTTTATCTACTATTTTTAGATCTAGAAGGGAAAGATGGTAAACCAAAAGAAAAGACCAAACCACCAAGAAGATGGACAAAAGATTACATCAGCAAACAGCATAATTAATCAAAGCCATTACATAGAATTTGATCAGATTTGATGACATGACAAAAATGATTTGGCTTCCTTGAAAAAACTTGGTTTAGCCAGATATTGCTGACCATGTTACAAGCAGAAACAAACTATCCAGTGTATGTTACCCCTTCTTTCACGATGCAATAAGAAATAACCAAAAAAATAAAAGGACCCTCAAGGCATGCCAAAAACAATTGAGAGAGAGAGAGAGAGAGAGAGAGAGAAAAGAAATTGCTAAAGGCATAATGTGGTATTAAGTATAAGAAAGCCACATAAGTATACCAATACAGTAGTAAAATGGAATGGGATGCTTTGACAGTATGTGGTCCCAATCATCACTAAATGAGTTCCTGAATGTTCCATCTTTGTCCATAAAATATGCAAAGCCACCAATCAAAGCAATTACCTGAAAAATAGAATTGTCATCTTAGATAGATTAAAAGAGAGAATGAATAAACTTAATGCAACCTATATGGTTATTTTCACTACGATGAAGTCAGTGAAAGGGCCCGGCAGTTTACAAAGTGCTCCATGACAACTGCATAGGTAAGATCAACCAAATGTAACTAGCACCTTATATTCGTAATTTAAATGTAGATAAAACAATAAATCAAAAGTTTTATGTTACGTTCCATACATTTGCAATTACCTATCTTTTCATAAATGAATTTGCACCCAGTTTGCTTCTCTCTCCACAATTTATCTCTAGGCATCAACAATCTAGTTTTCATGGAAATTACTATAATCAAATTCATACTTCAGTAACACCTCCAATCTGGATGGATAACCTTCATCAACTATTAAATTCTATATCACATCCACTTGGTATATAAGCTTAAACTTCTACAAAGGTGTAAGTTCACATTTTTATATTTAACAGTCCCCTCACAAGTTACACATGAGCTTGAGAGATTAATTAGTTCTAGTCACATAGAACTATTCAAAGTCTCAAATGTCAATGCCTGGTTCAATCATGTAGAATTATTCTAAGTGTCAAATGACAATGCCTGGATATGAATCAAGATATCCAGGTGGAAACTTAAGATCCCTCCCTCAGTAACAGTTACCATTTGAATATGATACCTTTATCAGCTTATCAAAAAGCTAAAAGCCTATAGATTAGATTGGATATTATTTTTTCAAACTTCAAAACCAATTATTACATTTGCTCACCTCTCAACCTATCTCCTTATCTCCCTACACGATTAGCTCATAACTCTGCATTTTGCTAGCACAAAATCTATTGCTTCATGATGATTCCAACTTCGGATGGTGCCCCAATTTTATATAGCATAGACACTACTGCTTCATCTTCTAAATCACCCTTATGCTCTTCAAGATAAATCATCTTTAGCACAAAAAAAAGGGCTAAGGAAATTTTGTGAGCTGGAATTGCCTGTGATGTGGGGTAGGAGTTGTGCAATTAAAACATTTCACATGGCTGATGCAATAATTCAGTAATGACAAGATAGGCTATCATTGTGTTGAAGCATTCAGGGTTGAGAACTCTAGTTAAAGAAGTTGTCGGTATGGCTATCCCAAGGATTTCTCCAGCTACATCTTTAGACCCAAGCTCTTCATATCATTTCAGACAAAATCCAACTTTTCTACTAGCAATCTCAATGATGGGTTACATCAGCCATGGATGAAAATACAGATTCTTAAGAGGCCAACAGAACAGAAAAGAGCATCAACCTGGAGGTAAAATCTAAACTTTTCCACATGAATACAATGTTCATTCAAGAAGCTATCTCTATCTGTCAAAAGACAGTAAATCAGAAAATTAATGTAGCTCAGACTGTTCAGAAAATAAGCAAGTCACATAATCTTTCAATTAGTTATAAGTTCTAGATAAAATAAATCACAGAAGAAAAGGATTAGCCATAGCAATGATTAAAATTATTTGCACATAATTTCATTTTTTTTTTTTTCCCCATAAGAATGGTCCAATTTGGGGCTATCTTGTTACACAATTTCTCATGCTTGATAAGAAGCATAAGAGAATGAGAAGTGCTACAGGAGACTCTGGCAAGATAACTCACAGTTTGTACAGCCAAAAACACAAGGAGGACATCCCTAGCCACAAAAAGCCTGAACTTCACTTTACGCCAGGTGTTATCCTCAAATAATGCAACCCGAAGATGAAATTGCGCTTTACAAGTTGTACAATGAGAGAAGGCAAATCCTTCCTATGAGAACAATCAGAAAAAAATGCATCAAGACCAGCACCCAATAGGGTTTCTGCACTCAGATGCACTGAGGAATTCTTTAATATGCACCTTAACCGAGCGCCAATGATCGAGGCATGAGCGGTGAACAAACTGCTGGGTGCCTTTGCACATGCAAGGAGATATCAATTCATCATCTGCTTGTTTTAAAATCAACAGTTATTAACCAGCAATGAGATTATCTTAAATAAAAACATATAGATAAGTAGAAAGCAAAAAAGGACGAAAGTGAAAAAAGTAAAAAGTCCCACAAAATCACAAAAGGAACATGCAAAACCAACTTTAGAGCCAGCACATAAATAAACAATGCTCAAGAAAATGAGGAAGCACGCATATTGTAATCAAAATTGGACATCACAATGAAAGACAAATTTGACAATTATTTATTTTTGTGTGGTTCCAATCAGACAATCTGTCAAAATGCTATAATAACAAAACCACAATCTGCAAGACTGAGCAGCCAGGCAAAAGACCTGGATATGCTTTAACCAGCAAATTATTATAACAATTTAAAAGTTAATCAGCAATGATTCCAAGCTCCTTGCTCTTCTAGAAATGAACAAATTGTAGGTTTACAAACTCATGTAGACGTTTACTAGCCGGATCACGCACCTGTAGCACATGTGTTTAATAAAATGTACAATTGTTTTTTAAATGATGAAGGTAATTTAGAAAATAGATGGGAGAGAAAAAAAGCTAATGGGTTAATGGGGTAACTGGGCTAGTTTTTCGTTGATGAAAGTAGAATGCGGTTAATAGTTGAAATGATCAAATCATTGATTTATCCTTGAGGAATCAGCCAACTGCTTAAGGGAAGAGTTAATAATCAGTTTTAGAGAATATAGTCTACGGATAATAATAGAATAATGAGGCAATAAATTATGGAATACACAAAAAGTAGTTAAGAATCTCATCCGCTTAATATTATAGAATAGATATTAAATTGCAGGAAATTCTACAGTAATGTTACGTTATCATAATGTGATGATAGATAATATCTGATTTTAGTAAATCATACTCATCAACAATAAAAACAAAATTGTTATGGTTTTTATTTTGCTGTTTATGATATTAAATTTCGGTAAAAGTAAAACTAACAGATAGATTTCATTATAGTATACTGAAATTGAGTATGATTTATTATGATGTGACAATAACACGATGTCACCATAGAAAAACCCTAACACTCTGTATGGCAAGGATGAAATCAAACAAAATTTGTGGAAACAGAATGAAATCCGTGTAAATATGCCATTTAGGTATTAAAAGTTCGGGTGGAAATGATTAAGAGTGAGGAGTAATAAGTGGAACCATTTCCACTTTTACAGCCACTTATTTTCTCTCCACTTTTGGAGAGAAAAGAGTGGAAATCAATGGAAATAAATTAATATTACAAAAACACCCTTAAAAAATATTAAACATATAAAGTCAAGCATGTTTTAGTCAATTACTAACCTTATTTCCTCCCGTTTCCTTCTATTTTATCTCTATAAATACAAACAAGAAATCAATAATATATTTCCTTCCATTTTCTCTGATTTCCTTTCTACACATTTCCATTGATTTTCACTCTTACCAAACAAACTGTAAATTTGCATATTCTGTCCTTAATGTACAATCCCCATCTTCCATTCCAGCTAAGTAGATAACACCAATACCCAGAAAAGCTCCATAAGAAAGATAGAAGTATTGAACAGCCAACTAACCGAAGTAAAAGGTTTCTGTTGCAAACAAGACACTCTTAATTTACTACCTCTTTCTTCGAGACACACTAAAATACATAATCCCGAATAGTAAATTTTACACATTCTTCTTACCGAAAAAAAACATTTACATATTCTTCCCCAATACATAATTCCACATTGCCAGCAACAAACTAAACAACTTCAATACCCTACAAAGCTCTGAAATTTATATTCTTCAGGTCATCCTATAATATAAAAAGAATTCTTCTCTTTACTATTCTTTTGATTTTTTCTTTCACTGGCAGAAAATAAACTATATCGGTCAAACCTAAATGATAAGAGTATGATCCTAAATCACAAATTAAGCAAAAAGAGCCCACCTGGTTCGGTATCACTTTCAAGGCAAATACGGCAACACGGGACAGAGCCAGCTTCGAGATCATGCTCATCACTGATCTCACCGGACGTGGAATCAATCTGGTTCTTCAACAAAGGATCAGAATCGCTAACATTTTGTATGGATGGTGGTTCTAATTGCACTTCCCCTTTCATTATTGATCGATTGATCAATAATACTACTGTAGCTCCAAGAAAACCCTAGTCAACACCAATCACCAATCAATGATTAAAAAAAAAGTAATTAAAACCCTAGGGGCTGATCGGAACACAAATTCATAGGAATTCAGCTTAATTCAAACCGTGAAATTGGAATTCCTCTTTTTATTCCTATTTCTGAAATTATTAGCTCATAAATTTGCGGCTAAAAAATATCCCTTGCGATTATGATGATTGAAAGTTGGATAAAAATAAAGTCAATACCTGGATTGTGTATCGGGGGTGGGGGGAAAGAGAGGGGAGAAAGGGGCTTCGAGGAAGAGGAGAACTGAACTTTATCCGAAAGGGTACGAACAGTAACTTGGGGTGGGGGTTTTGAGGAGGGTGAAAAAGAAAAAACAAGGGAGGATCGAAGGGAGGAATTAATCGCTGGTTCCTCGTAAATTTTAATGGGAAATTGAATGCATTTTTCTTTTTGGGCAAATTACATCAACTGTTTTCATACTTTTATTTTTATTTATATAGATAATGATCCGCAAGACATATCATCAGAGCCTAGGACTTGTAATTCATGTAAACGTGGCGTGCCTCGTTTACGATTCTAAGCAGGTTGTATAGAAAAAGATAAACTCATGAAATAAACATAACTGGCGTGTTTTATATTCGTATCGGATCAATATGTTAAAGAAAAAAAATTTATATTATTATATTATATTTTATTTATTTTAAATTTGATATTATTTATTAGCTAAAAAGCTATAATTAAATTTATAAAATATTTATAGATTCAAAGCGAAAAAAGGATAATAATTTTTGAATTTTACAAATACAAATGACATGATATTTTTATATTTAATAAAATTATAATCGAAACAAAAGTTTTAAACAAGTAAAATCTTATCAAATACAAAAAATTTGAAAATTTAAATTACATAACATCACTAAATTAAATCGAATTATGAATTAAATAGATATTAATAAAACTATAATATTGATTTTTAAATTTATCATATCATTTTTGGGTAAATTACATCAACTATTTTCATACTTTTATTTTGTGCTTACATAGATAATGATGCGCAAGACATATTATTATGTGTAGGGCTTGTAATTAATGTAAATATGTCATGTCTCATTTACGGTTCTAAATAGGTTCATATATAAAAAAGGTAAACTTGTGACATGAACATAACTAATGTGTTTTATGTCCTTATTGGATCAATTGTATTAGAGATAATAATTTGTATTAACATATTATATCTTATTTGTTTTAAATTTGATATTATTTATTAGCTAAAAAGCTATAATTAAATTTATAAAATATTTATAGATTCAAAGCAAAAAAATGATAATAATATTTAAATTTTATAAATACAAATGATATAATATCTTTATACTTAATAAAATTACAATCGAAACAAAAGTTTTAATCAAGTAAAATCTTACCAAATATAAAAAATTCGAAAATTTAAATTATATAACATTACTAAATTAAATCGAATTATGGATTAAATAAATATTAATAAAACTATATTATTGATTTTTAAATTTATAATATCATTTGTTAGTTTTTTAAGGACAATCAAAGCATAACTTTTTTATACATTTAAACTATGATGCAACAATAAGAATATATGATATTACTCAATTTAAGTTACATAATATCACTAAATTAAGTCAAAACCATGAGTTAAACAAAAATTAGTATTATTAGCAGAGTTAATTTCAAAATTTATTACATTGTCTAACAGATTTTTAAAAGAGATTATCGAAAAGATTTATACATAAATTCGTAATTATTTATCCATTTAAACTACAATATAGCAATAAAAATATAGAGTTAAAAGTATACCATATCTTTAATTAAGATCTCCCACTTAAAAAGAAATCATTTGCGCAACAAAATATAAATATGGAAAAATATATAACATGTCCTGTATCCCATGTCTAGGTTTGAGAGGTTGATTTAAACTTGGACATAAATTTAACCCTGTTTAACCTGTTTTTATCTCATATTAAATTTTTTCATATACTAATCCATTTAAATCGTGTTGTATTGTATTTGAATCTACCATATCTGAATATCAAATTACTAGGCCTATCACCATGTTGTCGTCACATTAGCATTATTAATAATTATATTTAAATTTTACAAATATATATTAATATTGATTAACTTAAATAATAAAAACTAAAATAAAGTTTGTAAAAATAACTCGAAACAAGGCCAATGAGAATAGAAACTTAAGCATGTAGATTTATCTCACATGGTAACTACCGTACTAAATTGCACATTGGAAGGAATAATCTCCCTTAAACTAATTACACAAACTAAAATCAGTTCCAACTGAGGCTGATTTCATACATTCATGAAAGCTCATAGGATGAATCCTAACTCAACCAGACATGGTTGGAAATAGTAATTTGCTATTTCTTACTAGCTTTTTTAATTTTCTTTGAAATTTCTATATATTTTTATTAGTTCAGTTGATTAATATATATATATATATGTATTTACCATATATTAGTAGGGTCCTATTTAAAAAATCAACATTTTTTCTTTTTTTTTTTAATTATTTAAGTTAATTATTATATACTTATAATATTGTAACATAATTATTAATAATGTCGACGTAGTAATGACATGACATTAACACTCATTCTCCTCGTCAGGTTAGTATCCAAATAGACAAAAGTAGGGTTGTATTTATCGGTGAGGTGTTGATGTAATCTAGAAAGTTCACAAAAGTAATCAACATAGTTTACTCTTCTTTTTGTTTCTTATATTCTTATTTTACAAGCCTATTTCATGTGAAAAACTTGTATTCAATTGTAATCTTATTCATTATTTACAAACCCCCTCTTTTTTTTTTTTTACTTACTATTACTTAGAACTAGCATGAGGAAATCAAACATGAGAAGACCAACATTCATAACATTAGATTATAAAAGTCTCAACTCCTTATATATAAAATGATTCAAAATATGTTCTTTCATTTGTTTTTTCAACAACATTACATATTATAACTTAGTGAAGGAAAATATCAACCTAATTTATCTCGATACAAAACTAATATTCATGCCACTAATGTTGTTTATAGATTTTGCCAAGAGTATAAGAGCAAAATGAGCCTTTAAGTGTCTACTTATAATCTTGCAAAACAAAGCACAATAAGGAGCATTAAGATATTATTCAATATGGCCACTCTAATGTTTAAGTTAGCAAGAGGTTATAAGAGTAATACGACAACAAGATAACAAGAGTCTAAGAGCAAGTAGATGTCTTACCAATGGGGTTTACCTCTATTTATAGTACAAGCATAGAGATATTTGGGATTGAAATCTTACTATAACCTATGTTACCTATATTAGTGCACTTAGGGATATGGTATTGCCTGAAGCTCTCAACTCTTATCTTGGAAGGACAAGGTGAGACTTCGATTTACCTGGTTTATGTCTTTAAATTTAAAGAAGGTCGTTCCTCTCTTACCTTACTTTTTGGCTCAACCACTCTATTTTCTTAATTAAGTTTTCCCCTCTATTTAACTAGAAAGCGCTTTAGCTTCGCTTCAGGAAGCTAAGGATGAATTTTCTTAAGGAGGAAAGTATACCTCTCTAAATTAGGAAAGTGTGTCTATAGATATCTATGGACCCAGGAGTGTTGACAGGGCCTTTTGGAAATGAGCTCCTTGGACCCATCTCGATTTAATAAGGCTCATAGCCTATGACAAGCTGCTCTCAACCTAAGTATAGAAAACAACCTGTCCAACTATAAGATGCCTCTAACAATTAGAAGACTTTAGATAAAGCTGAAAGACCAAGTCAAACAACTACCTCCTACAAATATGGAACACATTGAGCATGATGATCCCACTCTCCAATACTTGCAAAAATGGCTCTACCTACTAATTTCTCTCCAACTGCTAGCACCGCTCCTCTATAAATACAAGACTATCACCCGCATCGCCCAATGGTAAACTACTTGATACTTTACGTGCTTAAGCCTACTTATTGCTCTTAGGCACTCATATTCTCTAAACACTCGACTAACTTAAGTATCCGAGTGACTATGCCTGACAATACCCCGGCTCTCCCTCACTGTACTCTCTTTTGCAAGCTTAATCAGTTGCACAAAGCCCAATCACTCTTAAGTCCATACCAACAAAGGTCTTAAGATGACATTTGGCGCCATTTATAGGAACACTCACCTAAGTTCCTACATAAACACACTAAACATTCTCCCAAACACCACCTTTAACCACCATGTCTCATGCTAGCAATCCCGAGAACCACCAGTTGGTGAATAACCAACTTACTAAAAACCAGTCCCTCTTAAGGGAAATGTTGGAGGAGCACTTAAAGCGCTTAATTGAGGAGTTTGTTAGCCAAAATAGGTTGCTTTGCACTCACCTCGAGGAAGCTAAGAGGCGCAGCTCACAAACCTACCCCTATAAAGCTTTTGATGCTTGCATTGGGTAGAACAACCACTAACATAATGGTAGGGATCAACAACCTAATCTTCTAATGCAGCAACAACTAGCAAAGTCTACGACATATCAACGAAGACTATACCTCTTTCATCACCAACTTCAGCACATACTGCTATACTGTCATGCCCTTCGGCCTCAAAAATGCCAAGGCTACATATCAATGAACATTGCGGAAGTTATTTGCCCTAAATCGGGTGCAACATGGAGGTGTGCGTTGACGATATGATTGTTAAGAGCAAGCAGCCCAGCACTCATGTCAATGACATCCAAGAAGCCTTCAACCAAATGAGAAGACATAACATGAAGCTGAACCCCTAAAAGTATGTGTTTAAGGTTAGCTCGGGTAAATTTCTTAACTTCTTAGTCACTCAAAGGGGTATCGAGGCCAACTTTGAGAAGATATATGCCACTAAGGATATGAAGCCCCTTACCTCAGTCTAAGAAATACAAAAGCTCACCAACATAGTGGCTACGGTGAGCAAGTTTGTCTTCAAGAGTGTAGATAGATGTGTTAAGTTCTTCAAAATCCTCAAGAATCATAAGGCTCTTGAATGGACCTTTGAGTGCGCAACAGCCTTCAAGTAGCTGCAAGACTTTCTTGCGTACCCTTTATCCTTTCCAAGCCTATTCCAAAAGGGGACCTATATTTATACTTAGCTATAAGTGACCAGGTACTCTTATTTGTATTGGTCAAAGCAGATGGGAGAGAATATAGGCTTATATACTACGTTAGCCATATATACATTCGAGTAAAGAATTTTGCCCTTGCTATTGTCATCTCAATACGTCAGTTAAGGCCCTACTTCTAAGCACACCAAATCATTATGCTTACAGACCAGCCGTTATGTACAATGCTACAGAAGCCAAATGCGTCTAGACAAATGGTAAAGTACGTGATGGAGCTAAGCACATACAGAATCCAATGTTAGCCGACTTTGTGGTTGAATATATAGGAATGGAGGAAGCACCACCAAGCAACAACAAACTGGTCTGGACTCTCTAAGTTGATGGATCATCTACTTAAGGGGGTAGAAGTGTAGGTCTCGTTCTAACCAAAATACATAAGATCATAGTTTGTTATTCCCTCAAATTTGGGTTCAACACTAGCAACAATGAACCTGAATATGAGGCCTTGAGAGCCAGTCTCAAATTGGCCAAGTAGATCGGTATCGAACATCTATAAGTGTTCTCAAACTTTATGTTAGTCATCCAATGAGTTTAAGGTGAATATGAAGCCAAAGACGACACTATGGTAAGATACTTAGGGAAGGTGAAAACCTTTCTAGCTTAATTCCCTACATAAACCATCACAAAGATCACCTAACTCAAAAACTCAACAACAGATTGGCTATCTAAGCTTGCCTTCACTAAGATATAGAAGCCCGAAGTGAAAGATAGGAAGATCTTTATTGAGTACTTGCTAGAGAAGAGTATAACTCTAAGCTTGGCAGAAGTCTTAAAAATCATGGCATCAAGATCAGAACCCAGTTGGATAGATCCCATTAAGAGTTAACTGAAGTAAGTCATGCTCCTAGAAGACATAAGAGAGGCAAAGAAGCTAAGATACCACGTCACCAACTACACGTTGATCGACAAATTCCTATACTGCTAGGGGGTTAGCCTTTCCCTGTTCAAATGCCTCCAAGAAGACGAGAGCCCGTACATCATGGAAGAGCTTAGAGTATGTAGTAACCACATTTAATCCCAAGCCCTCTATATTCAGGCCTTACAGCTCGGATACTATTGGCCTATCATGAGGCAGGATGCCAAGGTTATAGCTAAAAAGTGCCTCTAGTACCAGAAGCATGCCCCTAGTACCAGAAGCATGCCCCCATCAACTACACCCATAGCAATAGTTTCTAACCCCTGACCAATCTATGGTCGTTCGACTAGTGGGGCATCAACATCTTCGGTACCTTCCCTAAGGCCTCGGGAGGTCTGCAATTCATCATCGTCACCATCAACTACTTCACTAAGTGGGTAAAGATCGAAGCTATGGCAAAGATTATCGAGAGGAGTGTTGAATCTTTTATTCAAAACAACATTCTCTCCCAATTTAAGGTCCCGTATGCCTTCATTATAAATAATGGGTAGTAGTTTGATAACTCCAAGTTCAAAGAATTCTACACTAAGCACCACATCACGCTGCACTTCATGTCAATCGCCTACCCTCAATCAAAGGGTTAGGTTAAAGCAACTAATTGAGTCGTCCTTGAAAGCCCGAAGAAGAGAGTGGATTGAGCCTAAGGTGCTACGCAGACGAGCTACCCAACATTTTGTGGGGGTACAAGACCACTTACCACGCCTCCACAGATGAAACCCCTTTTTACCTAGCATTTAGATCAAAGGCAGTCCTCCCCATAAAGCTCGAGCTTCCCAACATCCAGAGCTAAAGCTTCAATGCCATCCTCAATAAGTCCTTACTATAAGCCAGCGTCAATATTATTAAAGAAATCAAAGACCTCACTATAGCTCGAGTAACTACCTATCAATACTAAGCAGCTAAATACTACAATTAGAACGTCAGACACAAAGAGTTCAATGTTAATGACCTAGTTTACTAGAAGCTAGAGGCCACAGGTTCATGAGAAGAATAGGGCAAGTTGGCCCCCAATTGGGAAGACCCAGTTAGAGTCAGAGAAGACTTAGGCAATGGAGCATATCAATTAGAAAGATTGGATGGAAAGCTCATCCTGTGCACATGGAATGCTGATAACCTTCGGCTTTACTTAGATTAATGTACCATCATTTAAATTATTTCAAAATTACGAATGAAAGTCGGATTTCGCATCAGTTATTTGCTTCTCTCTCTTACTATCATACTAAGTCCCAACCCCCAAAGGGTAAACGAACTCCCACTTATTGGGTAAGTCAAGACGCCACCAATCTACCCCCTTGGGTAACTTCAATAAGGGAAAATACCCTTTACCCTAAGGAACTGCTACTTGCTGGGCAGGTCAAAATGCCATCAACTTGACCCCATCGAATAACCTCAATAAAGGGAAATACCCTTTACCCTAAGAAACTCCCACTTGTTGAGTAAGTTAAGATGCCACCGACTTGACCCTCTCAAGTTACCTCAATAAGGGGAAACACCCCTTACCCTAAGGAACTCCTACTTACCAAGCAGATCTAAATGCCACCGACTTGACCCCCTCGTGCAACCTCAATAAGGGAAAACACCCCTTACCTTAAGAAACTCCCACTCGCCAAGTAAGTTAGGAAGCCACCGACCTAACCCTCTCAAATAACCTCAATAAAGGGAAATACCCCTTACCCTAAGGAACTCCTGCTTATTGGGTAAGTTAGAACGTTACAACCTAACCCCCTCAGGTAACCTCAGTAAAAGAAGCACCCCTTACCCTAAGAAACTCCCACTAACTAAATAGGTTAAGACACCACCAACTTGACCCCCCTACCTCAAATATCTTAGGCAAGGGATAACACACCTTATACACTAAGTATTAGACCATGTTACAACAAACCAAACATAAAAGTAAAAAGCATTCAACAAAAGTTGAAGTACATAAAACAAAGTACATGAAGAAATTCAATTTCCATTTTACTAAGTTGGGGATATATTAAGTTAAGGTTGGCATCTCGACTTGAACTACAAGAAGCAGGGAAGGGGATAGCTACTACTTCAAATCAGCAAACTACGGTAGTTCCAAAAAATCTAATGCTTCAATTTGCTTGGAGGGTTGGTCCACCAATAACCCTTGAGATGACTAGCATTGTACTACAGAAGGGGACAAAAGCTACTAACTAAGGTTAGTAGGAGGATCACCTAACCTTTGACTACCTTAAGAAGCACCCTCATAAATAACCTCCTGCTAAACTGTTGGGGCAGAAGTAGATACAAAAGTGTCTTGTCCAAACCCAATAGTAAAAAGGGTGCCTTCAACCTCGATAACTGCTTAAGCAACTTCTCTCTCTTGCGCTTAGGCAACCCTCTTCTCACAAAAAGTTAGGGTATCCAAAAAACCAAGGAAGCTCAAGTCAAGCTTGAGAAAATGGGAGAGTACCTCCTTCCTTATATAGCGAGCACACTCGATCGAGATGTCTACTAACTCCTCCAACCATTACTCCATCTTTTGAAAATCAACAATGGCTTTCTTAGCAGCAACATCGCTGAGAACTTCCCTACTCTCTAATCTAGAGATAACCTCCTCTATCTCCAAAGCAATTCCCTAGAGTTCCTTGATTTGCTGTTCCAACTTGACCTTCTGACCAACTAACTCCAACAATGTAGCTTATTGGTCCTAGTAAGATGTCAAGAGGGGGGTGAATTGATATCTTTTTGCAAAAACAAAATTTTATGAATTAAAAAATCCCTCTTAATATCTTAAATGGACTAAGTAGTTGGAAATTGATTGTTAACTCAAAGAACCAATAATTATAACAATTAGAAGGAAAAGAAGATAAGGAGTAAGAAGATTAGGCAAGCAATTTTATAGAGTTTCAGCCTTTTGTCTACTGCTCTCTTCCAGCTCTATTATTAGGGACTCGGTTCTCCTTACTGGTGTCGTTCCACTAGTCCAAGCTTTTTAATAAGCAAAAATCAATGAGAGATTACAAGGATATTTAGTCTTTTTCTCTATCATATCTCATTAGTTTCTTCCTAACCTAAACACAGGACTCAAAAAACTTCCTAATCCTCTTACACTTAAGATACAATGCCAATAATGTTTACCATGAAATTGTAACAATACAATCAAAAAGTTTTTACAACTTTTGCACCAAAGCAATAACAATGAAATAACAAAGCTGTTTTTGCTCAATTTCTGACAATTTACTAAAGAGTATTCTTTTTTAACTTCAGTTATGATATTGAGTGTTCAATATCCCCTGGATCAATAGCGACTTTAAATTAAATATACCCTCATATAACAGCTAGAAATGGTTATTTCCATACTTTTCTCCATAATATCTTTGTTTAAAGAAAATCAGTTTTGATATTATAGAAGTATCCTATGAAAATAGGAATTGAATATTGAAATTCAAAAAATTTCGATCTAAGCTGTTCCAAATTTGTTCCTTTTCCATGCTTGTGTGATTCAAAGGTTGCTGTATGTAATGATAAGTTCCAATCTTTTGTTGTCTTCATAGAAATTCAAATATTTCAAATAATAAAGATAAAGATGAAGAGATAAGAACAAATCCAACACTTCTTATCTTAATTACCATGAACAAATATTCTTCTTCAAAATCTTTATTTGAATTTTATCAAAACAAATCCCATAAGAGATCAGGTTAGGTTACTTAAGGATATTCAGGCTTATTTGTAATATATCTTCATGATTACGAATTTGAATCCATCAATCCTTATCTTGAGATTTTCAAACTTAACTTTTCTAAAAGGCCCTTGTATAGAAAAAAATAATATATCAAAATCCTTTTCCGATTAATATCCTTACTGTATTTCAATCTTTAAATAATTATAATCGAGATTGTTAGAAAACATACTATGTAAATCTTAATCACTCAAATTTCTAAATCTAATTCTTGAGCATCTTTTAACTTAAATGCCCATGGACTTAACTAACTTTAGTAGAATGAAATTGAATATATTACCCAAATATACTCAATAAAGTAGAGATAGGCCTTCTTCCACATTTTTCTGACTTAATCTGTTCAAATTAATTAAAACAATTTAGAAACAATAGCTGAACTTATTTCCAAACGTACACAGTGATGTTTGCTGATATACATTCTAATTGATGTTCTAATGCTGATATACATTCTGACTTGCTAATATATATTCTGACAAGTTCAAACTTACTTTCTTCCAAACACCTTATATACTTAAAAATCTTGTTAAGTTCATATACATCTTTTTGTTATCATCAAAATATATTAAGAAAAAACTTAACATTCTCCCCCTTTTTAATGATAACAAAACGACATTTACACAAAAACATGTATCAGCACAACCATAAATAGAGGTTTGAACTTTTTGACTAAATTTTAAGCTTTCTAACTTTAAGAAGTTTTTGTGCCTAAAAATTCTCCCACTTTTTATTATCATTGAAAACATTCAGATACTCCCCCTAAACATAATATATAAAGAATATATAAAAAAGAAGAGATCCATTGACTAAAGAAACATAGTACATAAGTTCTGACAAGGCAAGAAACCTACGTAGAAAACAAAACTAACTAAATGAAAACAAACAACTTGTTGGAGAGAACAACTGACAAAAATTGAAAAGAATACAACTTCTTTTAAGGTTTAGTTTTCTTGTAAGTTGTTGTTTTTGTACGAGTGTGCTTCTTGGCTAGACTTCCTTAAGCTGAAGAAAATTTCTGAACAGATTTAGTAAGAATAGATGGAGGAACAGATAATAGTACATATGGTACCAAAGCTAGAGAAATTTCTGAAACAACAACAGTTGTTGGCTCAAGTACAGGAGAGTGATCTTGAGAGATTGATTTTTCAGAGGGCATTATTTTATGAGTTGGAGGTTGATGAAGTGAGGCATTCAGTGAAGGGTTGATCTTTTCTTATGTCTTTTGTTCACCAAAGTTTTCTTCAATGATCTTAGAAATCATCTTTTCCAACTCTAGTTTACTAAAGTTTAAAGGAATAGAAGAAGTTTGCCCAAGGTTAATAACTTCATAAGATCACCTCCTCCTGCCTTTGATAGCTCCTTGAGGATGGCCCAGTCGCCAGGGATGTAAACCTCCGTAAGGCTTAATAGTTGAGAGTCTGGTGCCATAACATAATGCCGTTGCCCCGTATCTCCTACTTCGACCTCAAGAGCTTCCCCCTAAACCCTTTTGTTCTCAGCCTCAGAAGTGTAAAGGCGAAGCTCTTCATTCTGAAAGACATATGGCACATTCATGAATAAGTCGGCTTGATTCCCAAGAATTTGAACTTGTTAAGGACATAAAAAAATTCATCCCCAAGCTCATCAATACACTTGTAAGGGTGATTCGTCAACCACTTGTACCAAGTTACTCAACTTAAGGGCATCTTCCCTATCGGCTTCTTTTTTTAGCCCCAAGCACCGTGTCCCCACCAGTCTTGGGGGCCTTTCTCTTATGACCAACTACCCCGAATAGGCGCTGGCCTTGACCATCTCTTCCTCATTCCTATTAGGAGGGGCAAGCATCACCACATCCGGCTTGTTAGTGCCAGTGAGTTCGTCTTCTAAAGTAATGGGTATAAGGGTAGGGACAAAGGTAATGGAAGGAAGGGCCACATTCTTAAGCTTAGTAGCCAACGACTCTACTTAGAGACTAAGAAGAGTCCCTTAAGGTAGAGCAGATGGCTTAACCCTACTAGTCTCCCTAACCCCTATCCTTAGCTCCATGACCTTACCCTTAGGGTCTAAGGCCTTCGTGGTCAACTTTGACCTGACTTAGCAACACCACATCAACTTATCCACAGAAGGACGGGAAATCTCCTTGGGTAATCTCTTGCCTATAAAGAATCGAGTGAGCATTCAAGAAAAAGGAAAACAAAAAGAAGACAAAATACAAACCACTACCATTCACTAACTTCACCATGACCAGCAAGGATAAGGAAGAATTCCCACCCCCCCTCAATTCCTCTTAAAAAGGATGTTTAACAAAGCACAACTTTACATACTAGCATGATAGAGGAAGCCATTCGTAAAAAATAAACCTATATCTTCTACCCATTTCTTCACCAAAGTCTTCTATGTATTAGGGAAGAGCTCGGAGATAAGATACTTGAAGTATCTCTCTACTGTCTTCGCGGTATTTATTTCTTTGCCATATCTAAAGGCCATAAAGGCTTGAATATTCTTAACAGCATCAGCATCATTGGGCCTAAGCTCCTTTTGGGCCCTTATTCGGGCCAATTCGATCCATCATGTCCAAAAGTCTACCTCCCCTAGCAGCTTAACCACTAGGTAGTCATCTTGCCAACCCTTGACAAAGTTTACGAAGTTATAAAACAACTCCTTCCTAAGACAAGGTAAGAGGTACAGCTAACCACCTACGCTTTTCCAAATGTAGAAGTAGTTAAAAAGCTTAGGGGTAGCCTTGATCACTAGGTATTCGTATGACCCTTAGAAAGCCTTTAGTACCCTCCACTTATTGGAAGGGACCTATGCCAAACTATACTGATGAAAGTTGAAAAGTTCCTTCTCAAAGTTACTCAGAGGAAGGCGCTGCCCATACTCTAAGCTTTTCTTAAACACGACAAAGTGCCTCCCTATCAATAAAGGAACCCTTTCCTCCTTCCTTAGCACTCGTACGCTCCAACCTTAAATTGGCTCAACTACAAAATTGCTAAAGACCTAGCTCGGAGCAGAGGCCTTGCTTCCACTAACTCAGCCACTCGAACCCTTGCTTATCCCAAACACCTCAAACAAATCTTTGGTTACTAGTAAAGGAGCATACATATAAGGATCCTTTGCAATGGCATTAATCAACCTAGCCTTATATAACGCCTCCATTGCCATTATTGTGGTGTTGTCAAGCTGTGCCAATGATGTGACTTTGTCCTCTCCTTTAAGTGGAGGATCACTCTTTATGGTCTTGAAGTCAATAATATTATATTTTGATGCATTTGATGGCATCTTTCTTATGTTGGTCAACATGATTGATAGTGAAGCAAAAGGGAATGAACTTTAAAGAAAAGTTTGTACGAGAAAGAGTTTCGAAGAACATTAATGAAAAGAGATAATGAAATCTGCAGTAAGGAATTACAAAAAGGTGCTCTTTCTAAACAACTAAGGTATTTATAGGCCTAATGCTTTGGGAAGTGTATTAGTAGTTATAGGAATTCTTGTAAGCATAAATTCCTTGAAACAAATCTACTGTGATAAGACACTTGTCACATCACATTCAATGTACTAAAAATGGGTGCAATAAAGTAAGAATTCGAAAAGTTACTTTCGCAGTAAGTTTCCTTGAGGCCCCTTTAACTTCTACGAGAAGACATGTTTGAAACTCTAATAGCACTGCACCTTAGATCGAACAGATTATATCCGTTTGACCATTGATCAACTTAGTTTGGTTCGGTCTACTTAACTCCTCTACCCTATGACTTTATCTTAAGATGCATGACCTACCATATTCTTGCCTCAACTCAAAGCACCTACCTCATGCCCTAGAGTCCTCACTTCGATTACCCATCTAGCTCGGTATACACACACTTTACTCTAACCAAACAGAGGCCCAACTACTCTTACACCCCGATGGCTATAAAGGTTAGACCTCCTACATTCCACTTCGGAACTATTGCATTCATCTCTATATTGAAGGTAGTATATTCAAATATGTTACACCTACTCAACCTTAGTGACATTCAGCTTAGATGTTTCCGCAGGCCCCATGTTTACTCGGACGTCTTTTCCTCGACCTCCAACATCTCAAACGTCTTTACCTCGGCCTTTCATAAACCCAAACTCCATCATCGTGCCTTTGCTGATAAACTCAAACGTCATCTCTAAGCTTTGCCAGTAAAGGTTTAGTGATTAAATAGGCTTTGTGCTTAAGTACAAGCCTACAAAAAAGTAAACAGTGAGAGGTACCGAGATATTGTCCGACGTAATCACTCTAATGCTTAAGTCAACAAAATATATAGAGAAGAAGAATGTACGCATGTTGGTAGAATATAGCTCAAATGCACAAAGTATTAAGTGGTATATCATTAGGTGGTGGCTTAATGTTTATAGAGAAGTGAAGTCGGTAGTTAGAAAGCCGTTAGTGGGCCAAGGACACATCCACTAGTCATAAGTAGTGGAGACATGTAGTTCGACATGGTCTTGGATTGTAAGAGGTGATTGTTGTTTAGGTCTTTAAGGCTTATCCTTATCTTTCGGCCATTAGTGTCTATAATGTATAAGAAGGCTATCCAGTAGGCTTGATTCGAGGTACATTAGATGAATAAAGAGGCTGAACCTAGTGGAAAGCGAGCTGCGTCATGAGCATGAGCAAATCAGCATAGGCCTAAGGGGCCCAAGCCTAAGATATCTTATCAACACTTGCCTACCCCCCATCCCTAACCCCAACATACAGTCTCATTGCCAAAGTGGAGGTAAGGAAAAAGGATGGATGGGTTCCTCAAGCACATACCTAAGCTAAACATGGAGTGCTCATGGTAGCTTGGTAACTTATTTGAGGAAGTGTTCTGCTAACACTTTTGGAGAGGTTGGCTAATATGGCATAATAGATGACTGAGTAGAGAAAATGCTTGATGAGTGATAACTCTAATTTTAAACATATTTCATATGGTGATTTTATAGTATTTCCCTCACATTTTTTGTTTTCTTTAAAGAAATTGATACTTAATTGAGTAAAATTTTGATTTCAAGGTTTGAACGCATTCTAGGATCGAAAACGAAGAAAAGGAATCAAGTTTTACTTAAATCGGAGTTCAAATGAAGAAGTTATGAAGTTTTGAAGTTACACAGTTTGGGACATGGCCATGTCCCTAGGCTGTGTCCATCCAGAAAAATTTGTCAGGTGCAGAAAGTTACACGACCTGAGGACACGGCCATGTCCCAGGCCGTGTCTGGTGACGAAAACAGAATCCTTATAATACATATATAAAAGGATATCTGAGGGTTTAGACAAGGGAGAGACATTAGAGAAAACAAACGAGACACAAGAGAAGAAAAGAGACTTGAGGAGAAAGAGAAGAAAAAGGCGAAAGCAACACCAACTTCAAGATTAGAGAGATTGTTCATCAATTAAAAGGGTTTTCCATGTTTTATTTTATGTTTTTGATGGAACTTATTTTTAGATTCATTATGATAGCTTAGAATTCGTGTATTTAGGATTATGGAACCTAGGGTTTCATGTGACTTTTGGGTTGATTTATAATTTTCAATAAAGTTTCTATCTTTTCTTGATCCAATTATGTTGTTTAATTGTTAATTGATATTTCTAGAGTATCAATTTATGATATTATGCATGATGATTGAGAAATTGCATGTGTAATTAGATCTAGGCATAATTGGAGAGAATTACATGTATACTTAGAGATAAGATACGTGTTTCTTCCGGAAAGTTAATTATTTGTGTAGGAATTCATTATACATTAATGCAATTCTAAGTTATATTACTAAGTGAAGAGATTCCGGTAAATAATTTAGGATTATGGTTAATATACTTAAGAAAGATATTAGCTTTAATTGTGAATCCCTCCAGTCAAGCAAAATAGAAACTGAATTGAATATATTTTAAGCGGTCACATGTTAAACACTAGTAGAAATAATTCCTAAATACGTTATTAATTTCTTGAAGTCGTTCGTAGTTTTATTGCTTTCTAATTCGCTTAATCAAGTCTCATAATTAGTTTAGATGGTTAATTCAATATTTTTAATTCATTCAATTTATCACAATTTTCCGATTAGATAATAGAGTTAAGGTTAATATTAGTACTCGAAATCTCTGAGGGATTGACTCGGACTCACATCCACTATATTAAAATTGATAGGTACACTTGCCTCATATCAATGAGCAAGCTCGAGCAAATGGTATGCAAGGTTGAATAGTAGTAAGGTAATCCAAGGAGAATATACTAGGGTAGATCTGAATGCTTAAGTGCCAAACTGAATGGGTTAACTGAGGTGGATGCCGCCGAGTTGAGCATTCAGCATCAAGGTAGAGGTTAAGTAGGTTGGGCACTTCAAGCGATAAGGGTACAAAGTGGAGGTGCTAAGAATGCATAGGTATTGGATGGTCTAGGTTGGCAAAATCGATGAGGCAACGGCAAAGCTAAGTAGGGTTAACTTATCCATGCTAAGAAATGGAGTTGGGGAAGCTCTATTGTAGATGTAAGCTAAAGGAGCTTTCAGAAAACTTCTTATGGAAGCTAACTTTTTGAATTCTTACTTCATCACATACTTTCATGGTGCAATTAATGTGACATGACTAGTGTCATATCTTTGTAGACTTTACGTACTGTCGTGTATGTTTTGCCTTTTAAATGTAATCATCCGATCAAAACCATCCCTACATGTTTGCATTGCAATGCATTAAGAGATTTGTGTCTATATAGATCCCCATAACCATTAATTTGCTTTCCTAGTTAAGAGATTTGTGTTTATATAGATCACTCTTTCACAACTTCTCTTAGCTTGCTTTCTTACTACAACTTGAGCGTTTCTACTCCTTTCTTCACCAATAAAACTTTGTTTAAAACTCTCACATTCCTGTTCTTCCTTCAACACAATGTCACAATCAAGAACAAGTCTTGGTAAGTGCAATATAACGTCCTTAGACTTGAAAGCCACAAGGAGTGCTACTCCCTTTTCGAGAGGGGGTGAAGAAGCTTCATCCTCACTAGCATAAGTAGACAAGGAGACAAAGAAGAGGATTGAAGCGCTTGATAGGGTAGCATTGATAAGGGCCATTCCTCGAAATGTATACCCACATGAATGCTTACTAGATGCAATTAATGTTTATGACCGGTCAAAGGTTAGCAAGAAACCAAATGGTTAGGTGAACAAGAGCAAGGCAACTACCATAATTGGGTTTTAAAGAACTTTATCGTGAGTGAATTCTCTAGCTTGGTTGTGTGGCTGCTGCGATTAAATGAGAGGGTAGCTTGCTTTCGAAAAGGCGCTTTGCGGTCCCTAAAGATTCTCTACAACATGGGATGCGCCTACCCTTTATAGACTTTGAGAAGGAGTTGTTCAATTATCATTGATGTTGCCCTACTTAGATACCTCCCAATAGGTTGAGGTTGCTAAAGGTATTCAAGGTCTTATGTGAATACTTAGTGGTGAAAGCCACACCTGAGCTCCTTAACTACTTCTATTTATGGAAGTCTCTAAACGGGGTGAACTTACCTCCAGTTCATACAGGTAAGAAATTGTTTGGAGGCTTAGACTCTTCCGTAAAGAGTTAGCAGGATAAGTTCATAGTGGTAGAGCTGCCTTAGATGGTCGACTTCTGGACTCAACGGACTCCATTAGTCCAAATTGGAACATAGAGGAAGCTCAGCCTAAATGATGCAAAGGCTTGTTAGGAGATTGAGGCTTTCATGCCTTTGTGGCATAATGAAGAAATTAACATCGAAGAGATCGTATAAAGGTGCTTCAATTTGCTAATCTCTGAGCTAATCCCAAGTATGTAGAGGGCTATCTCAAACAAATGGTTGAAAGGTATAGGTCTAACTTTGAAGTAAGTTGTCCCTTCTGTCATGCCAGTATAGGCTTGATTGAAGCTATACTTCATCCGTGATGTCTTTGAGGAATAGGGGATCCTCCTTACTTGTGCTGGTCATAGCAGAGTTTTGTGAGTAATTGTGATATGCTTGCCTTATGTTGATATTGTTTAGTTGTTTCATTGCAGGTGAAAAGCTAGCTGAAAGGGTAAAAGTACCCCATCCTTCTAAACCTAAATTGATGAGGCAACACTAGCCCAAGGCGAAGCTAACCACTAAGGTTACCACCTCCAAGGGCAAAGATGTAGAGTCAAGATTAGGTATAGGAGAGACTAGTAGGATTAAACTAGCTATTCTACCCTAAGGGATTCCTTTTGTTGATCCCCCCATAAAGCTAATGGCTATTAAGCTTATGAGCATGGTCGTTCCCTCCACCATTGTTGCCCCCACCTTTACGCCAATTATAGTAGTGGATGGTGCTGTCAGTGCCAACAAGTCAAACATAATGATGCTCTCTCCTTCTATTGGGGGTGAGGAGAGGGAGTTCGAGGCTACTACTATGGTAGAGCTAGTGGGGCAAAAAAGGAAGGACCCCTAGACTATTATGGACAAGGCACCCAATCTGAAGAAGAAGAAGGGGAAGGAGCTTATCAGCCAATTGTACATCTACGGCTGGCCCTTATGTTATCCATATAGATGTGCTAATGACCTCGAGGATGCCTTCTATGAGGTCCTGAACAAGTTTTGATGTCTAGGGATAGTGCTGGACTAGTTTAAGGACATGTTGTATGAGTCCTAAAATGAAGAGCTACGCCTTCAAAGCAATGAATCCAAAACCAGGAAGGCTAGAGGGAAGCTTCTCTAGTCAAAGTAGGACATCCGAGACAACAACATTATATTACACCATCGAGACCTCAGCCTTCATGCCTTGATTGGGTCCTTTACCCTTAGAGGGCCATCCTAAAAGACTTGTTGAAGATTGAAGGGGATTCTTCTAAAAAATGGTAGGTCATTTGAGCTTACTAATTCGGTAGGTAAGTCTTCATTTCTTTAAGTTGATGTCTTTCTTTGTTAATACTACTTTTATCATGGTTTGTGTGTTTCTTTATAGTACTATAGGCAAGTGTTGCTCTAACTCACTAACTACAACATACTACTCAACGAGGTAAAGGGCCTTCAAAGGGAGGTGTTAAGCGTGTAGAAGTGCTTAAGGGAGGTAGAATCCTCATCTAACAAATTTTAAGAAAAATTTAGTAAGGCTAACCAGCATCTGTACTAGTCTTATGTGTAGATGACCATGCTTAAGGCAAGGCTATAAGCAGAAGAGTATGGTCAAGTTAATCTCGAGGAGGCGATCAAGTAGGCCAACAAACTTAAGGCTTAGCTGGAGGACGAGCAGAAGACCATAGCTTAACTCTCTCAAAAGTTGGAAGAAGAAAGGAAGGGCAAGGAAGAGCTTGACTAGCAGATTGCTGAGCTGAGGGCATCGGTCTCTAAATTAATGACCAAGCTAGCAATGAAGGTAGCTGAGTGTGAGACTGCGAAAACAAGTTCGCTGGAGTTAGCTAATCTAAAGGTTAGGTTAGAGCAAAAGATCCAAGAGCTCTAAAAGGAAGCCTTAGAGATGCAGGAGGTCATCTCTAAGCTAGAGCATAAGGAGGTTCTTAACGAGGTAGTCGAGAAGAAGGCTATAGAGAGGCTCTTCTCAACTCTCCAGTAGATTGAAGAGTTAGAGGACATCTCCATTAAATGCGGTTGAAGCATCAAAACAAACATACTTGAGCATCGTCCTAACCTCGACCTGAGTTTCTTGGATTGGTTGAACAATCCAACACATAGGGAGGAAAGGGTAGCCTAAGCAAGAGAAAAGGTTGTAGTTCAAGCAGTTGATATGGTATAGGGCACCCTTCTTGCTACCGAAGAAGGGCAAAGCATTCCTCTATCCACTTCTCCCTTAGCAGCTTAGCAGGAAGTCACTCCTAAGAGTACTTCGAAGGACGATCAAGGTTGGGGTGATCCTCTTGCTAACCTAAGCCAACAGACCCCAGCTTCTCCATCTGCAGCTCAAGATAATACATCTCAAGGGTAAGGATCACCAGCGGATCAATCCTCCAAATGTATTGATGCACTAGGCTTTTTAGAGCTTCCAAAGCTAGTTGATCCGAAATGATAAACTACTATCCCCTCTCCCTCTTTTTTCTTTGTACTTGTTTATTTTTCTTGTACCTAGGTGAGGAATACAGTAAGTCGAGATGCTAACCTTAACCATGTAAATACTTTTAAAGTAATGAAGTTCAGCTTTTTCAATTGGAGCTTTTCCTTTGCCTTCTGTTCCCTAATGCTATCAATACTCTTATTGCTTTGATGATCTATTATGCTTGCTAGGTAATGTAGCTTGATACTTAGTCATTATGTGCTTGTACTTAACTTGTATCTTTAGAATTATTTAGGGGTAGGGTCGACGTACATCTAATGGGGAAGTTTCTCAATTGTATAAGGGGCGTTTCCCTTTGCAAAGGTTACCTAGGGGGAGGTCGGGTCGATGGCGTTCTAACCTACCTAGTTATAGGAGTTCCTCAATTGTATAAGGGGTGTTTCCTCTTGTAGAGGTTACTCGAGGGGAGATCAGGACAGCGGCATTCCGACCTACCTACTTATGGGAGTTCCTTAGTTGTGTAAGGAGTGTTTCCCTTACAAAGGTTACTTAAGGAGAGATCAAGACAGCAGCATTTCGACCTGCCTAGTTATGGGAGTTCCTTAGTTGTGTAAGGGGTGTTTCCCCTTACTGAGGTTACCCAAAGAGAGGTCAAGTTGACAGTGTTTCAACCTACCTAGGCTTAAAGAGGTGTCTAAGGGTCCATTCACCCTTTAAAGGCTAGGACTTAATACGAGAGTAAGAGAGACAAAGAAGTAAAATGTACATGGCATATATATGAGGAACAAAATTTTTATCAATGTTTACAATAGTGTTTACAAGAGATTTATACATCAATTAAAATAAGGCTGAAGATTATTAGTATTCTAAGTGTATGGGATGAGCTCACCGTCTAATCTTTCTAACCTATATGCTTCACTCCCCAGCTCTCACTTACCTCGACCTATCTTGCTAATTAAGGACCAACTTCCCTTGTCTTCCATGTAAGCCTATAGCTTCTAACTTTTAGCAAACCAAGTTGCCAACCTTAAATTCCTTATGCCTAACCTTCTAATCATAATATCTAGTTGTTTGGTATTGATAGGTAGCCACCCGAGTTGCCATAAGGTATTTGATTTCATCAATGGTATCTATACTGGCCTATAGTAAGGACTCATTTAACATGGCATTGAAACTCTGAGTCTGAATGTTATGAAGTTCTAGCTCGATGAAGAGGACTGCCTTTGACCCAAACGCCAAGCAAAATGGGGTTTAACTGGTAGAGGTGCAGCGGGTCATATTATATCCCCATAAGATATTGGACAGCGCATTCGCCTAAGCACCTTAAGCTCGATCTACCCTCTTCTTAAAGCTCTTAAGGATAATCAATTAGTGGCTTTAACTTAGCCATTGGACTAAGGGTAGGCAGTCAACATAAAGTGAGATATGATATGGTACTTGGAGTAGAATTCCCTGAACTTAAGGTTGTTGAATTGGTGCATATTGTCCATGATGAGGGTATAGGGAACCTCAAATCTAGAGAGGATGTTGTTCCAAACAAACAACTCAATGCTCATATAAGTGATTTTGGCTATGGCCTCGGCTTCAACCCACTTTGTAAAGTAGTAGACAACTACAATGATGTACTACCATCCTCTCGAGGCCTTAAGGAAAGTGTCAAAGATATCGAATCCTCATTGGGCGAATAGCTATGGACTAGTCAATGATTGGAGATTGCTACTAGAGTTATGACTAATTGGGGTATGATTTTGGCATTAGGGGCACTATTGAGCTACAGCCTTAGCATCCTGCCTCATAGTAGGCTAATAGTATCTGAGCCGTAAAGCATGAATATAGAGGACTTGTGACTGGATATGGTTACTACACACTCTAGCATGCAGTTCTTCTATGACATACAGTCCCTCATTTACTTGAAGGCATCTAAGTAGGAGGAGACTGATTCCCCTGTAGTACAGGACACCGCCGATCAACGCATGGTACCTTAACTTCTTCTCCTCTCTCTTATCATTTGGGAGCGTACCTTGCTTCAAGTAACTTTAGATGGGTTCCATCTAGTTCGACTCTGATGATGCTACCATGACCTCTAAGACCTCAATTGAGCCTAGAGTTATTCTCTCCTCTAGTAAGTATTCAATGAAAATTTTTCTATCCTTCACCTCAGGCTTCTATATCTCAGTAGAGGTGAGCTTAGACAGCTACTCTACTGTTGAGTTCTCGACTTAGGAGATCTTCATGATACTCTACGAGGGGAACTCAACAAAGAGACTCCTTACTTTCTTTAAGAATCTACCCCCCAAGGTGGATGATCCACTAACGTAAAGAGTCTACACTGACTTGTCATCCCCTAGTGATGCGTCCTCCTCTCCTACATATTTAACTACAAGGTAGCTAGCACTTGTGCCTTGTAGGTTGTTCGTGGTTGATATTAGATGCCATACGCACTTTGCTCCATCATGTACTTCACCATTCATCTAGATGCATCGAGCTTCTACAACAATGTACACCCAATTTTTGCCCCCTTTATTTTTCTTTTCTCAATAGGCCTTAAATTAAGAAAAACACAAAAAAAAAAAAGGAAATTAAAGAAAACCCAAAAAAAAAAAAAGAAATTTAGAAAAAAATATGAATTTTAAGAAAATACAAAAAATAAAAAAAATAAGAAATTTGGGAAAATATCAAAAATAGGAAATCTAGAAAGAAACGCAAAAAAATAAGAAATTTGGAAAGTAAAATTTGAAAAAAGTTAGAAAATTTAGAAAATAACTTTTTATTAAGGTAAAGTTTTTAGTTTTGAAATAAGTTTATGAGTTGGGCCATTGTATCCAGGCTTAGATTTAAATCTAGCCTAAGCTAACCTGGTCCACAAGGTACAAGCTAGCGGCCTAACGGATAAACACTTGAACTTGGTATTGGATATTAGCATAAGGTTAGAGGTTTGAATCTTGGTGGGAGCATACACATTTTTTTCATTTTTTTTCAACACATCAGAGACTGCTACATATCAAGATCTGATTGCATCACGTATCTTGACACGTGGCAAGTTAGGATTGGATGACGTGCTAACGTAGTCCTACGTGTCACATGATGACACATAGGAAGTCAGGGTTGGTTGGGTTAGCCGACGTGGCATTACGTCAGCGCCACGTCATTACTTTCCTTCTCTTTTTCTTAGTTTTCCCTCATTTTCTCCAGATTTTCCTCTTTTTCCTAGCTAAGAACAGGCCTGACCCCTTCACTTTAGCTTTTGATTTCATGCATTTTCCTTATTGAAACACACCAATTAATGGTGCAAATTCATCCTCCACATGGCCCATTGTGAATTGGTACAAAAAATGCGTCCAAATTCAATCAATCACACATTTAAATCGAGCTTCAAAAGTTGGAAAAAAACTAAAATTTTAGCCATTCGCATTTAACTCCGATTCAAGCTTTCCATGTTTCTAAGTTATATTCGTATATAACAGGGGTGTTAGGAGAGCTCATTCAAGATCCATAACCACTTACAAGTTATAAAATCAATCTACAAAAGCCTCCATCTCTCATTCTAATCACTCTCTCTCTCTACCAAACTTTCTTTCTCTTCGAATCTCTCTCTCTCTAGCTTACCACCACAAGCCATTAACCTAGGAACACTACTCATGACTTAGACTCCCTAACCTAAACACTTTTGACCTTTACCATAACCCCTAGCAGCGCCACCAACTAGCCACCCCCAAAACCTTAATCATCGCATTGCCCCCTCTCAATCCACCACCTTCAACCACCATAGCCCTAAGCTAACCCTATAGTTAAGCTCCCTATACTTCAAAACCCAACCTTAGACATTCACTTGAACTAAGCAAGCCACCAACCGAACACCCTTATCAACTACCACTGCCTTGAACAACCACCAAACGGCCACTCTAAGCCATAGCACTCTTTACACCCTACAAACCCAATCAAATACTCACCAAAACACCTTTTCCCCATCGTTAGAGGATTAGAATGGCCTAAAGCATCCCTCCATTATCATTGGCCTTCATCCATCCAAGGTTCGACCTAAATCCAACAACTAACCTGACTCGAACCTGATCGACCTGCGCCAACCAATCCAACTCGCTCTAAGTCCAACCCGCGAGCCCACTGCATTCGAACCTTTTTATTTATTTTAATTTAATTTATTTATTTCCTTTTATATTTTTAGTTGTTGTTGTTGTTGTTTGATTTTATTTCTTTTTTTATTTTCTTTTCTTTTCTTTATAATTGTAAATGTAAATAAAAAAAAAAGGAAGAAGGAAAAGTAAAAAAAAATTAAAAAAAAAAAAGAAAAAAGAAGAAAGAAGGAAAAAAAGGATAGTTTATTTATTTATTTACTTTTTGGTTTAATAGAATAAATAATAAATAAATAAGATAGTATAAATAGGTACATATGTTAGTGAATAGAGTTATTTTGTTACTTAGAAAATCAATTTTTTTTTCAAAAATAAAAATATAAGGATCTTTTTTTTCAAATTAGGACATTTTAGAATTTTTCAAGAAAATAAAGAGTCCCAATTTAGGACCCTTTTTTTTAGGAATTTTTCTTAAGTAAACCAAATTGAACCTAAAAACGAAAACTCGACGTGCTTTCAAAATTAAAATCAACTTAACCTACTAAAGTTTTACAAAAAGAATTACATATGTCTAATCCTTATCAAGTCCTATTTCGATTTCCTTAATCTAATCTTTATCAAGCTCAGCTCGCTTAATATAAATTACTCGACATTAAATTAAATAAATGTTTAAAAAAAATTGGATTCGCCAACTAGTTCAATTGATAAAAAATGAAATTAGGGTTTTCGAGTGGGAAAACCTTAATTTGACTACTAGTCTGCGGATATTCTAAAAGATTTGATTTTTAGAAAATTAAACCATAAAAATTAAGTTTGGGGCCTAACTTATTAAGACTAAGTTACCATGTAAAAAAAAAAAAAAAAAAATTGATGGGCTTTTATTTTTATAATTCCTAAAAAAAATACTAATATATATACCTAAACATACAAAAAATAACTAAAGTGATTTTTTTTTTTATTACAAATTTTCTAAGAAAAAGGGAAAATGTTTTTTTTCTTTTTTATGCGGTTACCCTAAAAGTACTTACATACCTACGTACCTACTAATTAGGATCAAACCGGCCATAGTTCTCTTTTTATAAAATATTTAGTCGATGTGTTATTTTTAATTCGAAAACCAAGCTAATTTTATGTTTATTTATTAATTTATTATTTAAAAAAAACCTAAGAAATTTAATTTTCCCGAATTAAAACCCTAACTAAATTGTTTTGGAAACCCCGATTAAGATTTTTCTTATTTTTGAAAACATTACGTGTAAAAAGAAATATCTTTTGTAAATCATAACTATAAGATCCACTGAGATTCGATTAGATAAGTTTTTCGATACGTATCTTTTCTAAATCTTAACTGCTAGATACATATCTCAATATATATCTTTTCTAAATCGTAACCACTATTTATGTATCTCAATATGTATCTTTGCTAGATCCTCACCGTAAAATACATATTTCAATACGTATCTTTTTCAAATTTCAACCACAAAGTATGTATATTTTCAAAAAAAAAAACACAATTTTATTAAAATGTAAATTAACTAAATTAAGATTATCTAAAAAACATACATGCAATACAAAAATAATAGTAGACCTGCACTTAAAAGAATAGATTAGTAAAAATAATTGAGCTAACTAATAAAAAAAATAAATAATTAAAAATAATAAATAAAAAAAATTTATCTATGCGTCGAGTCACACGTAATCATGTCGGTATTGTATCCGTCATGATTGTATGCGGCTTGGAGTGATCGTATGTGTGAGTGAACTGTACGAGTGAAGTTTGGACTGTGTTGGCATAGTGTATGCAGTGGAGTTTGACATGGATTGTGGGATTTTGTGTTAGCTTACAGTGGGTTTTGTTGAGGCAGCAAGTGTAGTGATATGTTTAGCCGCGCATTGTAGCTTGCATTTTGGATTAAGCAGTTGATAAAGGGCACATGTTGATGCTATCTAGCTGCTGTTGTTTGTCTTCGTGGAATGGACTATCATGCAATAACTGATGTGAGCATGTATTTGGTTAGTGCAACGTAAATGAGGGACTACTATGTGCTTCAGTCAAGAAATCATATAGGGTGCTATCGGCCATGATTAGTTGGGGCAGTAATGGACGTCAAGAGGGCGTTGACTGCATAGGACATGGTTGCATGGGACGTGAAGGATTGTGTTGATTTGTAGGAGATAGGGACGTTGGCAGCTGTAGAGTTCGGTTCAAGCTGCTATGTATTATGAATTGAGGACGTCATGGGGCTACCGTGTTCGAATTATGGCTATTCGGTATGAGTTGGACATGAAGTGCAATTGCTGGCATGGCTTGTTGATTCGGCTTGTAGCTGGGGATGAACTTTGGTCGAGGCGTCAAGGGCTTTGTTAGTTGGGATGAACGTATAGTGAACGTGGCATTGATTTGATGCGTGGGGGGGCAAGGGAAAATTATTATTGGTAGGGGATTGTGAAAATAAAAAAACCATTGTGTTAACTAACTATTTATAAACCCAAAATCGAATCTTTCATATCAATTTAATTATAAATTTGATCAAAAGATACAAAAGATATAATAATGATTCTTTGAGATTCGACCTAACTTCTAGAAACCCTACTTAGGCTTTCTATTTTCCGGGTCTGATCCAATCCAATTTGATTATAACCCAACAACTTATCTAATAAATCTTAAGCCTATTTTGACCCAATATAAATTAGATAAAAATCTACTTTAAATTAAATTAGGTTAAAATTATTTTAATAAAACCCAACTCTCAAATAACTTAATGATTTATTAAATTAATCATATACTGTTATTCAATTTGATATTAAACAATCCAACGCGACTCAACTCGACTTAACTTGACTCGTTATGATTCACTTTGACTCGATACCATTCGACTTGACTCGATACAACACCATCCAACTTGATTCAATACGATATGATCCGACTTAACTTGATACTATTCGACTTGACTTAACATGACGACTTGATACAATTCGATACGATACGATACGATATGACTTGACTCAACTCTCTGTTTTTATTTATTCATTTTTATTTTAATTTTCGTTTTTTTTTTATTTATTATTATTTTCTTATATTTTTGTTTTGTTTATTTATTATTTTTTAACTTAGCTCAACTAAAATAAAATAAAAACAAACAATGGCAAAAATTAGGTGTCTACAATCCCGAATAGTAAATGCATAGACACTTACAAGACAACGATAAAAATTAAAAAAATCTAATTTTCCTTTTTCCTAAATTACTTAAGACATTAACATTTGAGTTTTATCTTATGAAATTAAAAAGTGATTTTTAAGTTTAATTTTAAATTTGGAAAGTTAATAGTACTCGTAAAGGTTTGAAAATCATAACCTCCGAATCCAAATCTGTTGTTTTAAAAAGGTTTTACAAAATCATTTTTTTATCGAAAGACCAGTAACTAAGTTATAACCAATCCACTCAATTGATTATAACTTAACTTTTTTTCTCGATTCTGATCGGGTGGCAACTCCAAAACATTTTTAAAGTATAAAAAACCAATTTTCTTTAAACCCTAATCGAGGATCAATATTAAATGAGTAAGGGTTTAATACTGATCGGTTTAAAGAAGACTTAATTTAAAAAAAAAAAATCGGGAGATGAAAAACCAAGCTCAATAAGCAATATGTACAATAGCTGATCTATTAGCATGATAATTTGGTGAGCCTGGAAATAAGGCCTAAGCTGACATGCCAAGATGATAATTGCTAAGACAAACTTTTCTACTTTAGTATACCTAACCTTAAGCTCTTGGAGAATATGGCTGACGTAGTATATGACCTTATGCTCTTACCCTTCTACTTTAATTAGCATAGAGGAGAGTGCCTAGTTACTAACAACTAAGTACAAATATAAGTCCTCCCCAATTACCAACTAGTCGATCCTAAGAAGAGGGAAGTAGTCCTTTAGGCAGGCTTTGTTAAGGTCAATATAATTGACATACATATGCCACTTCCTGAATTTCCTTTTAACCAACACCATATTAGCAAGCTAAGTCAAATATTTCTCCTCCCAATGAAACCAAACTTAAGTAGTTTATGCACCCCTTCCTCATTACTAGCATGCCTTTTAAGTGCAAAATGCCTCTTATTCTACTTAACAAGCTACGCATTAGAGTCAATATTGAGGCTATAGGTTACCAAGCCGAAGGAGATCCCGAGCATGTTTAATGTCGACTAAGTGAACCTATCTAAGTTTACCCATAGGAGGGGAATTATATCCTCCTTCACCTCAGGAGGAGTGTCAATCCCGACCTTGGTGACTTAGTCAAGAGAAGCGCCTATCTGTACCTCGTTGGTCTTTTCACCCTGTTGGCTACTCTCAGCCGGCTTTTCCTACAAGTTAGTCTCCAACGCGAAGACGCTATCAACTCTAGTGGCCTTGACATAAAGCTCTTATAAGAGCTTTTGGTCGCACCTGCAAATTTCTACCCCAGTAGGGGTCAAGAACTTGGGTTTTAGGTGAAAGGATAAGGTGATAGCTCTAAAAGTATTCAAGCTTAGTTGTCTTAAGAGAGCATTATAGGGGGACGGGCAGTTGACCATGATGAACTCCACTAGCCATCATAAAATGTTGTCATCATCACCAAACTCCATGTCGAAAATGATGGTACCCCTGGCTCGAATGATTCCCCCATTGAATCCTGTAAGGTCTTGGTGGGAAGGTTTCATTTTAACAGGTAGCTTCTTTCTCATTTTATCGTATGTGTGTTTGAAGAGGATGTTAATGGAGCTATCGGTGTCTACCATGATCTTGAAGACCTCAAAGTTTGTGATTCTTGCCCCAATTACAAAGGCATCTTAGTAAAGGGTCTCTACCACCTCTAAGTTCTCGTCAGAGAAGGAGATTGAAGTGTTAATCTTTTGCCTCTCCTCCCTGATAGCTTATACCTCTGACAAGGCATTAGCTGAGCTATTGGTGCTTGGCTAGCCCCCTTAGTGTGGCCACCAATGATATGTTGGTGAAACTGTGAGGGCTCAGTCATTAAGGCGATCTTCTTTCTGTCTTGCTTAGGTACCCTTGTTTGCCACCTTCGAGGTGCCCTATCTTCATCGTCATCTAAACAATTATCGTTACTCTGTTGGGCTACATACTTATCGAAGTAACCCTATTGAATAACATATTCAATTACGTTTTTCAACTGGAAGCACTCATCTGTGGTATAGCCATGGTCATCATGGAATTAGCACTACTTATTCGAATTCCATTGACTAAGGTTCCCCTTCATCTTGGGGGGGCTTCTACATCAGGCCTCTGCTCCGCACTTAAGCAAAAACTTAGGCAATAGGTTCCTTCATAGGTGTATGATGTGTGAAGATGGGAGGGGGATGTAGGTTTTACTTAGCTCGACGCTTCTTATTATTCGAGCCCTCCTCCTTAACTTTATTTAGTACCTTACTACCGAAGCAATCTTTGTTGGGCAATTTCTCCTTATCCTTTTTTCCACTTAATCGATATCGATTGGTGTCATACCTGACGCGGATGTTATCTTCTTAGTCTATGTACTTTTAGGTATTATTCCGAAATTTGGTTAGACTTTTTGACTTGCTCTTTGCAATTGAACGGAAGAAGTCCCCAAAGGGTCTAATGCTAAGCTACACAATATGTACTGCTATGCCCTCATCCAATTGAGGGATCTTAACTATGGCATTGTTGAACCGAGCCACATATTCTCACAGAGTCTCTCCTTCGCTTTGCTTAATTAAGTACTAAGACGAAGTGTCCTTAGGCGAGGGCTTGTTAGCCTTAAAGTGGAGACTAAACCTATGAGACAGCTCATCAAAGGAGCCAATAGAATTCTTGGGTAAATGGTTAAACCACATCCAAGCTGCTTTCCTTGAAGTACCTTAGAAAGCTTTGCACATGATAGCATCTCTATGACTATGAAGGTTTATGAGGGTGTAGAAATGGAGAAGGTGATCATTAAGATCACTAGTGCCATCATATTAGGCCAAGGTAGGGAGTTTGTTTTTCGAAGGCAAAACTTTGTCTTGGATACCCCTAGTGAAGGGGAGTTTTGTTGCTAGCAACCAACTTAGCATCATTAGTTGGTTTACTCCCCTGTTGCTCAAATAGCCTCCTTATAATCGTGCGAAGCTTAGTGAGATCAGCATTGTCTACCAAGTGAACTTAGCATGCTACAAAGTGTGTTAGTGCTCCATAGAGTCGGCGACCTGCTCATTGCCAGCTTATTGTTCTTATACCGAAAGATCAGGTTGATCCTTACCATTTTGCTACTACTGTTGGTTATTATGCCCAATACAAGCATCAGAAGCTTTAGGTGCCTATCTATTGCGCCATTTAGCTTCATCAAGCTTGGCTTGGAGCTCTTAGTTGTGAGTGAAGAACTCCTCAAGCAGCTGCTCTACTCAAGCTAGGCACTAGTTTGATGTTCCCCCAATTGGGGGGGGGGGGGGGGGGGGTTAATTGTCCATAGTTTAGTTGTTGTTTGGGTCTACGACATGAGACATGGTGGCTAATGCAAAAATAGGGACTATGTTTGGGTGAGTGTTTAAAGCGTGTTTATGTAAGAGACAAGGTCAATCTTTCCCATAGACAATGCCAAATGTCATCTCTAAGTTTTGCTAGTAGAGATTCAGTTATTGAATAGGCTTTGCGCTTGGGTACAAGTCTACAAAAGAGTAAATAGTAAAGAGTGTTAAGGTGTTGTTCAGCATGGCTACTCTGATGTTTAAGTTAACAAAATGTATAGAGAAGGGAGATGTATACAAGAAGGTAAAATATAGCTCAAGTACGCAAAGTATCAAGCGGTTCATTGTTGGGTAGCAACCTAGTATTTATAGAGGAGTGGGGTTGGCGATTAGAGAGCCATTAGGAGGTGGAGGACACATCCACAAGTCATGAGTAATAGAGACATGTAGTTCAACATAGCCTTAAATGGTAAGAGGTGGTTATTGATCGGGTCTTCGAGCCTTACTCTTATTTTTCAGCCATTAGAGTTTAAATTGTATAAGCAGGTTGTCTAGTAGGCTTGGTCCGAGGTAAATTAGATAAGCAAGGAGGTTGAACCCAATCGAAAGGGAATTAGGTCATCAGTATAGGTAAATCATCATGGGCTTAAGGGGCCCAAGCCTAAGATATCCTATCAACAAGTACGTTATCACGCGTTAGCATTATTAATATCGTATTCAAATATTTTAAATTACTACTTAAACAATATCGATTTTTGTTATGTGTTAAAACTTTGTGCCTTATGTGTTAAATAATAAATGGTTGTTAGCTATAGAGAACTGTGGGAAGAAAGACAAATTAAAATTAATAAAGAGAAACTAAAGGGAAACGTAGGAAAGAGGAAAGATGAGGAGAAAATAATGATGGAATGGAAGAGAAACCATTGTTAATGGGTTAGTAAGGTAAAAAGGCAGTTATGTAAAAATTTACTATAATACCTTGTATAATTATTTTTATAGCATTAAATAGTATAAATGTTTCAAAGGTATTTAATAGAATTTTATGGAAAGAATGAGTAGCAGTTACACAAAACTCTACTCACTTTAATAATATGGATGTTTGACATCAAATTTGTGTTAATGTGAAAATGCATGGAATTAATAAGGGTCACAAATAATTATTTTATAATATAATTGTATTTATTTATATTATAATTATGTTCTTTAATTTTTTATGTCATATTATTTTCATATTTTTTTTATAATCATATTGTGTTTAGATTTGTATTACTACATCATATTAGAAAATGCACATATTGAATTGTAATTAAATAAAGTGGAAGCACCTGGATTAGATTGGTTTTGGTTTTATTAGTTAGGTAGTTAAAACAATGTGTCCAACTAAAGAGTGGGTTGTTTTTAGTCATATAGATTGGTTTCACAAAGTTTGCCTCTTATATTATTGTGCTAATGATGCTTGCTTCATATTATGCAATAGCTATTTTTTATATCTACAAGAGAGAGAAATAATATGGAGAGGGAAAGTGGTCAAAAAAATATATACATGAAGTAATTGATAAGTATATTCTTATTAAATAAATTGATAGTTGATATAATAGTTGGTTTTATTGTACATTATGAGATTAAAGACTGAATAATAATTTTTTAAAATGGTAGTCACTTAAGGGTCTTCTAACTTTTACAATATAGATAAAAGTTTTCACTAACATAGAAACATGTGATATAATAAGATTGAATGTAGTTGAATGATGAATGTGTGTAATGGCAGTTTTTGAATTAACTTGCAATGAGTTAAGAGTATTTGATCTTCATAGATATAGGAATGGAAGTGTCTAGGTGACACGAGAGGGACAATTTGATGGCATAGAAGACATGAGTAGTGCTATGTTGGTTGTTTGGATTTTAAGTAGCCATGTTTTGATTTTGGGCAATTGGTCTCTGTTCTCTGTGAATGTGGGTATGAAAGTAGTATGAGAGGGACAGTTCAATAGCATAGAAGAAATTGGTAGTGCTATGCTATATGTTGGGATTTTTAAGCAGCCATATTTTCATATAATAAGAATAATATTAGTGAGGGTGGAATGAAACTATTTGCTTAATATCAATAGATATTATTAAAATCCTTTTAGGCTTAAGCAATTGCCTACTGCATGTTACCATTAAAATTATTATTCTAACCTTGAATCTAATATAATATAACAAAAAAAGAAAAAACCCAACTAAAGGTGTCGAGCCCTATTTTGGTTTCTTTAATTTAACCACTAATCTATGAATTTTCTAAGAAAATAATTTTTAGAAAATTAAATAAAAAAAAAAACCGAGTTCAGGAGTTAATCTATTAAGACTAAGTCACTATGTAAAAACTAAAGAAAAATTAATGAGCTTTTATTTTTATAATTTCCAAAAAATACTAAAAATATATACCTAAATATACAAAAGATAACTAGAGTGGTTTTTAGATTTTTTTTATTACGAATTTTCAAGAAAAAAGGAAAAAAGTTTTTCTTTTTTATTTTTACATAATTACCTCGAAGGTGTCTATGTATTCGCTAGTCGAGATCAAACCAACCATAATTCTCTTTTTATAAAATATTTAGTAGGTAGTTTCTTTTTATTTCGAAAATCGAATCAAGCTTAAGTTTATTTAACAATTTATTATTATTATTTTTTAAAAATATAATTTTCCCGAATTAAAGAAAACCCTAACTATCTAAATCTTTTTCAAAATTCCAATTAAGATTTTTTATTTTTAAAACCATTACATGTCAAAAAATATTTTTTTTAAATCTTAACTGCAGGATCTACTAAGATACAATCTAAATACGTATCTTTTATAAATCTCAACTGCAAGATACGTATCTTGATACGTATCCCAACATACTTTTTCAAATCTCAATCATAAGATACGTATCTCAATACGTACTTTTCTAAATCTTAATCGCAAAATATATATCTCGATACGTATTTTTTCCAAATCTTAACTACAAAATACATTGAAAATACATATTTTTTCTTTAGAAAAACATAATGTTACTAAAAATGTAATTTAACTAAATTTTACGGAAATTTTGGATTATCTACAATAAATACGCAAACAGTATGGAAATAATAAAAAAACTTGCACTTAAACAAAAAAATAAATTAGTGAAAATAATTAAACTAACTAATAAAAAAAATAAAATAAAATAAAATAATTTTACTTATGCGTCGAGTCACGCGTAATCGCACATTGTGATCGTCTAGGTGTCGTACGAGTTGATTTGTTGGATTTCGGACTATATGTAATTACATTGGTTAGTTAGAATTTGGTCAAGCAAGTGCAGCTTGATTCGTGTGTTAGGCATCTAGTCAGATTTTGTTTTGGTTGATCAAGTAACATCGTACTGCTACTGTTGTGGATTTGTGTGTAAGTGCTTAGGCAAAGGAGTGTTGGGAATTTCGATTAATGAATCATGTGCGTAGATTTCATGTTGTAACATATTGGATTTTGGTTGCAGTCAGGCATTGTTGAGGATTGGATTGCTATTGTCAGCGTGTTTGGTCAAAGGAGTGTCAGGCTTGTAAAGTTCGTAGATTGGGATGGCGTCAAGCTTGTGGTCAGACTGTGGTAGTTTGGCGTGAGCTGGACATGAAGGGCAATTGCTGGTGTAGCTTATTGGATTCTGGCTGCCGTATATTGTGAATTGAGGACATCGGGGGTTGTTGTGTTCGGATTGTGGCAGTTCATTGGTGAAGGGATGTAGCAGACTTTGTGGATTCGATTGTGAATTGTGATTTGTAGGTATGTTGCTTCAACTTGTGATTAAGGGGCATTAGTGATTGGACAATGGATTGCATCAAGGGAATTGGGAATTGCTTTTAGATCGTGGTTTAGGGAATTGTGGATAGATTAGCATTTTAGGGAATTATATAATTTAAAAGCCGTCTCCAAGTCCACCTGCCTAGTACTATTTATAAACCCTTAATCGTATTTTTCATATCCAAGATACGATGACAATTCTATGAAAATTTGACCAACTTCCAAAAGCCTTACTTAATTTGGGCTTTTCTATTTTTTCAAGGCTCGTTTCAATCCAATTAGATATAACCCAATAACTTATCTAATAAATCTTAAATCTATTCTACCCCAATATAAATTAGATAAAATTCTATTTTAAGTCAGACTAGGCTAAAATTATTTTAATAAAGCTTAATTCTTAAATGACTTAATGAATTATTAACTCGATACAATTTGACTTTATTCGATACGATTCCACTTAACTCGATATGATTGGACTTGATACAACTCAACTCAATACAATTTAACTCAACACGACTTGATTTGACTCAATACAAATCGACTTGACTCTCTTTTTTATTTTTTTCTTTTAATTTTTCGTTTTATTATTATTATTATTTTCTAACCTGGCTCAATAAAAATAAAACAAAAAATAGCAAAAATGAGGTGTCTACCAAAAAGAACCTTATAAAATTATAAATATTTTATAATATGGGTAAATTTGTTAACCCACCATCTCCCATTAATTTCTCTCAATCCTAAAACCCTATTTTCTTAATACACCCACTATTTTGCAATCACTCTCTCTCTCCCTTTCTCCCACCCCTCCAATGCTCCTTCTCTCTTCCTAACATTCTCGTTCCCCCTCTGTTTCTCATTTTCTCTCCTTACCATCTCTGTCTTTCTATCTATATCTGCATTCCCTCTGTTCTCTAGTTTCCAATTTCAAATAGCAATGACCCACAACAATAACCACCATTTACTTGAAGAGGTAAGTTCCTTCATATTTTAGAGCTAAGCAATTTTATATTATTGTTTGTATGTAACAGTTTTGTTTTCTTAATTTTCATTTTATTTTGCTATGTAATTGAGTGATGTTGTTGTTATAATGCTTAGATCTAGCCATTTTAGAGATGAACTTTCAAAATTGTGTTTAAGTGTAATCCTTTTTGTCATTTTGCAAAAGATAAAATAAAAGAATACATGTTAAAGTTGAGGAAGAGAATGATAGAGAGATGAACTTTCAAAGGGTATTTTCTTTGATTTACTTTGCTATCTTTTTGTGAAATCAACAACTTTTTTAAAAAAATTTCACCTTAAAAGAAAAAAAATGAGTTTTGAAATTTATGTGTGTTTGGTTTAATTATTTTTTATTATGGTTTTTTTTTTTTGTTCAAGTATGTTAGTTGTTTTTTCTTTTTTTTTTTTATCTATTTCTTAAAATCAAGACAATATTGTTCTTCATTTTACTTTGTCAAAAATTTGCTGGAAATGTTTCGTTCTTATTTATTTCTTCTAACATTTTGTTCACTTTTTCTAGATTTCATCTCTAGATATAATTTGACATGGTGTTGATTTGTTAAGGTAGACCATTTTTTGTTTTCTCTTTCTCTTCTTTTTTTTATAGTGTTTTTTTTTTAAATCAATGTAGAGACTATCCTTTAATTCATCTTAGTGAAAATTATGTAAGAAGTGAATACACATCTAGGGAGAATTATATGATAGGGTATTAACGTTTAGAAGTAAGTTCAAATAGAGAATCAAGATTTCAAAAAATTAAAATAAGTGATCAACGTTTTAGTAAGTGGTTAAAATAAAGGATTGATATTATAATACTGTTAGTACTAACTTACATGTTTGTTATTTGCCATGTGGTGCTTAAGTGGAGTACACGTGGCAAATATGTAGCATTTACATGTATATAATAAATAAATAAATAAGTAAAACTTTAAAATATACATATAATTACGAAAACAATAAAAAAATTATCAATAATTTTTAAAAAGGAAAAAATATATATAAGAACAAAAAATGTAATAATAAATAGTTTAATATAAATTTATATATATAATAATAAAATTAATTTAAAAAATATATAATTTGGAAAAATTAAAGAAAAAAGATTAAAAAAAAAAAAAGCTACTCTAAGGTTAGAGGGTTGTCAATGGCTACTTAGGGGGGGTCGTACAACCCACCCAAGTGGCCAACAGTCTCCCCTTAAGCTTGGGGTAGTTGGTTCGATTACAAAAACATTGGTGGGCGATCTACTTAAGAAGATAAATAGCCAACCCACCAACAAGTCATGGGAAAGTCGCCCTCTAATAAGCTTAGGGGGGAAGAAGGTCACTTTGGTGGTAGGAAAACTCCCCACAGCTAAATTTAAAAAATATATATATATATATATATATATCTAAAAACTAATTAGGTCATGACCCAATTGGGTTCTAGACCCTTTTCCCCTTTAGTGGAAGGCAGCTTCCCAAAGACCAGTTAGCAGGTCAACAACCTATTTTTTCAAGTAGGTCGTAACCCATTAAGGTATTTGTGGCCGAATCAATCACCTTTCTACCTTAGGGTAGCCTTTTTTATTTTTTCAAATTATTTATTTTTTAAACTAATCGCATTATTATATATTTTTTATTTATATTAATCTATTTATCGCTACATTTTCTATCTTATATATTTTTTATTTCCTATTTAAAAATTATTTATTATTTTTTTTCATTTTTAGTAATTATATATATTTTAAAGTTTTATTTATTTATTATATACATGCAAGCACCACATATCTGCCACATGTGCACTACATAAGCGCCACATGGTAGATAATAGACATGTAAGTTAGTACTTACAGCGACTCTAAGAGGGGCCTAGTAGTATTGCCTAGAATTTCCATATCACGTATGCACTCATGATAAGAAAATCGTCTTGCAAGTCAGAGATTGCAAGGCTCTAAATAGTTATTTACTAGAGTCTTCAATTTTAGTTCATTGACTCATTATATAATATATATAATTATGGATATCCATTTTTCCACAATTCCTCAGAACCGCAGAAAATCAATATCCCCTACCAAAATAATGAAATAAGATAGATAATTTTAGAAAATTCTAAACTTATTAAATATAGTAAACTTAAATGAGACATTAGTCGTTTTTCGAAGCATTCCGAATTAACTATACAAGCTTTCCATCATACTGATTCAATGGTAGCACTCTGCACTCGATTCCTATCCCTTTTCCCAACTATCGATCAACCTGCAAGGAAAAGAACTGTTAGGGTGTAAGCTTACGCTTAGTGAGATAATTACCCTCGTCAATACTACATAGCAAAAATTTATTATATGCACAATCATATGAATGCATAAACAATCAGTATGCCAAAAACGCATGCAGTGACCTAGGAACTGCATACGACTCAGAATTACGCCCCCTGAAGTCGGGGTTTGGAGATAATTAACTGACCCAAACCAAAATCTGGGTTCTAGACCTTGGGTTTTAATTCATTAGCACTATTGTGCTTAAGTCAATACAAAACTATGTATATATATACACATACATACTTTCATTACCGAATAATAAATCATATTTTCAAAATCCCAAATCTAGCGATGTGGTGGCCTCCGCAATCCACAATCATACGCCCTAAGCAGAAGCCACAAGACTCGGCCCCTCGCCGACGATTGGCGTCTCCCAGCGCCTAGTAAACCCATCAGCTTAAGACAAAGACTCAATATATATGATGGCATAGCTAGTGCCCAATCCTGCAGGAAACTCGTATTCCTGTAAGTCCCTTCCCATCTTCGGCGTGAAGCGGCAGTCGGTGTTATCCGTATGCAATATGGGATATGCATGATTCATTTTGATTTCTTAATCGTATAAGTGATTAACTCAGTTTTCAGGGTGATCAGACCATTTCATTCCATACAATTCACATATGTATATAATGCAAACAATTTCCATTATTATATATAATTATCAAGTCATCGCATTCACCCACAAATTCATACACATGCATTTCCCATATCCCACAAGCATCCAAATTTATATATATAAGTTTAAGTGCATCTATTTTACAAGCACAATCAAGTAAAGAATCATCGAGAATTTACTCACTCTGCCATGTGGGTCAATCAAAGTAATCCGGAGGCAAGTCGTCTCCGTAAACGGTGTCCCTTGGTCATTGAAATAATTTTTATAAGGAATTGAAGCAAACTTAAGAAACTAAGTAAATTTTCCTTAAGTTTATACTCTTGACTAGTTTTCGAAATTTTTCCCGATTTTTACCTAAAGTTCAATCGCATATAACTTTTTCGTTTTAAATCTGATTTTTATGATCTTATAGTCAATCTTCATCGTTTTTGAGTGTACTTTAACGTGGTAAGGTTAGATTTTCGAAATGAGGTATACAATTCTGTCCATGGGTCAGAACAATAGCGTTCCTTATGTGTTGGAGTGTTTTTGGGCCTTGTTTGGTAAATGGGCTTTTAATAACTTAAGAAATTCTTTGGGATTGGTCTTTAGATTTTATCCTAAGCTTAAAATACTCCTTGAGATCAGGTTTACAACTTTGATTTATATTCCTAAGGCTAACAACCACTTCTTGGGCCCTTTAGTGGGCTTAAGTTGTTAAATGGGTTTGTTTTTTGTTCAAACTAAAGTTAATGACTTTAGTGGGCTTATGGGGCCTTAGGTGGATTTCTTATGGGCTTCAAAACAACTTCTCTTGGTACTTTAAGGTGCTGATCAGATTTTTATTGAAGGCCCATCTTAGAGTTCTAGGTTTGTTTTGAGAGTTTTAAGCTCGATTTTGAGTTTTAGGCTTTATATGTTCACTATACTTGCTTTAGTTAATCCTTTCACTTTGTTCTTTCACTTTTATCATATTTTTAGGCTTCATTTTCCCACGTTCCAGATCTGTTCATGTTGGTCATAAGGGGTCCTTACTTGGTTTTTCAACTTGTTTCATCATTTCCTTAAGTTTAGGTGGTAGATTATGCACTTAACTACTTGTGTATAAATCTTAACTTAAGTTTCCTTCAATCAAATGATCCTTTAACTCATGCTCCACATAAAAAAATAAAAGATCTTATACTTAATAAAACCTCCATATCATAGCTCATGTCATACAAAGTTGGTTTCTTCATAAAACTTCATGTGATGGATTTTTCCTTAACTTAAGTCTAGATTTGAGCATGTTTAACTTAATGGAAACAAAATCAACATTCAAATGGCCATGGAACCTTCACGTCCAGCATGCTTACCCTCCATTAAAGTTCTCATTTCAAGATTTCCTTAGCTTAAAATCTTCCATTCAAAGCATTAAACAAATGTCCATACAAAACACCAACTTTACATGCTCATATTTCAACTTCATGTAAGGGTTTTAGGGTTTGTTTCTTAAAACGATTTTTTTGTGCTATAACAACTCAAACCTTACTCATATCTTCAAGAAATCCAAGTCTCCTAACATAAATACTAATCCACACATCACAAGAAACACTTACTCGTCCTTAACGCAAAGTTTGGTGGTTGTGCTCTAAGGTTCCACTTTAGCCTTTAACTTTGCCTCTTCCTTTTTAGCCACCTTTTGAAACCCGAATCCTTTGGTCTTTTGGAATGGGGTTTATGGAAGATTCTAATGGACTTAAAAGGCCTTAGATGGTGAAAGAAATGACACAAGAACAAGGGAAAAATGCCGTAAGTGAAGCTTCAAAAATGGAAGAAAAATGGATTTTGTGGAGTAAGGTTGTTTCCCCTTTTTATGTTTGTTTCAAAAGAGAGAAAGATGAAGTGAAAGTGAAATTGAAAGTGAGAGAAATGGGGAAGAGTGTGGCCGGTTGGAAATGGAGAGAGAAGGAGTGTTTAAATGTCTTGGAAGTGTTGTCTTGAAGCTTACAAAAAGTTAACAATTGCAACTCTTGATGATGTAAGCATTAAGGGGTGAATAGTGATGTGTAAGAAGAAGTGATTGATGAGTGAATGACAAGTGCCTGGCCCCCTCTTCTCCCTTTTTAGATTTGCCATTGGAAGTCTTTTTATGCCATGGAGTGGTCTTGTCACCTTTATTAAAGTTAAGCTTATGATTTCTTGTGAAAATTTGTCTATAATGTAGTATAAGTGATTGTCTTATCACTAGATTTTGATAAGTTATCAATTGATAAATGATTTTAACTCTCAATTGATAAGTTATCTAAGATGATTAGTTGGTCTAATTATTTATATGTAAGGCTTATACATGAAGATAAGGGCATAGCCTTATAGAAAATTGTTTTAGGATTTTTATCTTACATTGTTTAGTGATTTATGATTTGATTTTTATAAAATTGTGAAATTTTCTAAAGTTGAATGAAATTATTCTAATTAAATTATCAATTAATTATTTAGGGTTAAAATTCCTTAATGGTTTTAAGGTTTAGGATTTTAAGTAGCTTTAGAGCTCGCAGTTCTTCAAGCTCAGGTTTGATCGACAATTGGCTTTTGAATTGTAAAAATTTAATTCGTTTCTAAATATAAACTTAAGTTTTTAGTCTAGTTGATCTTTAGGAACGTTCGAAAGGTACTCTTAATCAAGTCTTAGGCCCATTAAAAGTAGGGTTTACAGTACTAATAATGTTATAACAGCAATCACTTATTTTAACTACTTACTAAAACACCGATGTCCTATTTAAACTTACTCCAAAGCGTTAATATTCTCCTATGTAATTCTCCTTACACATTGGAGGTGAAGTGAGTTCGAATCCTAGAACTGGAAATGCTTTCATGCAAGAAAATTGATAAGATGTTTAACTTTAATCGAAATTTAAGGTAACTGATAGCCTCTACTTGGAAATTAGTCTATAGAGTTTAGTACTTTATTAAGGGCTGGGGAAGTTAGATTTTGTCATTTGGTTTTGTGAATTGTTAGATACCAATTCATGTTGGATACATTAAGTGAATTATACTAGATTGTGTTTTATGTGAGTAGAATTGTAAGTCAACTATAAAAACAAGTGTAACACCGTATTCATGCTAGGGTTATGCCTTTGTAGTTGAGATGAAATGGTTTTGAGCCACTAGCTTTTATCTCAATGTTGTATTATTTTCTCAAAGCTTTATTGTTGGTAAAATTAAAAGAAACTTAGATCATCTTATTCTTAATTGTCAAATCATGAATGGGCTATTACTATAAATCACAAATGACATTTAATAACAGGTAAGGAATTTTCTAAGTGTATTAAGATAGCTGGCTGTGGATTGTTTTCTAAGCTAGCAATGAAACTCAAGTTTTCCTTAGTATAGCTAGAGAAGTAACTCAAACCTATTAATCTAATTGCAAATTTTATGGACGAAGAGTTTGACATAATGCTTAATAGTAAGAACAATGCATTCAAAGGACAAACTACTCTAGGTATCCCCAAAGAGGAGAATGAGGAGGAGGAATTTGATAGAATGATGGAAGAATGTTATAAGGAAGGTTCCTCATTTTTTTAGATTTGCTTATGAACATGAACACAAAGGATATGGTGATGATTATTCTCTCAAGCCTTCTACTAACAATCCAATTGTTTGGAAACTAAAATGCATGGTATGATGTTCTTACTATTTCTTTAAATATTTTGTTTATTTTAGCCTTTCTCTTTCTCTCTACTTTCTCAGCCTTATTTATTTAATTTTTTTCCCTCTTTTTTTTTTTTCTTATAACACTTTTTTATGGCAAGTTGGAAAGGAAGGCAATCGGTGTTTTGCCTTATGCAAAAATTTGTTGGCTTGAAATCTCTTAGGAATAAGCTTTAGATGATATCTACATTTGCTGTTGAACATGTGAAAGGTTATATATTTATTGAAGGTAACAAGCAAAATAATATAGTTGAGGTAGTTTATGTTGCCTGTATTCTCACGTAATTTTTCATAGTTTCATGAACCCTAAATAGGATAAAAAATGACCGCTATAGCTAACATGTAGAGCATCTTGGTGATAGATTGATTTACCTTCTTTAATAGGCTTGCAGGGGCTTTTATAGGATATACACTACTTGAGTAGCACCAATTCTAGCAAATAATGTCACCAATTTGCTTTTAGCTAGAAGAAAAGGAATTGAAATTAAGGCACATGGGCCTACATATAGAGTGGAAATTACAAGGGAGATCTAGCACAGGTTTACTTTGTCTCTATAACATCAAGACCAATAATTGAATGTTTAATGGAGATTCATGCATTAATGGCTTTCTTTCAATAGATTGTAGCTGTGATTGACATTTGAAGAAGAGCAACTGTGAAACTAATTCCAAGAATTGATCTACAAGCTTGGTTGAAAAATTTGCAAGTGAACAATATAGGATAACGATCTATATTGAAGGAATGAGTTGAAATGAGTCCACGAATGTATTGCTAATGATAATAAAATAGAAGAATTGTACACGGTTTTATGAAGAAACAAGAAAAAGGTGTTTTGGATTGTCTTATGTTTTAGACCTTATTGTGTTTTCTCCAAAGATATGAATTAGTTAAGGGTACCAATTAGGCGACCCATGTGCTCCTGTATGCTTGTTGTCAAGCTCAATTTTTTCCCAGTTTTATATTTTCCTTAATCCAATCAATATTAAACCCTAACACGTTTAACATTGATCATCGACTAAGAGTTAAAGAAAACTAGCTTTTTAAAAGAGTTTTATAAACCTTTGGAGTCACCGCCTTACTGAAGTCGGGAAATAGTTTAGGTATATTTGGTTTTGATCTAAACACTGGTTTACGTAGAAAAATCGATTTTTTGAAATAAAGGATTAGAAAACTAGAGATAGGAGTCCAAGGGTTAGACTATTTAAACCCTTATAGATACCATAAACTTTCTTAATATAGATTTAATTTCTTAAAATCACCTTTTAAAAACTAATACTAAATAAATTTATTTTTTTTATTTTTACTGAATGGAATAATTTGAGCTAAAAGTGAAAAAACTAATTTTTCATTTTTTACGTCACCTTGAAAGTACCTATATAACAGTTATTCGGAATCAAATATACATAGTTCTTTTATAAAAATTTTAGGCGAATAGGTTGATTTTAGTAAAGAAAAAGGTCAGGTGTACATTTTTTTTCATTTGATGTTAATTAAGGAAATTTTCAAGAGGAGCTTAGTTGGGTTTTATTTTTGGAAAGTTCTAAAACATCATAATTTTAAATAAGGGTTGATTCATATTTGTTTATTTAGAAAATCAATTTTTCGAAGTTGTAAAATCTATTTCCTTATTTGCTTTTTTCATTGTTTTGTTCTTTTTTTATATTTTATTTTTTTCTATTATTTTTTATTTCTTCCTTTTTTTTGTCTCGATCAAGAAAATTAAAAAAAAAAAAAAAACCTAGATTCACTACATCCTTCTTTCTTTCCCCTCCTTTTTTACTTTTTGTATTCTTTTTTTTTACTTTATCCTAACATTAAGGATTTAAAAAAAAAAATGAGGGGAAGGGGATTGGACTAGGTATATACCTAGTTCGTGGGTCGAGCAAATAAAGCTGACAAGCCTTACGGAAGTTTTTTTTTCTTTAGTTTATGTCACAATCACATTAAGGTTTACAATAAAAAAAAAACAAATAAATAAAATAACTGAAAGAAAAACAAAGGTGCAGTCCAACCATGGGACAGTAGGCATGGATCGGATGCTAAGTTCACGGGTTGGAGCAAATTGGACGGGTCAGACTTCGGAATCTGGGTCGAGACTTTGAGTCTTCAGTGGATCGTGCAAGGGAGAAGTTAACGGCAGTATGGGGACGGTTTCAAACTTAATTTTTCGTAAGTAAGGTTGTTTTCATGCCATTTGGATGGCAGAAGGGGGCTTGGGATGCTCGTTGTTGCGTTTGGAGGTCATTTGAGCGGTAGTTAGAATTGGGTTGTGCGTTGTTAAGCTCCATTTCGGTTTTCCTCAATTTAACTTATACGAAGCCTAACTTATTTAATATAAATTACTCAACATTAAATTAAGTAAAGATATTTAAAAAAAAATGTTTTGAAAAATATTTTTTAAAAAAAAATTTGCTAACCAGTTAAATTAATAAAAAATAAAATTAGGGTTTTCGAGTAGGAAAACTCTAATTTAGTGACTAATTTTTTAAGAAAATTAAACTAAAAAAAATAAAGTTCTGGAACTAACCTATTAAGACTAAGTCATTATATAAAGATAAAAAAAAAAAACTAATGGGCTTTATTTTTCATAATTTTTGTAAAAGTACTAAGATTTATACAAATATGCAAGAATATAATTAAAATAAATTTTTTATTACGAATTTTTAAGAAAAAAAAATTATACAATTGCCTTGAAGGTACCTACGTACTCACTAATCAGGATTAAACCAATGTAATTCTTTTTTAGAAAAGATTTAGTAGGTGAATATTTTTTTTAATTGAAAATCAAACTAGATTTACGTTTATTTAACAATTTATTATTTCTATCTTAAGGCCTGACTTAGTCCAACTCAATTTAGTCCAAAATACACACTAACCCATTTAATAAATCATAAATCAATTTAGCCCAATATAAATTAAATAGAAACCTACTTTATATCGAACTAGACTAAAAAATATTTTAATGAAACTCGATTCTTTGACAACTTAGAATTGTATGTACACCATTATCCGATTCAACCATAAATGACTCGACTCGATTCGATACGACTTAACACTTTAATTTTTTATTTTTTTCAATTTTATTTTTTTTATTATTTATTTTTTAATTATTTTTTCTTTTACTCCTTTTTTATTATTATTTTATTATTTTTTAAAACCTAGCCCAATAAAAATACTAAAATAAAAACAACAAAAATAAAGTACCTACAACTACCCCTCTTTATAGTGAATGTTTAATTAGAACTTCATTACAAAGACAGAAAAGATACCTATTTTTGCCAAACTCTACTTTTAATTAATAGAATGAGGATTACTGACTTAAATGGTTAGTTGAGCTGTGCTTTATCTTAAATAAGGATATTGACTTGAAAGATCAATGTAAAGAATAAACAGCTCATCTTAAAAGGATGAGGACAAGGAATTGGAAGTCCTTCCTGAAATGATGGTGCAAAGGAATAAGAAGCTCGTCTTGAAAGGACGAGGTAAAGAAACCAAGGTGCTTATCTTAAAAGGATAATGCAAGTGATTAAGATGCTTGTCTTAAAAGGACAAGGCGAAAAGGATGGAGAGCTTATCTTGAAAAAATAAGGCTATAAAGTTAAGGATTAGGGGGCTCATCTTGACAGGATAAAGCAAAAAGGAGCCTGTCTTGAAATGATAGAGCAAAAGATAAGGTGCTTATCTTAAAAGGATAGGGCAAAACCACTAAGGGTCAATCAACTTATTTTGGTTTGATGAATGATACAAAAAGGGTAGATCTCTTCAAGATGTCAAAAAACTTCTTAATTCTCCTAAATATCTTTTTCAAGGACTTTAGGATCATTTTGCTTAGGAATGGAGAATTTCATAGATAGTAACCAATCAGCATACTTTATGTTGACTCCTGATATTCACTTATTCAGATAGCAAAATATCACCAAAGTTTTTCTTCAAAATTGTGCCTGCTTCTTCTTCTTTTTTTCCTTTTTTCTCTTTTTTTTTCTTCTTTTCTCTTTTCTTTTTCTTTTTCTTTTTTTTTTTTTGGAATAAGGTCTTCTTCATAATTGAAACCTTTTGCTAATGAGTCTTTTAGTTATACCATGCTCATGTCTTAATTCTGCTTTTATCATCACAGGATCTCAATTTTCACCTCTTTATGATTCCTGAAAAATAACTCTTATTTCGAAAAAAACTAGATTAAATTATTAAGAACATTCGATTTCAATTTATTTGGTGATTGAAATTCTCTAGTAAGTGTTTGGTGTTTAAGTATAAGAGGTTAAGAAACATGCTATACAAGGATTTATCGGTAGGGTGTTTGTTGGTCAATGATCATCTAAATTCAAGAACATTCATGGATATCAACTTTAGGATGAAAGATTAACCACAAACAATTCTCAAGAAAAATTAAAGTCTTTATTGAACTCAGTTTTCATGAATAATATAATTTAACAACATCTGAATTTACAAGTCTCCTTAATTCTGAACCATCCATTTCCATCAACACTGATGCACCTCCCAATAATATCCTTTTTACCACATAAGGGCCTTCATAATTTGGAGCAAATTTTCCCTCAAGGTCTTTCACATTCGGCAATACTTTCTTCAACACCAAATTTCCTTCCTTAAAGTACCCTTGGTGCACTTTCTTGTTAAAGGCTTAGATCATCCTCTGTTAGTAACATTAACCATGACATATTGCTACAAGCTTTCTTTTATCTAGGAGGTTCAAATGCTTCATTCATTTCTTCACTTACTCTGCTTCATCGAGTTGAATTTCCGCCAACACTCAAAATGAAGGTATTTCTACTTCCATCGGTAGTAACACTTCAGTTCCATATACCAATGAATAAGGCATTGCACCTGTAGAGGTTCTAATTGAGGTTTTATAAGCCATGAGAGCAAAAGAAAGTATCTTATGCCAATTTCTATAAGTGATCGCTATCTTCTCAATGATTCTCTTGATATTCTTATTAGCGGCTTCAACTACCCCATTCATTTAAGGTTGATATGGAGCTGAGTTTCTATGATTGATCTTAAATTGGTTGTATACTTTATCCATCAACTTGTTGTTCAAAGTTGACCCGTTGTTTGTAATAATGGATTCGAGTGCATCGTATCTTGTAATGATGTCTCTTTTCAGAAATTTGAATACCACTCCATTGGTCACCGTAACATATGACGCTACTTCTACCTACTTAATAAAATAGTCAATTACGACTAGAATGAATCTATGCCTATTTGAAGCTGTTAGTGAAATTGGATCAATCATATCTATTCCCTACATTGAGAAAGGCTAAGGAGCTGATAATACATGTAATTCTTAAGGAGGAGCATTGATTTTATTAGCGTATACCTAGTACAAGTGATAATGCCTTGTATGTCTGGTATAATCTGATTCTATTGTCATAAAAAAATCCCATCCCCATGATTTTCCTAGCTAACATGTACCCATTCATATGAGGACCAAAGACTCCCTCATGCACTTCTTTCATTAATTTCTCGGCTTCTTCTTCATCTACACACCTTAATAATGTTGTATTTAGTGATCTTTCGTACAATGTTGCTTCACTTAATAGGAAACAAACAACCAATCTCCTTAAAGCTTTTCTATCTTTTCTATTAGCTTTATTAACGAACTCACTCGTTTGAAGTGACTTTTTGATATCATAATACCAGGGCTTCTTTGATTCTTTAACAATCAAGCAAAAAACTGGTTTTTCCTTTACCTCAATTTTCAGGGGCTAAATTCTATTCCATCTGCAACTTTCACCATTGATGCTAATATGGTAAGTGCATTGGTAAATTGATTTTGGGTTCTTAGAATGTAAGTAAATGAAATTCTTATAATCTTTCAATTAGCAGTCCTAAATGCTCATGATAAGGTATCAACTTCTCATCTTTTGTCTTATAATCTCCTAGGATCTAGAGAATTATAGGAGAAGAATCTCCATACACTTCAAGCCTTTGTATTCTCATGCCTAGCGCCATTTTAAGCCCCAAAATGTAGGCTTCATATTCTACTATATAATTCACATATGGAAATGATATCCTAATTACCACATGAAAATGATTACCTTCAAGTGATACCAATACTACTCTTATCCCACATCCAAACACATTGGCTGCTCCATCGAAATACATTCTCCATTCCAATTTCTCACCACTCAATTCATTCGCCATGATCACATTTTCATCAAGAAACTAAGCTCCTGAACCATCATTATCATCTTTTAGTGGGTATTTTTCCAATTGATCAGCCACTGCCTACCTTTTAACTAAACTCAGACTTACATGCTTGATATCAAACTCAAAGAGCAACATTTGCCACTTCGATATCTCCTGATCAATGTTGGCTTTTCTGCTAAATACATCAACGAGTCATGTTTTGTCAACGACTTTACTAAGTAATAGAGAATGTACTACTCGAGCCTGTGCATTATCTATACTAAGGCACAACATGTTCTTTCCACTTTTGAATATTTTTATTCTTCTTACATGAATTTGTTACTCAGATAATATATAGGATGCTCTTTTTTGCCTGTTTCATCTTTCCGCCCCAACATACATCCCATCGATTCAAGAAGGATCGTCAAAGAATTAATAACCTTCTTGGTGTAAGAGTGACCACAACTGGCAGATTCATAAGATATTCCTTAGTTTCAGCAAATGCTTGCTCACATTCTTCATCCCATTCTATTGTCGCATTCTTCCTCAAAAGTTTGAATAATGGCTTGCATTTATTGGTTAACTATGATATAAACTGAGCAATGTAATTCAACCTTCTCAACAGTCCCCAAACTTCTTTTACAGTCTTCGATACATTCATATTTACGATTGCATTAACTTTGTCTAAGTCTACTTCGATTCCTTTTCTCCTGATTACAAAACCCAATAATTTGCTTGAGGTTACTCCAAAGGTGCACTTTTCTGGATTTAGCTTCAATTGGAGCTTTCTTAACCACTCAAATAGTTTTCTCAAAACATTGTCATGATTCTCTTCCTTCTTGGATTTGGCAATCATATCGTCTACATAAACTTCGATTTCCTAATGCATCATGTCATGAAACAAGGCAATCATGGCACACTGATAGGTTACCTTAGCGTTCTTCAACCCGAAAGGCATCACGCGATAACAAAACGTTCCCCAAGTGGTAATGAATGTGGTTTTGATTTTATCTTCTTTTTCCATCTTGATATGATTATATCCTAAGAAACAATCAATAAATGAGAAAAGATGATTTACGGCCATGTTGTTAACCAATTCATCAATGTGTGGTAAAGGAAAGTTATCTTTAGGTGTCGCTTGATTTAAATCATGAAAGTCTACACATACTCTAACTTTCCCATTTTTCTCCAATACTAGCAACACATTGGCTACCCATTCGAAGTAGTCCGACACTTCTATGAACCCGACTTCTAATAATTTCTTCACTTCTTCTTTTATCTTAAGAAGTACATCTGGCCTAAACCGCCTAAGTTTTTACCTTTTCGATTTAATATCTTCTCTTGTCGACAACTTATGAACTACGATTGACGAATCTAAACTAGGCATGTCCTCATAAGACCAGGCGACTATATCTATGTGTTCTGATAATAAACGTGACAAGTCCTACTTCTGATCAACAGCCAAATTATCCCCAATTTTCACATTTCGTAGATTCTCTTCTATTTCCAAGTTAATCACAACTATCAATTCATCAATAATCACTCCTTCTTGTTCAAATCGATGCCAACTCTCTTGTATTTCACTTAAGGTCTCAATATTGTCTCTGATGTCTGACCTAGCAAGACCGAAGGTGATATTAGTAATTTCATCGTTTACAGGCATGAAATATCCATCATGTTCATCATTTTTATCAAATCTAAAGAGTAAGGAAAAGGTAAAAGGATAACAAGTAAATAACAAAGAAGAATTGAAAGAAAGAAAGCAACTAACTTTATTGAATGAATTCAAATTACCTAAAAGAAAAGGCTAACTAATCGAACTAATTATGAAATTGAATGCTCCTAATTGATCTAATATTGCTTTTCTAAAAAAACCTATTAACAGGAATGGAAAACTAGTTGCATAAGGAAACTAGGACACCAACATCTTTCTCTTCATCTAGATTGATGCTACATTATTAAGCCAAAGCTTTGGCTAAACTAGCTACTTCAAGTTCTTGAAGACAAACTGGTACCAAGAATGTCTAATGGATGTTTAGAAAATCCAAATGAGTATGGTACAGGTGATCTCCTCTCTTCCCTCTGGTTTTGGCCTTCATTTCTTAGATTTCTTCTTTAGTAGGCTCATGTCCAAGCTCGAATGTTCCAATATCCTCCAATTCTTCACTTTCGATATATAGAATAGCTGTCTCTTTATAAATCTCATAGTCTTGCTCCCCAAGAATAGTGACCAACTGCCCATTAACTATTAATTTCACCTTTTGATGCAAACTAGATAGAATTGCCCCTGCTGAGTGAATCTACGGTCTCCCCAATAGAAGATTGAAAGTTTGAGGTATACCAAAGAATTGAAATGGAATGGTGAACATCTATGGACTAATCTTGACTTGCAGCCTAATTTCTCTAAGTATCTCCCTCTTTGATCCATCAAAAGCCCTTACTAAAATCAAGTTGGGCTTTATCTTAATTGAATCTACTCCAAGAAAATTCTGTGTCGTTGATGGACATACATTTAGTGAAGACCCATTATCAATTAGTCCTCGAGCAACTACTTTCCCCATAAACTTGACCACTATGAAAGAGAGCTTTGTGTGTCAGTCCCCTTCTTCACCTAACTCATTAGGTGAGAATGAAATCTGATCCATTACGAACACCGAGTTGACTACTAATCTTAACTTTTCAATGGAAATCCCTTCAGGTACTTTGACATCTTTCAAAATATTGATTAAAGGTTCTCAATGAGTATCAGATGACAATAGTAACCCCATCAAGGAAATCTGGGCTGGTACCTTAGCTAACTGATCCATAATCTTATACTCATTAGCTTTCACTATCTTCTTGGTAACATTCTAATCTTTCTCATCTGTATCCTTAAAGATCCTTTGAGAAGCCTCTTCCACAGTAGACTTTCTCTTAGCCTCCTCATTTTGGTCATAGATTGATCCTAAGCGAGTAAGCCTACCAACCATAGGTGATAAGGACTTAGTTGTCTGATTCACCGTTTGGTAATCCATAAGGGTTGCTTTGTAATTCTCTAGAGTTATTGGGACATTAAAAGCTATCTTCTTAGGCTTACCCAATTCTTCAACATTCTCATTCCTCCCATAGTACTCAAAAACTAAAGGTTTAGGCCCACCTCCAATCATTCCAACCATCTCAGTCGTCTTCTTGGCTTTTGCAATAAGCTTGTCTTACTCTTCAAATTCAGGACCCCATCCAGTAGGTGGTTCATTAGCATATATGGTAGGTGAACCAGTATAATCGACCAAGTACTCAAAATTTCCTTATGGCTCTCCTAGTGTGTTGACTGTCGGATCCTCGGCTTCATACCTTTCTCTAAGCTCCTTCTGAGTAAATTTCTTTCATGGTTTTGGAACCATCATTACCATAATGTTAACTTTCTTTATCTTCCCATCCTTCAATAATTGATATATTGCCAATCTAGTTCAGGTTCTATCTTTGAGATTCATATTTTGCAAGTGTTCAGCTTACCTTAGGTTCTAAGCTACCTCTTCAATAGTGATAGGAAGATTATCTAAATCAACTTCCAATTCAGACACTTCAACAATGATCATATTGATTGAGCGTCCATGATCCAATAGGGGACTATTAACTACATTGGTAACAGGAGTTTGAATGAAGTCCAATTGCAACAACTTAACATCCATAACATCTTAGATCTTGTGTTTGAGTCTCTAGCACTAGTCTATAGAATGTCCTACCTACCCTAAATGATAATCGCAATAGAGCTCTAAGTTGTAGTCTCTCGGTCTTTGTCCCTCCTTCAATATTTCAAACATCAAGAGATTCCCCTTCCTTAGTCATTCAAAAACCTGGCTTAAAGGAATGGAGATTTGAGTAAACTATCTCCTTTGTAAGTGGTTATTCTAATTTAGATTAGGTGGGGAATTAGATCCTCTTGACATGGCTACCAAAGTTGTAAGTCTAATAAGGTTTCTAGTATTGACAACACTTATAGTAGCTTATTTAGCTTTGTTGGAAAATCTCACATGAGGTATCTTCTCTTCAACTGCTATAGGATTAAGAAGCCTTTTAGTAGAGATAGCTTCCTCAATTCAGCATCTTGAGGCCACAATCTCTGCAAAGTTAGAAGTAGGGTGACCTACCAGATGTTGGTAGTATAGGCTTGCGAGAGCGTTGATAAAGGCAAAGGTCAAATCCTTTTCTGTTAAGGATAAAGTCATGATAGCTACCATGCCCCTCTATCTCTAAGTATACTCCTTAAAGCTTTCATTGGCCTTCTTTTGAAGATTATTCAAATCCTACATGGATGGGGCTACTTCAATATTGAACTTATACTGGTTGTAGAAAGCCCAAGCTAACTTATCCCATGTATCAATCTTGTTTAAGTCCAATTGGGCATACTAAGTTAAGGCAAGCCCAGTCAAGCTATCTTGAAAGGTTTGGACCATCGCCTTGTCATACTTCATGTATTTTCCCATCTTTCTGATGTACCGCCTAGTGTGCAGCTTCGAGTAGTTGGTCTCATCATATTTCTCGAACTCTAGAATTTTAAACTTTTCTAGGAAATCACCATCTTCATACATCGGCAAATTGATCATTCCCATCTACTCAAGCCTATTAATCATTTCTAGGGTTTTCATCTTCTTAGTCAACTTCTACATAAACTTCCTTTCCATCTCTCGGTGTTTTTCCACGATCTCCTTCCTCCATGTCTCAGCATTGGGGACTAATTCTGCATCTTCTAATTCAAGGGGAGGGGTCACTTCTGCATTTCAATTTGGGTTGACTTGAGATGCTTGCCTATCATTAAGAATTCTAATAGCCCGAGTGAGAGTCGGAATTTGTTCTGCCATCTTATTCATGTTTTCTTCTAAGGTTGTGATTCTTTAGTTGACCTCAGTTTGACTAATGTTTCCACTACCATGAGTTGACATTCTTGCTTTGGAATGAATGAATATCGGGTTTCTAACTAAGTTTACTCGCTTTGGCGCTATATTCAAAATCCTATAAATACCTGAGTTTAGACATTTTTGTGAACTAAAATTTTTGTTGTTTTTTTTTTTTTACTTTCCTTTTGTTATTTTGTCATTCCTTGTTTTATTTTCTTTTTTTTTTTTATAAATATAACTAAAAAATACATGAGCAAAAGACTACACAATCAATAAGGACTTTCATAAAGTTATAAATTTATTAATAATCATAAAATCAAACCTATACAATGGACTAAAAAAAAAATCCTAACTAATCTTTCTAAAAAAATAAAATCCTATATCTATAAGAGCCAACAGATGTAGCTAAGATGGGCTTCATCGACTTCTCTCATAAGTCTTCAAACTATAACATCCCTTTCTCGACTCTTACTCCTCAAGAATTGGTTTTCTTCCAGCAACCTCCCATTCTCCATTTTTAATTCTTCAATGATTCTTTTGCATTCTTGGAATTAAGCTTTAACTCTAGCCTGTATGATATCTCGATAGGCCTGATTAATAGGTGAAGGTAATCTGGCTCTGGCTCAAGCTCATGTCTAAATATGTTGGAGCTTCATATTGTATCTTTCCAGTTTTCTTCAACTGTTAATAAATAAACTGTTCGGTAGCCCAGTATTCTTCGACTTTGCCCCTCAAAGTTCCCACATTGACTACCTTCTTAACTTCCTTCCATTCCCACAGCTTCATAAGTTTTGTTAGTCATTGAATCAAAGTAGCAATGGGTAAATAAGGGTCTTGATAATTCAATGTAACATCTTCCAAAGAATCTCTATATGCTATCTCTTGAAGCAGACCCAGTTGTTTATTGACACAAGTTGGGAAATACCCTGTACAACCAATAATGCCGATGAGAAGGACCCCTGCATAATCGACGTACCTTAGGATGGCTCGAGTGTAGTTACTTCACCTAGCTGTCCACATAAAATCCACTGGCTGTATCTTGCTTATAACCGATACCCATCCTATAAACTAAGCTTCTTTTGTTACCTTAAGGTGATGGGCAAAGTTGTTAATTAGATTCATATGTTCAATTAAAGATGCTCTGAGAAGATTCTCTCCATATCCCTATATATAACTAAGAAACCATACACTAAGGATTGTAGGGTTGGTTGTAAAGTAACCATGCCCCTACTTCCTTAAGTAGGTGAGTATCCCGAATTACTTTGCTAATAACACTGGTATATAGGATTTGCTAGCTAAAAATCTGGTTACTAGCTCGGCTACCCTATAATGGATTTGACCATACCTAAAGGGGAATAACATTGTCCTGAATATTGCTACAATAAAGGCATCTACCCTCTTCTCAACCCATGATTCATATCTCCCACAAAAGATCCGATGATGTTTTTGGTAGGCATCCAAGTTTGAAAAGCATTCTACTATTCTTAAGATGCTAAGACATTTCTTGCCTTCTAAAGATAAGAACAGTGCTAAGGCAGCCTTTTTGACTCTCAGCAAAGTCATGAAGGCTTTCTTAGGTTGGACTTTGAGGTTTAGGACTGTTATGTTTGCTTTAAGAGATGGAGCACTAAGTAATTGAGAGTATTCTTCTAAAGTAAGCATCAACATATGTGGTTCAAACTTAAAAACTACAAATTCTGGATCCCAATAATGGATAAGGGCTTGAATTAGAGGCTAGTGAAGCTAGATCAACATGAGAGATATGATTAGCCTAATCTTCTCGCAAATGTAATCTTCTTAGTGGGTGGAAGTTGATTCAACCAATCTTTCAGTATAGTCTCGAGAAAAGAATACTTATCCAGCTGGACCTCATGGACGGGCTTAACATTGATACTATCCTGACTTTCCATATCTATATTACATAAAACATGAAATGATGCAATTATTTACAATGAAGCTATTAAATTTACAAAAAGGTTGTATATGATATTAATAATTTTGCAGCTTCTTCAAATTTTTCAAATTATGCAACCTTTTACTCACTAAGAGACAATGTAAAAAAAACATACAGTACATGATGCATCTCCAAGGTCAGACATATGGAGAGGCACAACAATGAAGCGAACCAAAAAGAAACAAGAAAAAGCTAGCAAAGTTCAGACAGCTGCCGAATAGATATGACACACCATCCAGTCCTACTTGGCCAATAATCTATCGGATATGATACATTGGTCCGAATTAAAGCGTCACTCGCTACTATTCCTTACTAAAGGGAATAGATAAGAGTTAATTGATAATGAGAACACTAAGGTTGCTCAAAGTGAATAATTTTGTATTGAAAGTTGGATGTCTACATATAAAGAAAGTGGGGGTTTATATACTTACCTACTAAAAAGGGTAAAAAAAGATAAAGAATATTTAGTAAGGAAAAGAAAGAATCATTATGGAACGTTGTGTCAAAAGGCACATGTCACTTGATGGCTGTATGTCAAGAGTCTGATACAACATAAACAGAAATAGAAGGTGCTGGTAGTTAGGGGCTAACTTGATCTGGATCAAGTCGGGAGCCAATCAGTCTTATTAACAAGTCAAGCACCAATGGTCGATTGGAAAGCTCAGTTCGGCTAGCCTTTCCTAGGTTACCTTCTAGATCAGGACTTTGCAGCTAGGCAAGAGCATGTTGGATACACATAAGGATCTAACAAACAGGTCAATAAGAGGTCAAATTGAGATAGGAGTCCTTGTCTCGGCTATGGCTTAAAGTTAGTATTTTCCGTATGAACCTTTGAAGTCCTTTAGTTGGGCTTCTTGTGATCGGTCTAAGGTGTTAATTCCTATCATCTACCTAGGGTCAGAAAGATTTATCCTCAAATCTGAAGTGGTTTCTATTCGTTCTTCTGAGGCGTTCGTAGGGCTCTCTTCTATTGGTTGATGGGGAATCAGATCGGATACATTAAAGGTAAAGGAGACACCATAGTCATCAAGCAACTTGATTTGGTAGGCATTGCGATTAATCATCTTCAGGACCTTAAATGGGCCGTTACCTCGAGGGGATAGTTTGCTTTGTCTTAAGTACGAAAATCGCTCTCGACTGAGGTGAATCAAGACTAAGTCTCCTAGCTGGAAAAAAATAGTTTGGTGGCCTCAATTACCAATCTCTTGCTATCTCTAATTAAATTTGGCGACCTTCTTTATTACGGATCGGTGCAATTTATGTAATTCTCAAGCGCAATTGACTCTAGATTGACTTTCTTTAGTAGCTATTGGGGTATAAATCATGTCCAGGGGAATGGTTAGGTTAAGGCTATGGACGACCTTGAATGGGATCTTCCTTGTAATGTTATGGATAGTTCAGTTGTATGCGAACTCCACGACTGGTAGGCACAAATCCCAATCCCTCAAGTTCTTCCCTACTATAGCTCTAAGTAGATTGCCTAGCATCTTATTCACCACTTTAGTCTAACCATCAGTTTAAGGGTGGCTACTGGAGCTAAGCACTAGTTTAGTCCCAAGTCTCCTCTAAAGAGTCTTTTAGAAATAGATAAAAAATTTTGTATCCTAATTTGAGACAATAGTCTTTGGTACTCCATGTAGTCGAACAACCTCCTACAAAAACAAATCAGCAATATATAAAGCATCGTTAGTCCAATGATACAGAATAAAGTGCACCATCTTGCTGAAACAGTCCACTACAACAAAAATAGAATCTTTCCCTTTGGATGTCCAGGGTAACCCTAGGACAAAGTCCATGCTGAGGTTAGCCCATGGTAAAGTAAGCGTTAGTAGAGGCATGTACTCTTCATGCAATTCTCTCTTTCCCTTAGCATGCTTACACACTTCACAACGATCGACTACCTTATAGACATCATTGGCCAAACCTGGCCAATAAAAATTCTCTTTCAACAAATTAACTATTTTAACCTACCTAAAGTAGCTTGAAAGTTTACCGCTGTAAGCTTACCAAACCAACAGTTCATGTGTGGAGCAGTTTGGAATACATAGCCTGCGATCCTGGAATAGATAGCCATCCTTAAGATAATATCCCCTTGACAATAATTCCGTCCTTGCACTGTTCTATGATAGGGCTGAAATGAGAATCACGAGTATACTAATCGATAATTAGTGAGAATCCCAATAATTTTGTCTATAAAATGGTTAGCAAGGTTTGCTATTGTGACAAAGCATTGGCAACCACATTTGCACTTCTCTTCTTGTGCCAAATGATATACGAGAAACTCTCCATAAACTCCAACCAATTGGCTTACCAAAACAAATAATTAAAGAAAATAATTTTTTATTACCTAAACGGGTTGAATTGTATGTGATTAGTATGCTTATGTTGATCGTATCATAATCATCTAGATTACGTTCACATGCTCAGTGTGTAATTGATCGTGATTGTATGTGGCAGTGCTAATCGTGAAGTAGACGATGTGTAGCGTATGTGTGATCGCATGCAATAATGAAGGAAGTATAGTGCGTGATCGTATGCAATAATGCAACAGTGGATCGCGTACAGTAGTAGTGCATCAATGGGTGATTGGTGACCAAACGTGCAATGTGTGTGTGTTAGTGTGATCTATGTATGAGTGTCAATATGTGGGACATATTCAATAGCATGAGTGTCAATGTGTGAATGTATTTGTGTTGTGGAGTGCAACGTGCAGCAATGTATGGCGACAGCATGTGCATCAGTAGAGTGCAACGTACATAGCGACAATGTGTAGGGCAATGGAGTGCAACGTGCAATAGTGTGTAGCAAGTGATTGGTGAGTGTGCTCGTAAGAGAGCGAGTGATCGACGAGGGTGCGTATTAGTGTTTTTAAAGGATGTGAGCGAGGCGTGAATGTGTTTATTAGTGTATGTGGGCATAAATATGATCGTGAATGTGAGAGAGTGAATGTAGTGACGTGGAGTGATTATGTGGTGAATGTATTGTGTATTAGGGATTGTGAAAAACGTATAAAAACTTTACGGTCAAATTACTATTTATAAACCGCCGAATTGAATCTTTTGAATCTTTTTAGGTATAGATTTAATCACAACAAATCCTAGATACGATGATACAATCATACCCAATTTGGATTTATTGAAGATTCAATCTAATTTTTAGAAACCCTATATTGATTTGGGCTTTCTATCTTTAGGCCTCGACTTAATCCAACTCTATTTGGTCCAAAATACACATTAACTCATTTAATAAATCTTAAATCGATTTAGCTCAATATAAATTAGATAAAAACTCACTTTATATCGAAATAGACTAAAAAATATTTTAATGAAGCCTAATTCTTTGACAACTTAAAATTATTTGTACACCATTATTTGATTCGACCTTAAATGACTCAACTCAACTCGACTTGACTCGATACAGCTTAACACTTTATTTTTTATTTTTTTCAATTTTTTTATTATTTATTTCTTTATTCCTTGTTTCTTTTTTTCCTTTTTTATTATTATTTTTTTATTTTTTAAAACCTAACCTAATAAAAATACTAAAATAAAAACTGCAAAAATGAGATGTTTACATAAGTAACGGTGGTAACTAATGAAGGTGGCTATTATTGGAGCTCGTAGGGGAATTGGGTTCAGGGTTGTATGGCATTGATGCTAGTGTTAGCTGGTTGTGGTAGATTAGTCTTAAGGGCAATCATGAGTGGTGGTCAATGCTAGGGGAGTTGCGGCAATTAAGGCTTGGCGATGGTGGGTTTAGTGGTACGGCTAGGGGGCCTAGCGAAGGTTGAGCTTGGTGGTGTTGGAAAGCTCAAGTGTAATGGGGTTTGGCTATTATAGTGGTGTAGTTCGAAGGTGATCGGAGAGAGAGAACCATAGAGAGAGCAAGTGAGAGGCATAGAGAGAGAAAGATCGTAAAGAGAAAGGGATCGTAGAGAGAAAGAGAGAGATTCTTCTTCTTCTTCTTCTTCTTTTTTTAGTTCCCAAACCCTTTTGTACTACTATAACAATCAATCTAGCTCAAGAAATTCAAAAATCAATTTCAATTTCATTGATGAGCTTTTGACTCAAAGTTAAGTTTTTCTTGATTTTCAACCTTAATTTTAGCCACGTAGTCAACTAAATTTAGATTGGATTTGGGATTAATTCAAAAGTAAGCCACGTATTCTACATAATTTCACTATTAATTTAGTGAAATCATATAGCAAAAGAGGTTAAAGCCAACCTAAAATTGGGTACATGAAGAAGGAAAGGGGGCTAAAAGTTGAGAAAGAAAGGAAGGAGAAACGATCTCATACTAAACCTAAAAATTAAGCCCTTAACTACTAATCCTAAAAATTCTATAATTCCTAAAAATTTTTATGTACTAAAGTTTCTAAATTTTAAATATATATATATTTATATAATTTTCTAATTTAGGACCATTTACCCTATTCTAAAAAATTACAATTATAAGGGGACAAATATAGGGTGTCTATACTTATGTTTTTCGCGTACCGGTTCCATCATGCTTGCATACCTCTCGTGCTCGGCTATCACATGCTTTTACTTCTCGCGTACCCCTGCATAACCCTTAATTAGGCTCTGACTATAATGTCGAAAATGTTTTTTTAACTTTTTCAAGTATTTGGAATGATTTACTATATTATATATTTTTAATTTTTCCAAGTCCAAACATTTACCATGTGTATTATACTATGATTATGTATTCATACAGTAAATTATGAAGATTACTATGTAAATATAATGTAGAAAATAATAATTACGTATATGAATTTTTTATGTGAAATTTTTTTATACATTTAATGTATGCGTTGTGTACATATAACAATTAACACATATGTCCAAACCATATAGCATATGTATGTATTTATATGTGTAAATACATATTACATTTCTACATACTTGTGGAAAATTTGTATAACATGTTGGATTTATGTAAGAAAAAATATGTAAAAATAATTTTTGCTTATTTATAAAAATGTATATACATTTATATAATCATATATACATATGAATATGTACTTAGATAGATGAGTATATTAATGTATAAATATATAGATGGATTTATGTACATATAAATATATACGTATATACATGAAAATATGTACTTAGAAATATATATAAATAGGTATGTATATATGTACGTATTTATGTCCATATAAAAACATATGTATATACGTGGAAATATGTACAAACAAATTTGTATAAATATATGTACAAATATATACATACAAAATGTATAATTTGGTAAAGTATATACATATGTATTTATGTATGTATAAACACATACATATTTATGTAAAAATATGTACATACAAATTTGTATAAATATGTGGGCAAATATGTGAGGACAAATTTGTGCACATAGGTACATACATATTATAAATATTAACACATAAAGATACAATACATTGAATTTATTGATTTTATATTATATGCATATAATTTTATATATAAAAGAATAATGAAGAAAAAATAATAACAATTAACTATTAGCAAATCGAGAAGAACTTTCCATTAATAAAAAGTAACTTAATTTGTTACATAAAAATTGAGAAAAGAAAAAAAAACATACATAAAAAAAAAAAAACAATCCTAAATTTCTTTAAATGGTGGAAATGGAGAACTCGACGATGGACCACCACTAGGACCAAGCAGAGGGAATGAGAGCTAGTATTGAATGACTCACCATTAGTAACATGGTTACTGTTGCCACCAATACATTTCTTCTAATCTAACATCTTAGCGATCCTGACAGTCCCACATCTCCATTGTCCAAACCTCTATGTTTCTATTACTATCCTGTACATCCTTAAAAATGGTCATCATTTCACCAAATCCATTGAATAAGTCTTCCACTATGTAGTAGCGGGGTTCCTGTTGTTGTTGTTGGCATTTGTTAGAGCTTCCTCTTCCTTATTCTTGAACGATGTTATAGTTAGCTACATTTAATTTAAGACGTTCCTCTACCGAGTATTGTTCGTGCTTGAACTAATTTCCAATTGCATCATCCCTATAATAGTATAGCTTCTTATTCATTGAATCCATCTAAAAAATGGGTTTGTCACTTACTATTGCGTAATCCCCAAAGTCAAAGCCATATGATAAAAACAATGACTATAATTAGTCACCCATAACTAAGATGACTATCTCATTATGAAAGTACCTAAATGAAGCAGCAGTTGACAATGTTGCCAACACTGATTGGTCTCCCCTCCAGTATGCAGTTGAGGATGAAAAGGTCCTCATTAGAGAAAAAAATCCATGTTTGACCATGGCACAATTGCATAACATATCATGTAGTGGAAGATTTGCATATGTAGTGAAAGCTTGGGACCTCTAAGATGCCTTAAATGTTGTGATGTGATCATGTATGGACATACCAGTTGTTCAAACATGCGTTGTAGAGCATTTGACATGTCCTACTGGACTAGCATGCAAGTGCCACCCTTACATTCAAATAAGCTATTCATGTCATCCAGCGTAACACTGATAACTCTACCAAACATATATGTCATTAAATGCCTAACATCTTGGTTTGCAGTACGCAAAGGATATATATTAAGGTCCTCATGAACCAAGTTAGTAGTGACATTACAGAAAAAAATGAATACTAAGTCAATGTAAGTATGATTTCTTAACTCCACTAATCCTAAAAGAAGTGCTCATTGTAAAGCTTTACGAAATGGGAAAATTTCCCCTAAGTGATTAAAATCATATGATCATGATAAGAACACATTAAGCATGCTAAAACTAATTCGACATTGCTCCTGCATAGCCTTTGTAGGAAAGTGTTCGTCTAAAGGAGGTAGGGATGAATTTGAACGATCCTAAGGGCACTTAAATTTTTTGCCCTAGGATTTAGACTTAGAAAGAATCGGGTTAAAAGAGCATTATCCTTATACTGTGATGGATTTATAAAAATAATGTGGGAAAGAGGAATTCTAAGGGTTTAGATGCTTATAAATTTAGTGTAAGATCTTTAGAGGAAGAGTATATGTTGTGAGGATTAACGTAGGCACATAGACACTATTATGTGTTCAACAAGAGGCCAACATGCCTACATTGTCGGCAATCGTGAAAACAATGGCTCCCCATCATTCAATTTTTTTATCATTAGATGGCTAACGTGCTCATGTTAGGGTACGACATGGGTATATTAGGCCCACCAAACATTTTTTAAAATGTTGGTTAGGTACTAAAGTACCTATGTAAGAGTATAACATGGGCATGTTATGTTGAAACGTTGCCATGTTAAGTCATGTCTATATATACCGATCCAGCCGTGCCAAATTCATTTTACCCGCCTTATATTTTGTTACATACTTGTATTCCACTGAATGTTCTCCACTTTCCCTACTCTACGTTTAACTCTCAAAAAACCTACACATTTTCTTAGAAAAATGGCTAGATGAGGAAATCGATCAAATAATCCAAATCCAAATGAATTTTAGGATTAGATTTTCACTAATTCTGTATGGCAAATAGCCGTACTCCATGTATCCTAATTAGGGATTTACCAATTTGATGAATCAAGTCGAGAAACCTGTGTTTTCTACACTTATGTTGGGGGGTTACAATTCCAACCCATAAACATATAATGCACCTAGGATTCTTGATAACAAACTACACGTATACAATACACTCGGAAGACTATACCAATATGGTTCATGTTGTTTTCAAGTTGGTCCCTCATAAAGTATATGATTGCTTTCCATAACAAGCAGTCATTTCAATCAAGTATGTAATAAATATTTCCTTTGAGGTTATTATTAAAAGAGGAGGAGCAAAAACAATATCTAATCGTAAATTTCAATTATTTTGCTAGGGAATCGCTCAAACTCAATTTACCAACCCTTATATGGAGTTTGGTTCAATTGAACCCAAATCCTTTAGTGGAAGCAGGAGATGTAAAATGCATAGTACTAGTTGTTGATAGTACTTTCTAATCTAACCTGATAGGAAAACCGCTTTTTGCATAACCTACAAGAAGAATTTATCTGGAAAATCTAGATTCGATATGGGTCACTTGAGATGGCATCTTAGAATGCATGAGAAGAAAGGTCTAAAATTGATCAAGGTCAACGAAAACCAAGATGAGTCAATAGCTGGTTCGAGCAACCTTACTAATTTTGTTTTCAATAGCAAAGAGGTACGAGAAGAGCTCATGCAAATGATGGTTGTTATGTGTATATCGTTCCTGCCATGAGCCATTCTCGCTTCAAAAAGTAGGCAAAAGAAAAGTTACGGCCTCAATACCAACACATAGGTCAACAGACCCTAAAAAAAGATACAATTGCATTTATAACAAAATACGACAAGCTTTGATAGAAGAGCTATCAAATCTTTCAAGCAGGTGCATAATCTACTCACTTTTATTCATAATCTTCATTTGCATTTTTCTATTCTCATTCAAACGTATAACCTCCATGAATCTACCATGCTTTAATGCAGTGTCTCTCTCACGTCTGACATTTAGAAGTCACCATTCATCACCATCAATGATAGTTATATGTGAATTACTACGCATTGGACCAATAACAAATGGCTAGTGCAAAAGAGAATTATAGGTTTCATTTTCTTCCTAAATTCCTACACAGCACAACTAATTGCTAGTAACCTCCTCGACATTGCCCGATCATACCACATCCTGTGAATTTTTAGCATCAATTTTGATCGTGCATCAAATAATACAGCTACAGTCCAACACTTAAAGGTTGCATTCAATCTGATATGTGACAAAAACTTCCTTCACATGTATCTACCATGTGTTCAACTTTGCAATAAATGCCGATTTGGAGGGCCATAGTTTGAACTGTCACCTAGCATGAATCTGATGTGCAATAAATGCCATGCACGCTTCTAAGAAAAAGCTTGTAGAGTTTTTATAAATCTGTAGGGTCAACAAGGACAATGAGGATAAGCGAATTCCACCTCTTAACTGCCCAATGAGGTGGAATTGTCAAGAGGTGGAATTTAGCTTACAAGATGCTTTCACATGCCTACAAGATAAGGGTCAGTTTGTAGACTTTCTATAACTATTTTTAGTTAACAATCTCAACTTCACCTTCAATATGATGATAGAACAGGATTGGAAATTATGCAAGAGGATAAAGGCCCTCTTGAAGGCCTTCCTGACAACGAGAAAAAACCTATTTGGCTCATACTACCTAACAAACAATCTCATTCTCCCTAATCTAGTTGACATTTTAGACGTATTGCAACAATATTGAAGTACCTATCCTTTGGCCTATTATTAGAGGTATGGTTCAAAAACTCAGAGATTATTTCGGATAATTTCCTTTCCTCTTCTATGTGATAACCATGTTAGATTCATGCTATAAATTTTTTACCACCCATAATCTCATCTACAAGTTTAATAAAAGCGTTGGGGTTGAAAATGCTGAGTATTAGGTAGTTGCGCTCAATGCTAAAGTGTAAAGAATGCTTACAACTTTGTAAGCAAACATTGCATCATTCATACCAACTAGTAGCCCAACGAGCATGCACTCAATAAGCAAAGTAAATAAATTGTAAGAAGTAGCAGAGATGCAGGGAGCACCTCCAATTCTAACAATAAATTTGAAGAGTTGCTAGTGTATGAGGTACAGCAACAAATGGAAATCAAAGATGATGAATTCGATATTTTCTCTTGGTAGTCCAACAAAGTGCACATGATGCTGATACTTTCCTTAGTGGTTTAGGATGTTTTAGCACCTCCGACTTCAATGGTACCTTCCAAGTTAGCTTTTAGTTTGAAGGGCAAATCCTTAATCCCCACCACCTTTCGATGCATCCAGAGACTATTGAAGCTTGCGTATGCTTAAAGGATTAGGTTGATATGTAGGCATACGATCAAGGGATCATCTATATTTCTAGGTTCCTAATAGTGACAGTGACATAGGGTCAAGCAATTCAAATGAAGCGTTAGGCATTGTATCAAGAGATGAGGGAGGTAAGGATGGTGGTGATGATGGTGTGGATGATGTGAACGATTACGATTGACTTGCCTTTCTGCAAGATTTTTGGAGATTTCTTTTTATTTTTTCTTTTATTTTGTAAATACTCTAATGACATTGGCAAGTATATGACTTGTACTATGGAAGTTTGTTAATGATAACATGGTTTAACATGCTATAGAAGTGCTTCACATGGTCCTATAATGTTTTGCTATATACAACAATGTTGTCTAGGTAGATGACTACAACTTTTTCCAAATATTCATGGAATACATTATTCATTAAGTACAAAATGTTGCAAGAACATTCATGAGACTGAAGGGCATCCCTAAGTACTCATAACCACCATACTGGCTTACACATGTTATCTTTGGCTCATCGCCTTCAACAATACAAACTTGATGATACCTTGAGCACAGATCCAGCTTTGTAAAGTACTTAGCCCCACTCAGTTGATCAAAGAGATCAACAATAAGAGGAATCGAGTAATGGTTCTTCATTATTAGTTTGTTTAGAGCCTAATAGTCAATATACAATCTTAAATCTTGCTTCTTCTAAAAGAGAACAAGAGCCCTGCATGGTGCTTTTGAGGGTCAAATGAAGCTTACCTCTGATAACTCATCCAATTACTTCCTCGATTCAGCAAGTTTGGGAGGCAATGTTCTATGAGGAGCTCTAGTAAGTGGTTTGGCACCAGAAATCAACTCAATCTCGTGGTCCACTAACCATCTAAAAAGTAACTCCTTTAGGAGCTTGTCAAGCATCACCGAATTATACTCCTTTAGGATACTCTTAATTACCCTTGGTATCTAAGTCTTTCCCGCTTCCTCTTTCTCTATAAGGATAGCTAGGAAAGTCGACTCGTATTGTTTAAGCCTTCTCCTCAATTAGAGTGTTAACAACATCATAGCCCTAGTGTTTTTTCCTTCTTTCCCAAGGTTGCTTGCCCTATTCCTCTAAACCGACACACAGCATGGCTTCTCACCCATAAATAACAAGTAGTCTGTTGCAGCCATGGGAGCAACTTTGGCTTATCTAAAGAAATCTATCACAAGGACTATGTTGAAGTCATTTAGTGGGACAGCCGTGAAGTTAAGATTTCCACTCCAATCCTTAACCTTCACCTTCACTCCTCTTATAACTCCTTAAATAAGATAGGCCTTGGAGTTGACAACTTTAATCTGGATAGTGTCTTCAGTAAGCACCAGCCCCATTCTTTTTGCTTCAAGCACATCAATGAAGTTGTGTATAGCACTTAAGTCTATCATCGTGCTAGCACTCTTGCCATTGATGTTCGACTGGACATACAATCAATTCATTGTTGGACTTAGACTTACATCACACTGAAGAAGTCTTTTTAACAATTGATAACATGTGTAACGTACCTATTTGGGGTTCCTCACCATCACTCCCTAACTCTTCATCTTAGCATACACTCTCTGCCTTTCATACCATAGCATTAAGTGTAACGCTATATGGACATTCAACTACCTTATGCAAGTCGTTACATAAGAAGTACGAGAATGAAGGCTTCTTACCTTTACTAGTTGCCCCATTCTTTCCAAACTTACAAGAGTTGTAGGATTTTCTCTGACCCCCTCTAGTATTACTATTGCTATTACTTAAATTTGGGGCTTCCCCCCTCTTGGGTTCACTCATCTTAACTAAGTTTCCACCCTCATGCTCTGTCAACACATTCTTCCCTTCGTTGTTATGAGAATAGTTAGTTTAGTGCTTAGCTGCCGCTTGCGTTGTAGCCAAGTTCATAACTCATTGCTTCTACAACTCATTCTTACTATAGGGCTTCAATCCTTCTAAGAAGTAGAATAACTTATCATCTTCAATCATGCTCTTAATGCCCAAATTAGTGTTGAGAACTCACACACATAATTTTAGATGATGTCACCCCATCAAAGTTCCCTCAACCTTTTTTAGGCATTATACTCAACATTTTCAAGGAAAAACTAAGCCTATAACTTAGCCTACATATCTACGTGTGCATTACCATTTTAAATCTCCTCATGTTTAGTGCACTACCATAACTTAGCATCACCAGTCAAGTACATTGCAACCAAGGTGATATTTGTTCTCTCATCATTCACCCCTACAATAGTAAAATACTACTCTATATCAAATAGAAAATTCTCCAACAACTTGGCATCCCTTATGTAAGCCCTAAAGCCAAGCCAAGCCAAGTAACCGTAGGATTGAATTTAGAACCCAAGGTTTAGAGCGATCGGTTAAAGGATCTGATCAAATCCAAATTATAAACTATTGAAAGGAATATTAGTAAAAATGACCCCGTAAACTTAAATTTAAGAAAATAAGTTGTAAAATAGGAGACTATAAAATTTTCAAATTTTAAGCATAATAATTGCTAATTACCGAAAAGGCGAAAAGTGTAATCTAATAACTATTAAATTACTAGAGATAGATTATATGTATACTAAAAATTTTAGAATGACCAAAATAATAATTAGGAATGTTCACATGTACCCCACATGTATTTACGTGTAGATAAAAATACACGAAATTACCTAAATTGGCCAAAAACTAAGTAAATAATTAAAGAAAATTATAAATTAATTATGAAAAAATAAAAAAAAAATCAAAAGAGGATAAGATGATCCAAATCAGGTCGTGGCATGTCAAGATGTGCAAAAGAAAAATCAATCAATAAAAATTAGACAACCTAAAAGCAAAAAATCAAGGATAATGGGCAAAGTATTATCAAATTAATGCATATTAATTACAACAAATGTCTATAAATAGGAGAAAAATTTCCAGAAGTCATTTGGACAGTTTAGCATTTGGGAAAAATAGGAACACTGAAAAAATCGAGAGAAAATCCAGAAAATAAAAAAAATAAAAAAAAAACTGTGCAGATTGAGCAAGTGAACCAAACCCACTTCTCACCACCACTTGGGACCGAACCACCACCACCACCCTAATCTAGACCCACCGTCTGGGCCGGCCGACAACCTTGGACCGGGTTTGGACGGCCAGAAAGCTTCGAACCAGTTAGTCCCTTATTTACCCCGATTTTTGAATAATTTTGTAAAATTATTTATTTTGCCCAAAAAATTATGAAACTTGTTATTCTGAGGTTTTATTATATGTAGATTTAGGAAAAAATATTTATTTAGTTTAATTATGTCTGAAAATATAGGGTTTTTAACAAATTGTTCAAAACCGAGCATGATTAGAACGGAAAATAAATAGGCTTAGGAGTGTAGTTTGGAGCTCAATTTTTTTCTGTAGGATGCTCATATGATGTAGAATAGTGCTATGAAGCCATTTTTTTAAAATTAATTTTTGAAATTTTTAAGTTAATTTTTAGCCCTAAAATGATGGAAAAATTGGGTGATTTGGGGTTAATTAGGTGATTAAGATGTTAATTACTGATTTAAATATTAATTAGATGTTTAGGGATGTTAATCTCTGATATGGAACCCTAATCCTAGCCTTCAGAGTATTAAGTATAGTTAATTTAGGAAATTAGGTAATTAATATAAGAAATTAGTAATATGTGAAATTGTAAATTAATAAATCTAAAAAATAGGGTTATTTAGATAATATTATAATAGAAATCATAAAAATAATAAATCTGAAATAACATTTAATTTTAAGTAAATGTCTTAAAATGTAAGATTTTCACACATCGGGAATAAATCCGATACCTCAATTAGGGTTAGCGTGTACCGAATAGTTTAGAATACCAAATTATGACCCAATAGGATATTTGGACACTCGAGCTTAATGTGATTAGTTTCACATTAGGATTCGAGCATACTTAAGGCTTAGGAATAAAAAATTTAATATCTCATTTAGAATTCGAATACCGAAATAGAGTACAACGAATCATTAGGACGTAATGGGTATATATGGAAAACAAATGAGTTAAAATATAACTTAGAATATGAAACCATAAATTATAAGTACTAAAAAGACCTATTTGTATTATAGGATGCCTAGAGACACATCAACTTGTAATTAAGGAATCGAGTGATCGAGCAATTCCAAGTAAGTTAGATTATTGCTTATTGTAATAGAGTACTAGTTTTATAGTACTCGGAGACTTAGGCTTGTATATGATTGTGATTGTAAGTAGTTTACGCATGTGTTTGATGTATCTGAATTCATACTGAAATTTGTATTGTGAGTGATTTGTGACTGAATGAATTGGTATGAAATTGTTCAAACACCCTAAACGGAATTTAATCTTAGTCGACCCTAATAACCAAAAATGTCATGCATTGCAACCTGTTAAGGGATCATAGGATTCTCCAACCAAATACCAACCCCTTCGAAAGGGATAGTTCAGGATTGCAAAATGGTCCCTTCTTCATCCTCAGTCGAACTAAGTGACAGGAGAGGAGGTCGCGGCGGGGGTGAAGTCAATGGTTCGAAGGTAGTCGCGGGAGGAGCGAGGTCTCCATTGTACAAGCCTAGGTTTGGTTGTGAGCTGCTGCATAACATGGAACTCCTCAACTCAGATTGGAGCAGGTGAAATTTCTCTGATTTCACAACGGACCGGACTATGTTGTACGATGACACTTGATTGTTGCATTGTATAAAAATAATTGTTTGATAACCCTGTTTGTGCTTGTATGCATTTATGAGTCTCCAATTCAACTTACTGAGCTGTAATTGCTCATACCCTTATAGATCTTTTTGCAGGTTCTGATTTTTGAACACTTCGAGTACTATGCCGCCCTACAATTACCTAGAGGTTAGTCCTTTTGAAACCATGGGGTATAAGGATTAAGTTACTTAGTATAATGTGTAACTAGAGTGACCATGTAATTAGGGATGAAAGACTGATAGTTATTATGTAATCTAGTAAACTGTCATGTTTATGTAAAACTTCCTGGGGAGCTCTGTGGACTTATATATATAATTATACATGTTATTAGAAATTCGCACTATTTATCATAATTGTAATTTAAGTGTTAATTGGACTGATTACTTCAAAGCGAGGAGTTGTCGACGCCTTATGTAGATCATGTCTATAGTAGGCACTGTGAGGCCAGTTACTATCATAGAATGGTTTACATGGCGGGACTGTTGCGACTTTGCGACTTCAGGGCGTAACACCTCATGCTAGTGAATGCCTTAAGCTCAGGCATCTTCAAATGTCTCACATGAGTAAGAACATGTAAGGGGTAGGGGGTAAGGGTAGGAGCGTTCTCTACAACCCAAGTCAAAATAGCCACTCATGCACTCAACTCTTCAATAGACTCAATTGAGGCACAAGTATTAACTTGTTTTCTTACGTCTTATACTTGTGTTCCTAGTTGTAATTTTGTATTGTCAATAGTCATAAGCATTTCCTCTCTGAGTGTCTACACTATGATATCAAAATTTGTAGCTATCTTAGTCATCTTGGCATTTATATCTTGATGAATGGCCTCAACTTCGGCCACTCTCACTGATAGTGTAACCAAATCATCCATCCACTTAGTCAATCCCTTGAGAATTTCCTCTAAGCTATCTAGCCTCTTACTAACTTCCTCTTGTCTTGTCATGGTTGTTCCCACTAGAGTAACCTAGGCTCTAATACCAATTGTTACGAGATGAGAGGTTTACCTTCACCTTTTGTGTTTGTATGGCTCTTGACTTTCCTTTACCTCATCATATTTACTTAGATTACAAAGGTCGAGCTAGCTTTTTCCCTTCCTATTTACCCAAGACTATTCTAGGCCCTTCTATGCTTAGAAGTACCAACCGGCATTATCACCGTCCTCCACATGATTACAAGGTCTAACTTCTCAACTAGTTTATAATGTGTACCTAAGCCAAGAATAGATAAGGTTGGTCGCGAGAATGGGTCATAGTTTAATGATGGGTCTAAGCTTGTAGAAAGCTTGAAAAAAATGATGGGAATTGCATGAAAACAGTAAAAAGTAAAACAAGCAAACCCACGAATAACTCCACGGATATAACACACTAGGAAACTACCGAGAACTCACAGCATAATTCAATATGACGCACGAGATGTTCTGGTGAGGTTACTCGCCACTTAACTTTGATTAAGGGTTAGGATAAGAGTAAAGTAAGCAAACAAGCTAATAAAAGCAACATTCACAAAGAGTATATTCAATATTCCGATGTAAGATGATTGTGACTACATGTACAATAGGTATTTATACTAAAAAAACTAAGGTAATCTGCTTAAATTAGAAAAAAACTAAAAAGGGTAGTATCTAAAAGAAGTAATGTATAAGGAATAATAAGGGTATGATTGAAAATATAACAAAAGGAGTATCTTGTACGGGGGATTCTATCACATAGTTGATTAGACACATGGCTCATTGTAGCTAGATGGCTTTCTGGTAGAAGAAACAATTTTGTCTAATCAGTTTGGTATTTGCTGAGCCGAGGTGCCAAGCAAATAACTCTTCCAAAGTGAAGTCACCTCAAATACATTTAGTACAGCTTAGATTTAGGTCGACTAGATAGGTGGTCGAATCTATGGAGCTATTGCTTAAGTGTAGCTCTAATCGATAATTGGAGATGAATGATGAGTACAAGAGGGTTCAACTTAGCTAAGGCATTAGGTTGATAGATTGTAGTAACTCAGACTCCTCAATGGTAGACCGTAAGGAAGAATTCACCTGGCCATACATTCTAGCCTTTAGGCTCGAGCTCAAATTAAGGGTCTAGTGGGTTGATTCCTATTAGTTTCGACCTACTATAGTCATCATCAAGAGTACGGCATCAACTCCCGACCAGTTTGCACACTAGAGGATAACCTCGCCTTGAGAGAATATCTAACCCTACAAATAAATCACTTGTTAACGCCACTCACTTCATATTAAGCCTTAAGTTGAATGCCCCCACTTCTTTCCAAAACATGGACCAGGCTAACACTTTGCTACTACCCTTCCCCTTAAGATCACCAATCCTATTCCTTAATTGTCCTACTCTACACTAAGATCATCTCTGCTAAAATTTCAAGGCTTCTACCTTCACACTCTCCTCTAGTCTTCTAAGATCACCTCTTGTTGAGTGGCTCAATGGTAGGGTTTACCCTTTTTAAGTTCTTTTATTTTCTTTTGCTTATGGTAAAGTCTTATTATAATGTTACTCATGACGCAACTACTCCCTCTAGCAATGATGTCTCCACCTAATGGCTACTCCTTCCCTTGAGTTTCATCCATATGAGCTTAGTTGTCAATAAGAGTTACATTTTTTTCATTTAGCACATTGGGTAGTGTTTAGGTGGCTCGTCCAAGCTGAAACTTTTAGACTCTAATTTCAATTGTCATGGTCCAATGCTTTCTCTAGCACACAAATGGATCATGCAATGCTTATTATCATGCTTCTACAATAATAAGCATAGTAAGTGAGCATAACTTGCATGCAATGCTGGCCAACAAGGCCTAGACTTGTAAGCAACATGAACAAGATAAAAGCCAACAGTAAATATAAGGGACACAAGCAAAAATCATAAAATGAATAACATACTTTTATTAATTTTGATGGTATTTCAAGGCTACATTATATGTGTATGGAAGTTATGTATATATAAAAAGATTCCTTTGGTTGTCATCAACCAAAGTAATGAATAAGAGCTTTAGTCTATAAGAGTACTCACACCCCTTATAAAGAGCTTTACGGCTATTTTTGGGCTTGGTAGGAAAAGACATTGAAACTGGTAAAATAGCATCATTTTTAGAGTGGAAAGTTACTAATAATAGTAAGGTCTTAACTAAAATTAAAAAAAAAAAAAGGTCCTCCTCTATGTTACATTATATACAAAAGAATAGGCCCTTACTAGTATAAATGTATTACAAAAATGGGACCTTAATACCTAAACCCACATACTACCCCTAAAACTGGTCTTAGTATTGGCATGTTTGTTTTTCTTCCATTATAGACTTTATAGTAGGAGAAGTGAAATTGTAGTTTACAACTAGAAAATGAAGCATGTCATATCTCATATCCAAAGAAACTGAATTATGAATGTTCATTACATTACATAGTTTACTATTTAGATTTTTCTTTTTTCCAATTTTGATCATTATTATTGGTCTTTTTTTTTTCTAGTTTCGATGGTTGTTATTGGTGATTTTGATAATGAAGGTTTGATAGAGAGAGAGATAAGAAGAAAATAACAAAAAAAGAGTTGTGCTTAAGAAGAGGAGACAAATTGCAACATTTAAGGAAGATCCATGAAATTGAGATTTTAGTATAGTTAGAGACTAAGAAACTAAAATCAACTGTAATTAGATTGTCCAAATTTATGGTTGACTTTTCAATTTTAACTTTTGAGTAGTTCGAATTGTCATTTAGGTTTCTTAAAAGGAAGCACTTTATTTTTTTCTTACGTTGCAAATGGGCATATAAGGGTTCTTTTTGCATGTTCAATTTTTTTCTTAATATTATCTACAAAGTAAGAGAGAGATCTCATATACTCTTTTGCCAAGCATGGACCTCTTTAAGTATACAAGTTATATGGAGGTTTACTTCTTATTTTGTTTTAGTGAAGTTGAAAATGTCACTATTAAATAGCCTAATATTTGAGATTACAAGTGAATAATGTGTGAAGGGACATGACAAGTGTAAGGACAAACAAGAGATGTGAAGGTGGTGATGACTATTGCATTTTAACACTATAAATATCTTAGATAGTTTTGTCTTCTAAGTTTTTGTCATAAGTTAATTTATTTTGATAATGTTATTTAATGATTTCATAATGTGATGATCGCAAGAGGCTTTCATAGTCATGTTAATGAATAAAAGAGATGTAATTGAAAATAAAAAGGAAGAAATCACCATAAATAAATATCTTTTTTTTTTATTTCTTTATGGAAAAGCATAAGACAATTTAAATTCAATTTCTTATACCTATAAAGAAAAATCTCAGTTTTAGGATATGGTAATGGAAAAACTTCAATGGAAAGTTTAAATGAAATATTTTAATTATAATTATCATGCTTTTTTTTTTTTTTTTTTGCATTTTTCCCTCTTTTTAATGAGGATTGTTTATGTATGTGTTTTGATATTTTCTGATGGTTGATTGTTTTGAAGCCATAATTAATGAGGTCTATGTTGAAGGAATAAGGAAAACTAAACAAGAAGAGAGTGAACAATATGATGTTAGGGCTACAAAGATGAATTGCAAATTGAGTTATAGTCAAATCAAATATTGCTCTTAAATTTCATAGCCATAATGATGGAAAAATGGCTAAGGTAAGTGGAAACATAATAGCGTATATGCATTTTAATAACTAAGTTAGTTTCTAATTAGATTTGAGAAATTAATGTTGATGATTGCGATTTGTTTTATTTAATTTATTAGATGATTGAATGAAGGATTTGGATGAATATGAAAAAGTAATTAAAGAGAACTGATATATTCTCTTCCTTTTTAAGATCCTTAATTTTAAATTAGTGCTAATTAGTACCTTATAAGATTTTATTTTTTGATAATCATTCTATAATTTTTCATCGTTTTTCTACTAATGAATGATTTGCTTATATTAAATATACTTTTAAAATATTTACACTTCATCTATAAGAAAATGTTTATTAATTTTTTGTCTTTTTCTATATGATTTCTTTATTAAAGTTTCTTTAATTACTTTTTCATTTATTGTATTAAATTGAAAAAAAAATGCATAATCTACAAATCAATTATCAAATTTGCGATGTATTCTAAAGATATTTAAATTTGTTTAAACTAAAAAGCAACAACAAAAAACCAAAAAGCATTCTACTCCTCTTTAAGATCCCTAATTTTAAGTTAGTGCTAATTGTAATAGGCTTATAAGATTTTATTTTTCAATAATCATTCCATAATTTTTCAACTAATTAATCATTTTCTTAGAGTAAATATACTTTTAGTTATAATGCCATAATGATGGAAAAATGGCCGAGATGAGTGGAAACATAATAGCATATAAACATTTTAATAGCCGAGTTAAGTGTTTTCATTCCAAGAATAACACCAAAAACTTCAGAGAATTTAAATCTCTCACTTGAAATGATAAGACAATAATTTTCGGTTCGCTTAAGATTTACTTTAACAATTAACAAAGCACAAAGTTAAACAACATATAATGTTAGAATTTATTTTTCCAACCATGTGTTTAGCTATGGACAACCTTATATGGCACTATCACGTGGAGTGTCAATGGTTTTAATAAAATTTTTGGTAAAGACGGGCAAACTACCTAAGGCATCCAATACTCATACACAAAAAGTTATCTACAAAAATACCGTTGTCTTGAAGGTGTTTCTATAATTAATTTGCTATGGTATTATTATTATTATTATTATTATTATTATTATTATTATTATTATTATTATTATGCACACTTTACAGATAGCTTATGTAACTTTTCAATCTTTTTTAAATGGTCAATCTCAGTAATGTTTAATTTAGTAATTTGGTATATCACCAATTATAATACACAACTTTATTTAGGTTTTGTAAGCGGTTGTGTTGTCCGTTAATTATAATAAGGGCACAAGGATAGATATTCATGGGGTAAATACATGCCTTACTCTAACACTGTTTTGGCAATCTTCATCTAGAAAGAGAAAATAGAAAAAGAAAAAAGAAGGGATCGAAAATAGAATAAAGTATGTTCTTTATTACAGTTGATAATATATAAAGAAGATGAAATGAAATCGTTTGTTTTGATTTTGTCTTAACAAAGGAAATAAAGAGAAATTGAATAAGTAATTTAGTACTAGGCAAAGATGCCTCTGTTTTTGTTTTGATAAGCATTATCATAAAACATATTAATATTTCTCCCTAATTTCTCTCCACATCTCTTCAAGTTTAGAGAATTTTCAATCATCCCGTTCATGTGTTGATTGAATAGATCTCGCTTTCCATTTGAATTTTGATTCCACATTTATTAAATCCCAATAATTAAACTAATTATATTTTTAATGATTTAAATTTAATTAATATTAAATCAAAAATTAAATGAAAGACAAGATCGATTCCATAAAAAAAACAATCACTTAAATTTTAGAGAGAAATCAAGTGGATTTCATAGTGGAAATATTTCCACACTTTTTTTTTTTTTTCCTTTTCTATTCATTTTCAGTCTATACTTAAATTATCAAACATGTTATTTCTCTCCATTTTCTTTGGTTCTCTTTATAGTACCAAGAATAAAAGCACATGATTGTCATTTCTATGGAACCAAATTGGCATACTACAGGGAAATTTTCAGTGATCCACGTCAAATATCAATACTTTTAGTAATTAATATTAAATCAAAAGTTAAATAAAAATCAAGATAGATCTCATAAAAAACGTAGCAAAACGGTAGAATTACTTCCATTTTAGAGAGAAATCAAGTGAATTTCATAGAACACATTTCTTTCCTTTTCTATTCATTTTCAATCTATACTTAAATTACCAAAGATATTATTTCTTCCCATTTTGTTTGGTTCTCTTCATAGTACCAAGAATAAAAGTACATGATTGTCATTTCTATGGAACCATATTGGCATAGTACAGGGAAGTTTTCAGTGACCAACGTCAAATATCAATACTTGAAACGACATCATTTTTTCCCCCCCTTGGAGGATGAAATACTTTCGTATTTTAATTATAAAAGGAAAAAATCGGACCTGAACAATTCTATAAAATAACTTTTATTTATACTACTAAATTGCAAGGACTTGAGCATTCACATATCACCTACATTTGCTATTCATTTATTTTGTCTTTCCTAATAAACAGTAGAGCCTTTTGTTAAAACTAGAGCATAACTTGAAGCTTCTTCCATTCTACGTGGTCGGCAGATTCCACGTCGGGGATTAAAGATTAGGGGGTAAGGTCCATGCCCCAGAATGCCCATGAGAAAATACAATGTACATATAATCGGAACAGGAAATATACGCTGGTATCTCAATAACCGTAAAAACACAGCGTATATAAATCCTCTTATCATGATGAAAAAATTACCATAGCCAGAAGAAAAGTTTCCTTGATGAATCAACATTACTCCGCTAAATTCAATTTGGACTACTTTTTAAGTCGGGTTTTACAAATACTTCAATTTATGGTCCAACATTAGTTTCTTGTTATATAACACAGGTCCCTCACATCAGAGAGTACACCTATTTATACATAAATGAATGCATGTTTCGAAATCCAATTCATATAAACAATAATTAGGATTCATAGGATGTTCCATTTTCATTCTCCCTCAACTCCTTCAAGTTCATAACGGAGACCAATGCCAAGATCACTGCATAGAGCACCATGCATATCCCTAAACATGGTTAAAATGAGGCAAGACGTTGATTTTCAAGGAACTCCTGATGTGTTGTTTTGATGCCATGATGACTTGCCTTGGGAACAAGTCTTAAGAATACAATTTACTTCCATAGCTTACGCAATGACATGTTCTTCTCAGTCTCTTTCTTCATTACCTTGGCCACAGCCATCTCAAAATCTTCTTGCGTAACATGAACTCTTCTCTCCCTCAGAGCGAACATGCCCGCTTCTGTGCATACCGCCTGTGAGGAGACACTAGCTTTAGTATAAAACAAACCATATATCAAAAACGCTGTTCTATATCCCTATGCCACAAGCTACACAAACATAATGCTAAGGTAGACAATTACACAGGTAAGCAAATGCTTAATCAGCTAAAAGGGAGTCCAAGCAAATCGCCCTATACAATAAAATGATTGAAATTTTAATTCAAAAGGAAGAACTACAGGCTATCAAGTACCTTTAGCTCTGCACCAGATGCACCATTCATCTTTTCTGCAATCTTCCTGAGATCAATCCCTCGCATCAAATTCATTTTCCGTGAATGAATTTTGAGGATGTCAAAACGAGACTGCATATAAGCAAAAAAAGCATTAAAAAAAATAGAAGGAAAAATGATAAAGAGGAAAAATGACCATCATAGCATCGTGCAAGCCTCGGTACCCATATTTTTCTCTTCATGCTAATTTGTACCTCCCATAAAATAATAGATATGCCTGTCTCCTAGTGGGAAATAAAAGGTGCTTTGTCCCTTCAGTCAATCCAAAGCCCAAAAGAAATTAAAGGGACACCCTACTAAGCCATTCAATTAACAGAAATGAAGTGAAGAAGGGAAATCCTCTGTTTCTTCTTGACTTTCATCAGATGCACCTTTAGCTATTAGCTGCCACTGACAAATTTCATCCACTTGATTATGGAGCTGTTTCATTAAAAGGATATTTAACAAGAACCGATGAAGTAGACTATAAGACTACAACAATTCCATTCAGTAATGTTAAAAAAAAGAATGTTATTCTCATGCAGCAATAAGTAAATCCAAGAAATGCAAATCACATGTCAAGAGACTTCTAGCTTTCAACATCATCTTGGGGAACAGATGGATCTGCTAAAAAAATTTGAAACGGAAGTCAAGAGTCCACTACATGGCTGTAATATTAATATAAAAGAATACCAATGGTGGAATTTCAACATTTTGACAGCAATAGGAACACATGGTTGAGCCCTTAAGCTATAATATATAACTAGTCAACACAATAGTGCAAATAATTAAAATGATAATAAACCAAAAGTGTCCATGCAACAAGAACTCCAATAATGAAGAAAAGGGGGAAAAAAAACATTCCATCCTACTTATTTACAGAAAGATACACTTCAACAAAGGTATGTTAAGTCACATATTAGGCAGTTTGATACTAACTTTATATTTTTCTAGAAAATGTTCAGAAGGTCATATGGGGGCCAGATGTTGATTGAAGTTTAACCGACATTCTTCTACTCTTTAAGATAGATCAAGTTTAGCCTCTTGATTGACTTAATAGGGCCGGTCTAATAGTCAACTATTGTTTGGTCGATTGAAATTGGCCTAGGGTAATAGAACTACCAGTTACTGCCCACAATCTATACCGAGGTGATTTAAGGATACTTCATTAAAAAGAAGAAAAATATATGGAAAAAGCAAGGCTCCACACACTTCTCAAAGCAAATAAAGTGCTTTATGTCCTTTCATGAATAAATGCCACAAGATTTTCATTAAGCTTGACAGCCAAAGAAGTCTGTAATTTTTCCAAATAATAAACCATGGTATCTTTTTCTAATGCAGGGCAACCAATAGCAACATCTTTGCAGTCGAAGAAAATATAAACCTCCGAAGAGCAATTCATTTCTTACTTCAATAAGCATAGATGTTCTCATCAGATAGGGAAAATAATGCATGATAAGTACGGTGATAAACCTAAGTGGTTATTATATTAAAGACACCAGTGGGCACACATGTGCTTGGGCAGTCATATCCAAACAGATATCCATTGTAGAATCAGTGGATCGAAAAAGTCATAGTTTAATGATGATTCAGAAAGATCTCCAAACCTCTTCATTTGGATTAGGAAATTCAATTTTCCTGTCAATTCTTCCTGGTCTAAGAAGGGCTTGATCCAGGATATCTATACGATTTGTGGCCATCAGAACCTGTCATAGGCATGCAATGTATTAGATTCCATATATATGTAATGCATGTCCTATTACAAAGCTCTTTAAGGTCAGATCAAGTACCTTGATTTTGTTGGAAGCTTCAAATCCATCAAGCTGATTAAGAAGCTCCAGCATAGTTCGTTGGACCTCACTATCACCATTGCCACTTCCAGATTCCATCCGAGCAGATCCAATACTGTCAATTTCATCCATGAAAATGATGGATGGAGCATGTTCCCTATTAACCAAAAGTGGAGATTTCGGTTATCATGGATAAGGAATCAGACATGTACATATGCTTGACTGATATTGCAATAACTCACATAACTAAAGGATTTATGTAGTTAGCCTCACTGAGATGGACAGGAGATAGTTCTTGATGTTGTCATATAGACCTCTTTGCCTAAACTACTTATTAGATTGTTTTTTTTTTTCTTGGGGGTAATTTCAGATTTTTTTTGCTTTTTATATTGATAAGAGAAGCAACACAATGAAAGGGAAGAGCCAAAAGAAAGAAGGGGAAAAAAGAAGAAAATAAAAAATAAAAAGGAACCCTGTGATAAGAAAACAAGAGCAGAAAAATCCAGACACCTTGAAGGGTGATACAACAAAAGCACGAGATTTGAGAACAAAACAAAGGAACATGACAAGTTGACACCCATAGTCCTACAACATTGTTTACTCCTATTCTCCTTAGCACAAGCAACTCTATAAGATGATTTACAAGAAGCACAGTGAGAGGGAGGAGAAACAGCAATGTCCTCAAGTCAGTCTGCCAACATTATGTCGAGAGATAAGTCTGGTCCCAGAGAGATTCATCGGAACTCAGGGACTCTGTGTCAACTTGTTTGACTTAATCCATCTAAGCAAACAACTATGTGTTCCATGAAGTTAGATTTGAAGCTTAACTGATTAAAGGTTCTATTATCTTCTGAACCCATTCTAGTTTTTCTGAGTGGATGGCAGAGTGACTGAGGATCAATTTCAAATTTAAGTTTGTGAATTGAATTGTTTCATAAGTCTGGTATGTGCCTTACATTAGTTTATGATGTTGACTATCTACAGCTGAGAATAAAAGAGGACACTTTCATTGAAACCTCATCTAGTTCTCTAAACTAAGACAAGACATGCTAAAAAGAAACGGAAAAGGCAAGCAATTGAGAAATGTGAAAGGTACCAGACTGTCAGACCCAGAAAACAAATGAATATTTAAACTAGGAGAGTAAGATTGAAGCAAACCTTGCCATGACAAAGAGTTCTCTAACCATTCTAGAGCCTTCTCCAATGTACTTCTGAACCAACTCAGAACCAGAGACTCTTATGAAAGTACAATCAGTATGATGGGCCACTGCCCTAGCCAAAAGGGTTTTCCCTGTTCCAGGTGGTCCATATAGTAAAACTCCCTACCAGATGACAGAACTGTGTCAAACAAAGAGCAAAATAAGGGGAGAAGGGAAATGCTTCCAATAGATTCCAGTTAATGACATGGTATGCAAGTTTACCTTTGGTTGAGCTATTCCAAGAGACTCAAATAATTCAGGATGTTTGATTGGAAGCTCAATCACCTGAAAACATATAGACGTAAATATAACATCAAATGAAGCATTGTAAATGAAGCCGACATAAGAGATAATAGACACAAAACATAGAAACTATACCTCCTTAATCTCCTTAATCTGCTGATCAAGACCTCCAATCACGTCATAAGTTGAATCTGGAACTTTTTCAACCTTCATAAGGTTAACGAGTGGATCCACTTTGCTTGGTAAGATCAAATGTAGAACATAGCTGTCATTGCGAAGAGCAACTCTTGTTGAAGGGGTGATCTTTGTGATATCAATGCTTTTGTCAATATCAACAACATACTTCCCTTCTGGGTGAACCTGGACAAAGGAAAGTCCAAATGACTTCCTAAAGTGAAGGTACATAATAACACAACATCCCAAGTTTTGATAACTAGCACCATTGCTTTACCTTAACCAAGACTTTGTTTTTGCCCATAACTTTGACAACTTCACCAACATATGATCCAGGTTCCTGAAGTAGTTGCAGTTCTTCTCTCAACATTCGAACTGCTCAAACAGACATTCAAGGGCAAATCAGCCACTTAAGATTTTTCTAGCAAGGAGCAAGAAAAGAAACATTAATATGTTCTTTTCTTGTGTTTCCAATTAAGTAAAGAAACAGCTCTAAATATCGAAAGGGATATATACAGTCAAATATTTTACAATTAATTGTTATGAGAAGCTGATGGAAAACTATTGGACCACATATTTGCATAAAGGCAGTTATTAACACCGTGAGGCCTGCAATCCAATGTATCCATCTCAAAAGATGACTAAATAAGCAAAATAAACTGCCATCATCCATCACTCCAAGAAGGAAGAAAACGAAGAACCAGTATCTTCACAACCTTATCACTATGCAAAGAATAATATTACCATCCTCCTCCAGAAAAGGAAAACAAAATAAATAAAATAAAATAAAGGTTCTAGTATGCAGTGCCTAAACCTAGAGTGAATTGCAATCAATCTGCAAAAACAGCAATATCTGAAAGGATATTACTCATGTTTGCCAGTGTGGTTAACATTTAAACATTAAAAGCAAAAAGTTTTATCAGTCTGCCCAGCTGGATTAGTTGCTATAGAACCAAAGCAAAAAATCAAGGTAAGACGCATGGGATGGCTTGAAGAAATAATTAAAGTCAAGTCAATTTACAGGCTATATACTCCACAGAGCATGAGGTAACACTCTTCCCACAGTGCCTTAAGGCATCAACAATGTAACTCGGTCCCTCACCCATTCCCTCACTTACCCTCTGTCTCGCTAATCTCTAGCTAGTGTTATGTGGCAGGTAAACTCCTTAATGCACAAAACATTTCAAAATAAATGCATGACATAACATGGTGCGGCCCTGCTATTCACATTCCTTGGCTTCACATTAATAGAAGAGTGGTGAAAGTAGGTGCAAGTATGGTACAGGACACCATAGGCAAACAAAACAGAACTAGATTATCTCTTCATGTACCCTTAAGGGCCAAGTAAATAAATGAATCACATCATCGATTTAAGACATTACAAAAAAGGGCTTTTGAAGGCAAATCAACTATGAGATTCTTCTAGGAAGATCTTTGTTTCTTGGAAAATGATGGCATGCTCAAGTTGCAGCCCAGTGATCTACAGTACAGATGACAGCATGTATCAAACCAATAGCATTTAAAGGCCTTGGAATACATAAGTCATCAAGTAGAACCAAAAAAATATGTCATTCTTCCATTTACACCAGCCCTGAGGTGTAATAAATGAGAGTTTTCTGTGTTTGCAATGTAGGTTGATATTTAAATGTGGGTCTCATCAAGGTGTTAAGAGTTTATAACTAGAGGAACACAATTCAGGATCCAGTAGTAGAACTAAGCCACAAAATGGATGGAGCAGGAAGTAATTAATAACAACAGAATGAAACTGGGGAAAGTCAGACCAAGGTGTTAAAGGTGAACACAAGCTGCAGCTGTGAGCTTTCACTTAACATTGTCACATCCCCACTTGGTGGTTTGCAGAACATTACTTCTCCATCTCCTCACTCCCTACAGCAATTCCTTGAACAACAGACCACTTCCATTTCATCTTTTACATAGGACTATGCCTCAAAAGGTTTATATTTCTATAAGTTTACCCCCAAAGTCGTAAAATCCGAATACTGCACCTACTTCTATTTTTAGTTTCCAGTTGCTACTGCTTTGACTAATTACATATAGTTGCCTCCTCCGTCTCAATCCTTCCTCTTTTAGCTTAAAATTTTACTTGCCAGAAACCCATTCTGTAAAAGAGCTCCGAGGCCATTCATAAAACTTCAAAAGGAACCCAAAAAACTACACAACCAAATCCACTACATTTCTCAGAAATGAACAAGATTCTATGTTTATGCATAAAATCACTAAATAGTAAATACAGTTCACGAAGAAGCTTACGCAAAAGCCCCATGACAACATACCCCAATAAAAATCATATTTGAGAACGTATGATCCAAAAATGCACGAAAATATTAAATCCCAGATGGAATATGCAAAAAAAGGAAAGAAAGAAAAAGAAATAGTGACAGAAACGGCACAAACACGGAGGGACAAGTAAGACCCACCTCGGGAATTGAGGTCATTACGTTGGGCCTGGAGGCGATTAAGGTTGTGTGTTTTCTGACGTACGAGGAGCTGGAGTTCGTGGATGTGTTGGAGATAATATTGTCTGAGTCCTTCTCCTTGCTTTGAAGAAGGTCCCTTCACAGAACAGGTTTCATCAGACATAATGGAATCAGCGGGTTGCTTTGTTTCCACAGCTGCTGTTGCCATTGCTGTTTATTTTAAGGAAATCAGATCTTCTGCTAAGGTCGTAAGATTGAGAGAAAGAAAGGAAAAGAAGGGAGTAGTAGAAGAAGATTTCTTTGGGGTTACTCCACTAAAATGTAGGACTAGGGAACGTTATGTTATTTTTGTTTTTCGTTGGGGCAAAAGTTGGGAATATGTTGATGAGTTGGGTCTGTCGTTTGCGGGCTTTGGGTTCTCAGATGTTTTCTCACTGGCGGGCTGTGAAAGTCTCTCTGTTTCAAAGGGTGAGAAGAAAGAGGAAAGAGTTATTTATCGAAAAAAAAAAAAAAAAACAAAAGCGGGGAAAGAGTTGGGGGTGTAAAAAGATGAAGGGAAATTAGTTTCTTCAGAGGATAAAAAGAAAAATAATTTATCGGCTTAAATAGAAGATAAATATTTAAATAAATGATGAAATGTACAAAAACGAATCATGAATGTTATACTAATTTATTATGTTAAGTTATCAAGATTTAGCAACATTATAATAAAGGTCGTATTTTCTATGTTTTTGCGACACTTTCAATAACGTTTATTTTCTATTTAAATTGTTAAAATGTTTCATTTTTATTTGTGGCATTCAAATCTTTTACGTATTAGCATTAATATGAGTTCTTCTTGTAACTCCACATATGTGTGCGATGTAAATTGATATTTTATTGTTCATCAACTTCCATATATGTTTCTAAGCGAAGAGGATTACGACATGCCTGGTATCATCAACCTTTTGCCAAGTGAGTTTAGACCTTTTGGTGCTTTTCTCAATCTAGTTTGCAAGGTTGTCAAAGGTGAATTGCTAATGTTGCAAAGCTATATTTAAGCCATGCCATATCCTTTTTGTTCGTTCACAATTTATGAAGATATGTTGTAATGTCTCAATTCCACTGCTGTAAAAGGGATAATTGGAATTCACTAGAACTCTACATTTTTGGAGATTATCTCCTGTTGCAAGACCATTAAGTAAAATACGCCACACCTGCAATTATATACTAAGGCTAACCGGTAGCTTCCATATCTACCCCCATTGTTTTCCCATCAAATCTAAGTTATCCTCCTTCATAAGTTATGAATAGATTGATCTCTTAGATAACTCTCCATCCAACTCATGAGGCCGTATCACTTTATCTTCTTCTTTCATATGAGCAAGGCAATGCAATATTCCCAATCTTTATTTGATGTCATCATCTAGTATGTAACCAATAATATCCTCCTTCCATCCTTCGTCATCATCCCAAACTTGTTGAATGATTAGGGATTCATCATACTTATTCAATAGTCCTTGCAACTAGGATGTAACCGATTCCCCTTTCAACTGAGAATCTCTCCAAAATCTTACAGTTTTCCCATTTTTAACTTTCATGTAAATCTTCTCTTCCAACCAATTATTGGCCTTTACCATATCTAAGAGGAAATTCGAACCCCCTAATTTCCGCCTCCCATTGAACTGCAGTCTATACTTTTTCCTAAACAAGGATGTCTATAGGAATTTTTTCCTTTTTAAGTTCCAAAGCTAAGTTTATAAAGTTCGCTTAGTTTCTTTTCTTTAGATCCATCACCCTTAGACTGCCTTGTTCTTTCAGGGTTTTGAGTCTTTCCTAATTAATCCAGTTATGCTCCCACTGTGTTTTTGTATCCTCCCAAATGAAGTCTTAATTGATTTTCTCAAGCTTAGTAGTTAGGTTTTTCTTCATGAGTAGCACCTGGGAGTAATAATTTGCTATCCCTTCTAAGATTGAGGCTGCTAATAATTTTCAACCATCTATACTTAGTAAGTTAGCTTTCCAACCATTTAATTTCGGTCTCATCTTCTCTAGGATAAAATTAAAGTCAAAGCTTTTAAATTTACCATCTTGTTGGACCAAAATACCTAAATACTTGCCTAAGTCTGCATTTAGTCTAGTGCCAAAGATATCCACTATGTTCTTTTTTAATCTATTTAAGGTTTTTTGAGAGAATAAGATGCATGACTTAGAATAGTTTATTTTCTGCCCTAAAACATCCCTAAACCCATACATGACTTCTATCATTAATCTTGCATTTTCCATTATTGCTTCACTTATGAGAAAAATATTGTCAGCAAAGAAAAGTGAGAAAGCGATATATTCGTTCCTCTAATGTGTTAAGGTTTCCAATTTCCTAGTGATATCATTATGCTAATGATTCTGCTTAAGATCTCCATTCCAATGATAAAAAGGTATGGTGACAACAAATCACCTTGTTATAGGCCTCTACTAGCAGTGAAGGGTTCTAGCATAAAGCCATTGAAGGTAAGACGATGGATACAGAAGATATACATTCACCAATCAGCTTAACTCATGCTAACGGGAAGTTAAGCGATTGGAGAGAAAATCTAATAATGCCCTACTCCATACAATCATATACCTTCTCTAGATTAAGTTTCAACACCATTGATTGCTTCCATTTAGATTTCTTGCTCATTGACAACAACACTTCTCAGAACAAAATGATGTTATCTTTTGCTACATAACCTGGGATAAAATTGGATTATTTTAGGCTTATCAAATCCATTAGTAAAGGCCTCATTCTGTTCACTAGACATTTGCTGATTATTTTATACATGGTAGTGCAGAGACTAATGGGTCAAAAATCATTTACCTTGTTTACCCCCATGACCTTCAGGATTAGGGTGATAAAAGTCTCATTCAATTGATGTAGGACATTCCCTGATTGGAAGATAGTTTAGATTAGACTGCAGACCTTTCCCCCTACAATGTCTAAACACTTTCTATAAAACTCCACATGGAAACCAGCTATCTGTAGTGATTTGTGGTTACCAATGCATCATAAAGCTTTTTTAATCTCATTGTTAGTCTAAGGCTAGATAAGATAATCGTAATCTATCTTACTTAAACTCATTTGATTACTTCTCTAGTTGCTCAACTCCCTCCAAATAATTTTAGTTAAGTAGAGTGAACTAAAGAAGTTCACAAAAAGATGTTGCACCATCGATATATCACTAATCTAATTTCCTATTGAATAAAAATTACCCAATATATCTAACTTAGTTCATCGAGTAATCACACTAGCATGAAAGAATCTAATGTTACATTCCCTGTTAATGACCCAATTCAATCTCACCTTTGCTACCCATATGAGTTCTTCTTGTCTAATAATCCAGGAAATTCTGTTAATAAGTTCTTGCATTAGGTTTTGAAAAAGTTGTTGGTGGATGCGATTCAATTTCGCAATAGTCTTCTTCTTTCTCAATGGGATCACACCAAAAACCTCCTTATTCCACTTTCTAATACAATTAATGATCTCACTTAGTTCACTGAAGTAATTGAAGGATGGCCGCCTCCAAAATTTTGCTACAAAATTTTGAAAGTCAAGGTGTTCCAGCCACATTAGTTGGAATAAAGAAGGTCGTGATCTCTCCATAGTACCACTTAATGAAGGCCTGGTATTCAGAAGGATAGGTAGGTGGTCTAATTCATTAAAGCATAGATGAAATAACTTAGCTTTTGGGAAGGAACATCACTAATCATAATTGGCCCATACTCTATTAAGGCATGTTTGAATAAGATCCAACAAGTTTTTAGATCTTTTTAACCATGTGAATCTTAGCCCCACAAACCTAATATCAACCATTTGACATGAGCTTACGTAATTTCGATACTCCCACACACATTCTTGGTTTATTTCAATACCCTCCATCCCTATACCCCCCTACCTACAATTTTTCCTCTCTATTAAGAATTTCATTGAAATCTCCTAATAGTACCCACGCATAAGAAATTTTGTCCACCCAATTAGAAAATTCGTCTACAAAAAGTGTCTTATACTTATTAGGCTAGCATAAATAGTAGAGAGAAACCAATAGAAGGAAGAGTTACATGTCTGAATTGCTATAAGGACTTATTGCTCGGACATTTGGTGGGAATGAATTGTTATTGTATCGACATTCCACATTACAAGGATCCTACTGCTCATGCCCTCTACTTCTACACATAACATACGAGTATAATCCAAAGAGTCACAAAGAGCAAAGGCCGCTTGACGTATCATTTTCGTTTATGTGATAATAAGAACTTAAGGTTCATAGTGCCTCTTCAAATCACAAATCGCTCATTGACGATTTTCGGAGTTTATCCCTCTAGCATTCCAAGAAAGAACCTTGAACAAAATAAGAACCTTATGTATCTTTTACTCGAAATATGAAATATTTTAGTTTCTAGATTTATTAAGATTTAATTTCTTAAAATATTATGTCATATTATGCTTATAAATCGGCGAAGTTTATAGTTAATTAATAAGAGTAACTTGATATTGAATAAAGAAATTATTTTCTCAAAATTTGTGTAATGCATTTCTTTTTTATTAATGGCATAAGGCCATCAAATTCTCATCGTATGATGTAAGGTAGTATGAAGCCATCATCTTAATCTAACTACTAGATATATATATATATATATATATATATATATTTAATTTCAAGATTTATGTTTGCATATTGTTGTTTGATCTATGAGCACTCAGATGAAATCTTAGAGATTCGAAAACGAATCTTTTTAAGAGAGGGTGAATGGTGCAAATCAAGAAAGAATAGATATGATATCATTAATATGTTTTATTTTAGGATTTGATTAGGTAAGTATTTTTTATTTGAGATATGAAATCTTTTATTTTTTAGATTTATTAAGATTTAATTTCTTAAAATATTAGGTTATATTATACTTATAAATAAACAAAGCTTGTAATCAATTAATAGGAATAACTTAATATTGAATAAAGAAGCTATTTTCTCATGATTGATGTGATGCCTTTTTTCTTTACTGATGGTGTGAAATCATCATTTTCCTCATTGATAGTATGAGACTATCAAATTTTTATCATATGGTGTGAAGACATACAATTCACTGATAATATGAAGCATCATCTTAATCTAATATATGTATATATATATTAGTTTCAGTTTTTCTTTCTTAAAAGAAAAAATTTATTGTACAGATTAATTTTTTTATTGATTTCTATGCTATCCTTAATTTTTCTTTCTTTTATAATTTTCACTTCTATTGTTCTACATCAAAAATAGGAAGGATGAATTTAAGAGAAAAAGTTTTTCTTAAGGCCTATATATTTTTTCTTCCCTCTAAATTTGAGTAATTTAGAAGGTTATTAAAATTTCAATTATATTATAACTTTGCTTTTTTAAATTTTAGTTGCATTTTTTATAGTGATATCGTAATTAAATAAAATAGTTTTAAGTATTTCTATACATTATTATGAAAAGCATTCTCCTTAAATTTACTCCCTCCTCTTTCCTCAATTTATACAAGAAATTAAATTTTTCCTTCCATTTCTTTCTTTTTAATTTTGTACATCCCACTTTCCTTCTCTTCTATTTTTCTCTTTTTCCAAGCATAGTCAAAGGTCATAACTAAGACTTATCCGATGGCTAAAATATTTTTATGCATGACATTATTAGCTTATTTTAATTAATGTCTCACATGCCAATCTAGTGTCACATATTACCAATTAACTACTTGATGATAAGATGGCTGAATTAAGTCATATATAGATTTACTAGAGCCCTAAATGAAGTCTAGATAACCTAGCCTAATTAAATCTAGATAACCTAGCCTAATTAAATCTTAACATATTAAAGGCTAATTCCACATGCAAGATTAGTTTTGCATCTAAGGTTGTAGTATACTTAAGTTTACATGGGTTAAAACTTAAACTTGCACCAAAGCCAAGATTTTTGTGATTAGCACTCTAATTTTTATGCACTTCTCAAGAATTAACCATAGGTGGGTAGACTACCTTTTGAACATCCAACATGTAACCTCATGAAGTCGCTGGTCATGCAACAACACTAGTTAAAACAAGAAGCATGGTGTGTCATTCGAATGGTTAACAAACTTTATTTATATAAAACTTTTGCTCATTTTAGAACAAAGTTCATATGTAGAAGTATAAAAAAAAAATGTGCTTCATTTATATAACAATCTGGCTGAAACTCCTCTTATTGAGGTATTGTCCACTTTAGCATTTAACCTCATACAATTTTATCCCTTAGTGTAACAGCTTTTCAAGAGGTCACCTATCTTAGGATTGACTCAACCCAAACATGTTTAACTTTGGAGTTTCGACGTGCTCCGACTTATTACATCAAAAGGTGTCTTGATGATTTAGAGTTCAGTTACCTAGCATGTAAGGAGTATTATAATTTATATGTTACAAAATCACAACTTAAACCAACTAAGCAAATTCATGATTCAAACATACAAAATGTTGATATTAAGAAATTGCATGTATCAAATTTAACCAACATAATTATTAGTTAAAGATCATTAGAAACATCAAGATAATCACATATATTCATAGTTAGATTATACAAGGAAAATTTTGAAAAACAACAAATATGAATTATTATTTTGCTCATTTACATGTTTTCTTTTTACATGACTTGAGATTTAATATGAAATATAGAACAATAATAATCCTACCACATAATACAAGTGTTTCAAAGATAACTGCATTACAACTAAATTTATGTACTATTTAATGAAATTTCAATGTTTGAAATATGAAGCTAGTGGGTTAAGAATGAGGATGTCACTATCTTTTGCAAAATTAGGCAATCATAACTTTAAGAATCCTCCTTTATTAACCATGTTTAGGAAAATTAAATAGAGAAAATATAAATGTATTTGAAAAATAAAAGAACAATATAATTAGAATTTCACATTTAGCATATTCTCAATCCACATAAAAATAAGAAAAAATATAATTAAGGGTATTAACGTTCTGGGATAAGTTTAAATAGTGAATCAATATTTCAAAAAGTTCAAATAAATGATTAATATTTTAATATAAAGTTAAAATAAAGGATTACTATTATAACGATATTAATTTTAAGTAATATGACAATCGAATGCTACATAGGCACACATGGAGGTGACATGGCGCTCATTGGAATTTGCATATATATATATATATATATTTAAATCCAAATAAATAGAAAAATTTGAAGAAAGATATAAAATTACCCCAAAACAAAAAAAAAATCAAATAAAATAAAAATATATGTGTGAAAATTTAAAAAAGGAAATGAAAAAAATTATATAATAATAAATTAAATATTATACATATTAATTTAAATATTTAAAAGAAACTTGAAAACAATTTAAAAAATGTAGATAAAATAAAAAAAGGAAATAGGATACTCTCGGCCTTAAGGTGGTTATTTTCCTTTTTTTTTAATTTTTTTTGCATTTTTCCTTTTTTTTCTAAATTTTATTTTATTTTTTTAATGTATTAAATAAATATTTAAGCTATATAATTATAATATTGTGATTTTATAAATATTTGTTAATATTATTACTTGTTCTTTTAATTTCATTTTTTTTTTCTTTTTTTCCATTTTCTAAAATTATTTTTAAAATTTTCGTTATTTCTTGTGAATTTTATGTGTGTTTTTTTTTCATTTTTTATATATTTTTATTATTTATGTACATTACCACCACGTATTTGCCATATAAACACCATGTCAACACCACTTAGCAAGTAATTACTACATCAATGTCATAATATAATTAATGAGATTATAATAATGATTCTTTATTTTAACTATTTATTAAAACGTTGGTTTTTTATTTAAACTTATCTATACCCTCTAATATAATTTTCACTATAAAAATATGTACAATATTTGTAAAATAGATTGAGAACAATTAACTCCAAGGCATTTATTTATTAAGTCATTACTTATGAAAGTTGTGTTACTTTATTATTAACATTTACATATCTTACTTTCCTAAAAATTTGACACTTAGGTGCTTTAGACTAAAAAATAAAATTCAAAATGGAAAAAAAAACACACTTAATCTCTCTCTCATATTAAACTATTTTATGTATATGAATATGGTGAATAATTATATATAAACCAATCATATTATAATATATAATTTTCAAAACTCTTTCCTTTTTTATATTTCACATTTTTATGGTATCATCAATGCATTTTCATAATTTTTTATAATATCATATTATAATATATAGTTTTGAAAATTCTTTCTATTTTTATATCTTATTTTTTAATGGTACCATTAATGCATTTTCATAATTTTTTGACATATCATATTATATCATAGTATACAATTTTAGAAACTCTTTCCCCTTTCATATATCATTTTTTATGGTAATATTAATGTATTTCTATAATTTTTTATCATAAAATAATATAATATGTAGTTTTGAAAACTCTTTTATTTTTTATATCGCAATTTTTATAGTACCATTAATGCAATTTCATAATTTTTTTACATATTATATCATATTATAATATATAGTTTTGGAAGGTTTTTCCTTTATATATCATTTTATGGTATTATTAATAAATTTTCATAATTATTTGCCATATTATATTATAATATATACTTTAAGAAACTTTTTCCTTTTTTATAGTATTATTGATGCATTTCCATAATTTTGACATATTACATTATATTATATTATAATATATAGTTTGGAAATTTTTTTTTTGTTATGTCATTTTTATGATAAAATTGATGCATTTGCATAATTTTTTTTGTTGTATTTCATATAATTCTGGGACCTCTTATCTTTTATATTATGTTATAGTAAATTACTATTATGTAATTCATTTGAAGTCATTCTTTGTATGAAAATTACACAAGTCATTCTTTGTATGAAAATTACACATTGTATATAATTTATATATATATTTATGTAATTTAGTGATAAAAACATATTAAGGAGAGAGAGTGTGTGTGTATATGTTTTCGGCTATTTCTTTTTTCTCCATATAGATAATAAATCAAACATAACGATGCATTCATTTTTATGACTTATATGCCTAAATAATTTCTCAATGTGTTTTTTTTTTTGGTAATTTATAAAATATTAGGTCATTTTTACCTTTTTTATTTTCAAGAAAAGATTATAATCACTATTCAAACTTTTATTTGTGCATTACATGACTCTTTAACCAATTAAATTAGGAGCAATTAACAACATCATTATTATGATAATTTAATATGATGGAATGTTAGAATATAAACGGGTTATATTAGAAAGTAATTAATATGAAAATATGGCTTCAATACAGGTGTTATTTGTTATTATCATATTAATTAAAGTTTTTTTAATAAATATTATGGTATATTAATAGTAAAAGCTTCCAAATATATAGCGAAAAATCTCTACAATAAAAGCTATAATAATAAAAGAGGAAAAAGTTACCAAAAGTTTGAAGTGATATATAGTAATCTCATAATTGAGAAGATATTCCTATATACTCTCTATAACACTCTAGTTTCTATTTTCCTTGAGGAAATTAGATTAATACTAAAATCATATTACTTGATTCACTTATTGAGTCAGATTTGCACTAAATCAAATATCTAATATTATATGATTGAAATGACAATTAAATGATGGAATGTTTGAATATAAATGAGTTAAGTTAGAATATGACTAAGATAAGCCTTCAATTAATGCAATTATTAGTATCATATTAATTTTTTTCAATGAACATTTGGGTGTATTAAGAGTAAAAACTTGAATTAGAATGTTTACTTAAAAAAATGATTCAAGTACTTAATATAAAAGAGTATTTACTTAAAAAAAATGTTTAAATTAGAATGCAATTAATACCATCTTTAATGAGAATTGTATGTCATGAATTTTTTAAACATAACAGGGTTTAAAAGATAATGTAATTAATATGAAAAATGCACCACTGGCCTTATAACTTAATGACATAAATACTAGTCTCCTAAGTGAGATAAATCAAATTTAAATTCACCATCCCCTATTGTAATAACTCGGGAAAAAAAATTAACATGAAAATGTGCCTTTAATATAATTATCGTTATCATTTAATAAATAGATAGGACCAAGATACCTGTAATATAGTGATATAATATTAGTCTTTTAATAGAATGGATAATATTTGAATTCCTTCTCTCTAAGTTGTAATATAGTTAGTAAAAAAAAAAAAGGAAATAAATAAAAGGAAACAAAGTTACTAATGGACATTATAACATATTTATTAAAAATGTGCTATTCTCCTTTTTCTTTTTTCAAGTTTTAAATATTCTTGACCACTTTTTAATATGTACATTTTACAAAAAATAAAAATAAAAGAGAGAGAATAGTTGACTAATACGCACCTTCAAAGAAGTTTAAAAAATCAAATTTATTGTAACAATCATATTATAACATATATTATTTGTACATAACATGGTCTACATATAATGTGCAATTAGGGGTATAAGTAAACCAAGCTAGTTCGTGAACTACTTAAGTTTGATTTGAATTTAGTTTGGCTTTAGTCGAGTTGAGCTTAAGCTACTTAAGTAGCAAATTGAGCCAAGCTTGCATTTTAAAGTATTAACTCATTGACAATCAGGCTTAATCAAGCTTAATCCCTAATCAATGGTTTGATTTTAATTTATTTATTTTTAAATATAAGTAAGTTTAAGGTTATTTAGGACAAAATCTATTAAAAAAAATTGAGCTAATTGAGCCAAACTCGTACTTATTATATATATTTTTGAGTTAAACTTGAGCTCAAAATTTAAAATTTGATCAAACTCAAGCCTAGCTTAAGTTTTGATTTTTTAAGTCGAGCTTAAGATCTAGCTCAATATTATATTGGTTTGACTCTACTTGATTACACCCCTATTTGCAACATGTGTAAAAAGCAAGTGTTTTTGAAATTATATTAATTTAACAAAAAAAAAAATTAACGACATTCACGTGTTTTAATTAAGAAAAAAATAACAATTGTCATTAATGGCTTTGATGAAAAAGATGAATGGAAAATAAATAAAAAGCATTATGATTCCAAAACTACAAAAAGCTAAAAATTTGAGTAATTATTATAATCTTTTCTAAAAGTAAATATATATATATATATATAATCTAATGATTTTTATGTATTATGTCATGCCTTAAAGAATGATCTCAACATGATAGCCCCTCTATGCATGTCATGGAGTGGTGGACGATACCAATAAATATTCGTGAAAGACTCCAATAACGCACATAAGGCTTTGTGTTCACACAAGCTATCTAATGGAATTTGGTAACTCCAACATTATCTTAAAGTTAAAATATCAATACTTGAAGAGAGACTATTCAATAACGCACATAAGGCTTTGTGTTCGCACAAGCTATCTAATGGAATTTGGTAACTCCAACATTATCTTAAAGTTAAAATATCAATACTTGAAGAGAGACTATTCAATTAATATCAATATGAACATAGGCATTAGGTTTGATTAGTTCAGAGGAACCTCTATAACCCAATTCATACTCACTTCTTATGCACCATACTTCCCTAACATTCAAAACTTACAAAGACTTCCTTTTACATAGTTATAAATCTACGATCTACCTATCCTTCTCCATTACCTGTTTTCTTGGGAAATTCCATCTAGCTTAACATGATTCAATGGACATTTGGGGTCTTTACATAAATATAATGCTGCATTTCAAAAGTTAGGTTGTTTAAGTTCCATAGTTTAAGATTACATACATACACATATTACCAATAAGCTCAAAATACATTAGTTTAATTCCCAAACCAAGTGCCATGATACAAAGGAGGCAATAACTCCTATCCTTCCAAATCTCCATTTATGGTCAAAGCTAATCTCTTACCTTAGGAAAAGGTCAAAGAGGGTCGTACCATGCTAATGCCTATACTCCAAAAGGAAATGTATAGGGGTTTGAGCAAAATCAACAACTCAGTAGGGTTAATTCTCATATGACACAACATACAACAAATCAAGCAAGTTATCACCCAATATGACATGCAACAATCAACCATATGCAATGCATATACTTATAAGACTTTTTAGATATCTTATAAGGGTTGAATTTTTGCCCAGTAAAGTCATAAGATTAGGAGATGATTCTTACACGTTAGCCTTAGGTTCTAAATTGGTAAATTCATTGGTAAGTCATTGCAGCCGTTCAACATTCGCCTAATACTCCAAAGTTAGCTAAAAAGGTCATTTCTATGCTTTGATCAAAGGGCAGTGTCTCTCAGGGCGACAATAGTTCCTAAAGGTTAAAGCAAGGTAACATATGGAGAATCACCTCCATATTGTATCACCCTAGAAGGGGGCTTAGTAGTTTTTCCTAAAATCTTTATACTGAATGTATACATATGATATAAAGATTACCTTATAAGTTGGAGATTGCAAAACTCTAACTAGTAAGTTTCTAAGGGTACGTATTCATTTTACTTATATTTACTTATTTACATAAGCAACTAGGATAACCTAACAATTCACAGTCCATAAAGATCGTAGAGAGTCGGAATCACTTCCTAAATAATAAGAAGAGATAATTAAACTTTAATGACATTGTGAGTTATTAAATATTATAAAGATCTAGCTTAATTAATATAATTTACTAAAGTAATCTTATCAATCTAACTTAGCTACTTAAGGAACACTCTACACTCTAATCTTAGCTTATTCCCAGCTTTTGGTTACCTACAAAAAGGAATTGTTAAGGGATGAACATACCATAGCTCAGTGAATTTATCTCTCACCACTACCATTTAAGCAAATTATCAAGCATTATTAACAAACATCCAATTTAGCTACATGCAAAATGAATTTATAAGTGGTAAATGCAAGCAATACATTCATAGGGCTCCGAAACCATATAAAGTGTAGATTTACGCTGTCTATATATCAATTATCCCTTGTACTTAACCGTATGGAGCACCTTACCTTACTCGCATGAGGCTATCTGTAGGTACCATCCTAACAGATGGAACTCGACTATTACCTTAGTTAAGAATACCATACTAATCAACTAGGTGGATCCTATCTAAGGTTATCCACTATTAACAATCAATACAACACCTTATGAGCTTATTATCAACAAATTTACATAATGCCTTATGGGTTAAACCATGTGAGTCCCAACTTAGGTGATTTTCTATTAATTAACTAAGAGTAGTCTACTAACTTTGCTTCAATAAGTAAAATGTCACAGGTGATTGCTATGAGTACTCACTAAATTGGTAAGTCTTTCTTTGAAGCGTAAAGCATTTAAAAAAATGTATATTCTTAATTTTTTTTTGAAAACTTGGCAAAGTTATAGACATCCTAATCTACAACTAATGGGTTATAGACATGCGATAGGTATATTCAATTAATTTGGCCATATATTTAAACTTACCAATTTTAATAAGGCGATCACATGGATGTTGGCATACAAAACAACCAGTCACTTAACAGACAACTAAGGGTAAGTAATAGAGCATCAAGTAATTATCAAACACAAGTAAGTAAAAGTTCATTGAAACTCTCTCACCTAGCTTGTTCGCCTACTTATCTTAACCTTCTATGTTCTTGAATTAAAAACTAAGTTACCAAAAGCATAATAATAATATATATGGAAGTAATTGGAAGAGGGTTCCTTTAAGAACCTAAAAGTTTACATGATTATTGAAACCCACCTTAAATCTTTGAGTACTATTTAAACTTATTTTGCTATTACTTCTTCAGTTTAAGTCCCATTTTCATATTCTTAAAGTCAATTTTCATCATTTTTTAGTGTTTTTTTATTTGGTGGGGTCCTTTTTGGGTGATTATACTTGTAAGAATTTAGTTTGGGTAAAAAAAATTTGTTGGTCAATAGTGTCGGCTTGACTACTTTAAGGTTTAGGCTTAGTTTTGGGCTTTGAGTTTAATTTTAGGTATTAGGCCTTACACTTGACCTTTTGGGATTTTCTTTAAGCATTTTTAGTTTAAATTTCTATCCAAATTCCATAGCTTTCAATTTGGGCTTTAATATTAGTCTTATGACCTAAATGGGCTCTTTTTACTAATTTAGGGCCTTAACTTACTAAGGAGCCTTTAAAGATTGGACTTAATGAGCCTTTTATATTTTATTTTATGAGCCTTTTAATTTAGGGATCATATCCGGTAACTAAGTTATTGTGCTCTATCTTTTTGTTCTTTTAAGGTCTTTTAGGCTTATCTTACATTTTAGGGCCTCATGCCCAACTCCACTTATTATTTTAGGCTTAAGCTCATTAAAGGCCATAAGATAAGTTCATTTTTTATTAGGATTCAAATATGGTTTTTTTCATTTATTGAGTTCCTAATCATATTTCTAAGGCCTTATGTCAAGCCTAATTTTTTCCAGTTTTTATAATTTTTCTCAACCCGATTAATATTAAATCCTAACCTATTTAATACTAACTATCAACTATGAGTTAAGAAAAACTAGGTTTTTAAACGTATTTTTGAAAATTCTTTAGTGTTGCCACCTAACCAGAGTTGTGAAAAGAGAGTTAGGTTAAATTAATTGAGTGGATAGATTTAACTTAACCATTAATCCACTTGAAAACCTAATTTCTAAAAAACGGTTTTTAAAAACCAAAAGATCGAGTCCATAGGCTACTCTTTCAATCCCTTATGGATACCATTGCAAACTTTCTAAATTTAGATTTTCCTTTCAAAATTACCCTTTAAAGAAAAAGAAATTCAATCACCTACTAACGAATTGGATTTTATTATATTAAATTAGATTAATTAAATTAAATTGGAAAAATTTAAGTTTTTTCGTCTTTTATGTCGACCCGGAGGTGTCTACGTACTCGCTATTTGAGATTTGATAAACGTAGTTCTTTCTATAAAAAAACCTTAAGCGAGTGGGTTGATTTTAATTTCTAAAATTGTTTGGTTTGCATTTTTAACTCAATTTGATGTGATTAATGAAAATTTTCTAAAGGAACTTAAAGTTAGTTTATTTTGAAAATTCTAAAGAAAAAAGGTCCTAATTTTGAAAAAAGGTCAATTTTATTTTGTCTTTATTGAAAAACTATTTTCTAAGTGATAAAATCCAATTTATTTATCAATATACTTATTTTATTTTATTTTTTATTTTCATTTTCATTTTATTTTATTATTCTAAGTCTTAATTGAAATGAAATAAAAAATAAACTAATCTATCCCTTTTTCTCCTTCATTTTTTTCTGTTTTTCTTTTTTCTTCTTTTATTTTATTTTTACTATTACATTGGAGATAAAACAAAAGAGAAATAAATAAATAATAAAAAATACAAAAGCTAGAGCTTAAAACAATCCAGACCAAAAGCATATTCGTACGTATGGGTTAGAGCTAGAGCGATTCTTCAGATCTTGGTCAGGTTAGTCACATCCGAGTCAAATCCCAAGCCTTCTTTAATTAACAGTGCTAGCAGGGTGTCTCTTTGATCGATGTTGAGACCAAAACGAAGGGGAAAGATGGTTTTTGTGATTTTCAAATTGGAGTTTGGGGGGTAGGGTAGGTTTGGTGCCACAGTGTTTGGGAATTGCTTAGGCAATTGTCGGAGTGGAGGGTAGTGGTAGAGTTTTAGATACATGCATTAGTGGCGACTGAGTGTTCGGATGTGGTATGAGTCGGGGTTCTAAGTGGTGGAGAAATTGGTGGTGAGGTTGAATTGGAGTGTTGTGCGATGGGGCTAGTGGTTTTGGGTGGGTAGCTATGGTTAAGATTAGGGTTTCATGGTGGTAGGTATGTTTAGGCAACTAGGAGGTACAACTATGTATAGGAGGAGTTGGGTTGGGGAGTTAGGTTCTAGAGGGCTTGGCTAAAGGATGTAGGATAACTGAAGGGTGTTTAGAGAGGGAGAGTAATGTAAAGAGAGAGAGAGAGAGAGAGAGAGAGAGAGAACTTAAGAAAGTGTACTTTATTTCTAGGGAGAAGAACCGATGCCCTATATGTACTAATCCGTCCGAGGTTGTACAGTATTGGAAACCTCCATTAATATAAGATTTGGGCATAGATGTAATGATACCGGATTTCAAGTTTTTCCTGATTTTGAGAATCGATTTAGGCATGAAAACAAGTGAATTTGGCCTTGTTTCTAGACTTGATTCGAAGATAGCCATGTATAGATTAGTATCGTGCTATGAAATCACGTATGTACGTATGGAAATTATGCAAAAAATTGAGTCAAAGTAAGGACTGTGAGCTAGTTTCATGCTAAAAACTTAGGGAAAAAGAGAGGAAAAGGAAAGAAAGTGGATTGTACTAACGTGGCGCAACGTTAGCCATTTGATCTAGTAGCATTGTGCCACGTGTTTTGATGTAACGCTTGGTAGCTAACATGGAGGAGTAACTGACGTATCATGCCACATGGCTTGACATGTGGATGATAATGCTGATGTAGTGCGCATGTAGCACCATGTCAGCTGTGGTCTAATCACTTAGCACCACTTGTTAGGATACGTGGCACAATAAATGCTTGACACGTAGTGATGTGTTATGTATGTGTTGTAAAGGAGAAAAAACAAAAGGTGTTTTTATCCCTTTGGTGAGATTCGAACCAAGGACCTTTAAGCCATATGCAATGTTAAGTGAGAGTGTTGAACTATTAGGCTATTGCCCTGTGTTTTGTTCATATGTGCAATTAAATTGCACATATAAATAAGCTCAGCTTGGACTAGATTTGAATGTAAACCTAGGCCGAAAGCTCCTTCTCTATTTAATGCCCTAAAGCTAAAAATCCTTCTACCTAAAAATTTTATTACTCTTGTTATTTATTTTTTGTATACCCTTTTTTATTAATTTTCTATTTTCTCATAATTCTTCCACTTTTGTATTTTTTCCAACTTTTCTATTTTTGTAATTTTTTTCTAAATCTTGTGTTTCTCTATTTTTTTTTATTTTTTCTAAGTTTTCTATTTTTTTGTGCTTTTTCTAAATATTTTACTTTTTATGATTTTTTTTGTAAATTTTCTGTTTATTATTTTTTTATTTTCTAAATTTTTTAATTTTTAATTTTTTTTTAAATCAGGACCCTTTGCCTTATCCTAAAAATTCTAAAAAATAAAAAGGGAGAGAAGAGTGCAAAAATGAGCAGCCACTCCTCTTTATGGTAAAAATTTAAGTAAAACTTTGCCACAAAAATAAATGAGACACTATTTTTATCGTAAGGGTGAAGTTTGTTGTAAGAAGCATTATAGTTAGCTAGCTATCATAGGTTTAGTCCATTAGGGATTTGACAGAAAGGTGAAAGAGGGCGAATGCACTTTAAAAGCTTGTTAAAACATAAAGTAGGCTTAGTACCTTATGAGCTAAATATAAACTTAGAAGGTTTTGAGGGAAGGGAAGCACTTTCAAAGTTGATAAGACCATAAAATGGAATTTGATTTAGAAACCTAGCAACCCTAAATTAGAATGAATTTGGAAAACTTAGTCTTGTTTTTTTAAGCTCACTAACTTAGATAAGAGTGTCTCTAGGGGAGTAGCAACCCTTATTTATCTTGGAAGAAGTGCCCTATGGGCTCACTAAAAGGAATTGATTTGAGAAAACTTGGTTGTGCTCTTTTGAGCTCACTAACCTAGACTAGAGCATCTCTAAGGGACTAGCAACCTTAAATGGGAATCAATTTGAGAAAACTTAGTCATGCTCTTCCAAGCTCACTAACGTAGGTAATAGCATCTTTAAGGGACTAGCAACCCTAAATGAATTGATTTGGAAAACCTGGTCGTGCTCTTCTAAGCTCACTAACCTAAGTAGAAGCATCTCTAAGAGACTAGCAACCCTAAATTGAAATCGATTTGGAAAACCTGATTGTGCTCTTTTAAGCTTACTAACTTAGGCGGGAGTGTCTCTAAAGGAATAATAACCCTTAAATTGGAGTCGATTTGGAAAAACCTAATCATGCTCTTTTGAGCTCACTTACTTTGGCAGGAGCGTCTGTAAGGGATTAGCAATCCTAAATTGAAATCCATCTAGAAAACTTGGTCGTGTTCTTCTAAGCTTACTAACCTAGGTGAGAGTGTCTTTAGGGGATTAGCAACCTTAAATTGGAATCAATTTAAAAACCTAATCATGCTCTTTTAAGCTCATTAACCTAGGAAGGAGCGTCTCTAGAAGACTAGCAACCTTAAATTAGAATTGATTTGAAAAAACCTAGTCGTGCTCTTCTAAACTTACTAACCTAGGTAAGAGTGTCTCTAGGGGACTGGTAACCTTTAATTGTCTTAGAAGAAGTGCCCTATAAGCTTGCTAAAAGGAATCGATGATGAAAGGAAGCATCCTATGGGCTTGCTTAAGAGAAATTGGTAAAGGAAAGTGCCTTATAGGCTCGCAAACAGTAATTAATGAAGAGAAGCGTCCTATGGGCTTACTTGAGAGAAATTAGTGAAAAGAAGTGCTCTAAGTGCTCAATAAGAACTTAGTGAAGAAAAGCGGCCTATGGGCTTACTAAAAGAAATCGGTGAAGAGAAGCGGCCTATGGATTTGCTAAAAGAAATTGGTGAATAGAAACGCTTTATAGGCTTGCTAAAAGAAATTAGTGAGGAAAAGCGCCTTATGGGCTGGCTATAATAAATTGGTGAAGAGAGGTACTCTATGGACTCGCTAAGATCTTAAGAAGGAAGGACTAAAGGGAAAGCACCCTACAGGCTTGCTAAAATCCTAAATAGAAAGTGGTGAAGAGAAGTGCCCTATTGGCCCACTAAAACAAATTAACAAAGAAAAGCACCCTACGGGCTTACTAAGAGAAATTAGTGAAGGGAAACGTCCTATGGGCTCACTAAGACCCTAAAAGAAAGTTGAGAACCACCTTATGGGCTTACTAAAAGGATTGAGTTAAGATAGTGCTCTATGAGCTAACTAAAAACCCCTAAGAGAAATTGGAAATGGGAAGCGCCTAAGGGGCTCGCTAAGACTCTAAAGAGAGATTGGAAGTGAAAAGTGCTCTATGTGCTTGCTAAACCCCCCCTCCTTACCAAATGGGCTTGCTAGAAAGATTGACTTGAGATAGTGCTCTATAAGTTGATTAAAACCCCCTAAGAGAAATTGGAAACGGGAAGTGCCTTATAGGCTCACTAAGATCTTAAAGAGAGATTGGAAACGAGAAGCACCTTTTAGGCTCACTAAGATCTTAAAGAGAGATTGGAAACGAGAAGCACCTTTTAGGCTCACTAAGAGAAATTGGTAAGGGAAAGCACCTTATGGGCTTATTAGAAGAAATTGATGAAGAGAAGCGCCTTATGAGCTTGCTAAGATCTTAAGAAGGAGAGATGAGAGGGGAAGCGTCCTATGGGCTTGCTAAAACTTTAAATAGAAGCAATGAATCGAGGTAATGCTCTATGAGCTGACAAGAACCTTAAAGGAAAAATATGAATTGGGACAACGCCTTTAACAGTTGGTTAGAACCCTAAAAGAGGATTAAAGACAAGACAGTGTTCTAAGAGATGGCTAGAACCCTAAAGGAAGTATAAGAGATTAAAGAAGCAAAACGAGGGACGCAACTAGTTTGAAAAACTTCTCTACTTGAAAAATATTTACAAATAAAGAATTTGATGAAAACCATTTATGACGAAAAAGATATTAAGCATAGGCCCCTTGATTTGAAAAGAGTAAATGGACATGAAAAACTTCATCCGTAAGTGAAGATACCCCATTTTTGCTCCTTTGTATTTTAGTTTTTTTTTTTTTCTTATTTAGAGAAAGGGTCCTTTATAAAATTAAAAAAATAAAAAAATAAAAATATTTTAAATTTGTTTGGCCATAGATCATTTTTTAGGATTCTTAATTTAGGGTCATAGAATTTTTTTTTTCTTGCACCTCATTTGGGGACAAATTAATTTATTAATGGGTTTAGGTTCATTTTAATTTCAACTCTAGTTTAATTTTAAATTTAGGGTTGGGTTTATTCAATTATTTATTTATTTTAATTAAATACATAAAAAAAAAGAGAGAAAAGATTTTCTAAAAGATCAATAGAAGAAAATCCGGTTTGTTAGAATCCTAATCCAAATAGCCAAATGATTATTAGAGATAACAAATCTAATACGATATTGTTAAATTCGATAAGATCTGTAAAGATTCAAATCTAGATCAATATTTATCAATTTAGATTTGAATTGATTTAGGAGATTTGTTTTTAGGTTATATAAATAGTAAAGAGCAGTAGGAGATAGTGGGTTCATCATAAAAAAACACTAAACACACACACTTCGTCGAACCACTTTCTTTACCGCTCTCTAATCACCCTCCTACTCTTGCATAAACCTAACAATCCTACCATACTATGTACAGTGCAACAGATGGCATACAAATCTTATCACAGTCAACATCCTTATGCAATCCCAATCCTCTTTCACATCCCCAAGCCTCCTTTAAGCACCTATAAATAGGAACATAACAGTGAAACAACTAATCACACTACACACAAGGATTGAAACCGAACTTTATTACAACATACGTACGATAACATCCCCATGACTAGTGCCTCTTACCATAGAATGGTACACCCCTACATCACCCATGATCAATACCAATAGCTCCTGTCAAAGTCATCTCTCAACAGCAAACAACAATAGAAAACCACATGCGAAGTACAATAGTCTGCTCTATCTCATGTGTGACTAAGTAAGTTGAATTGTTTTTTTTTTTTTATCTATTTTGTATTTGCTCTCTTTTTGTTTATTTAATAATTGGTCCAATAGTCGTTTTTAAGATATATAAAAGGAAAAATATTTTAGCTTAGAAAATTATGCCTTTACTAAACTTTTTTTTTTTTAAGCATTAAGTCTTTAGAATTTTTTAATTAAAAAAATAATTTTTTCAAAAGAAAAAAAAAATAACTAGCCTTTTTCTAAATTAGGACAATTTTAGAGAATTTTCCATAAAATAAAAAATTTTTAATTGACATCTTTTCCATAGTTAGATATTTTTTCTATAGTTTAGACTTCTTTTTTATAGTTAAACATTTTTTATATGGTTTAGGTTTCTTTTCTATGGTTTAGATATTTTTTCAATGGTTTAAGTAGTTTTTTCATGGCTTTTAAGCTTGACTAATAGGGCTTTATAGAGAGAGGTGAGTAAGGTTAGAAGGAATTGGCAAAATTTTATTAGGTCTCAATGAGGGAGGACTGGGTCATGTGACAGATATAAGCTAGACCTTGAAGCAAAAAATCTAACATCTCATAGATAGAAGAAGGAAAAATCAATGTGGCAAATGAACAGGAAGCTTCATGGTTTAGGTTTCTTTTTCCATGGTTTAAACATCTTTTAAATAGTTAGATATTTTTTGTTTGGTTAGGTATCTTTTCCATGGTTTAGATATTTTTTCCACATAAAATTTTTATTATCTTTTGCATAGAAAATTGCATATTTCATAAAAATCGCATTTTTTGGTCTTCACGGTTTTTCTTGAAAAATAAAAAATTTTATCACTTAGTTTTTTTTAGATAAAAATCTTAATTAGGAACTTTACAAAAATTAGGTTTTAAGTTTTTTTTTTTTAATTGAGAATAAAAATTAGGCTCTTAGAGATTTTTCTTAATAAAAATAAAACGATTAATAAAAATGTAAATCTAGTCTAATTGTTTTTTATAAAAAGCACCAACTTACTAAAGTTTTTCTAAGAATGAACTACGAATGTCTGATCCCGATTAGTGAATATGTAACCACCTCTGGAGCAATGCAAAATTTGAAAAAACTTTAGTTTTCTATTTTTTTTATAAATAATAACTCAAATTAACTATTTTTGTAAGATAAATGCAATTTAATTTATTTAATGGTAAGTGATTTTTTTAAATATTAAAAAGGGTTATTTTAAAAAATAAAACTTAATTTCGAAAAATTAATAGTGGTACCCATAAGGATTTAATAGGATAGACCTCAAACTCTAGAAATTTGGTTTTTTTGAATTTTTTTTAGAAAAAAATTTTTAAATCGTAGACCAATGACTAAATTAAAATCAAGTCACCCATCAATTCTAATTTAATCACCTTTTCCAGTTTTATTGGGTAGTGACTCCAAAATTTTTCAAAATAGAAAAAATCTAGTTTCTTTTAACTTTAGTCAATAATTTAAACTAAATAGGAATAGAGTTTAGTTTGAATCAAGTTAAAGGAAATGAAATTAAAATAAGAAACAAAAAAATCAGACTCGACAATGAGAATAATCCAGACTATTGTGGTCAACTTAAAAGGTGTGACCACATTGGAAAAAGGTAGGTGATATGAATTGAAAGCTTGGCCACTTGGGTTGACATAAACTTGGAATAAAGATTTGTAATAAGCCTTTACTTTCCCTCTCTCTCTTTCTTTTTTTTTTTTTTTTTATCTTTTTTCTTTTCTTTGAAAGTTTGCTAACAGGTAAAAACCCTCCTTTGATAATCACATGAGGCCTCTTATATTCTTCTTGACCTTAATGCTAAGTTGCCTAGTAGGGACTTGTGGTTTCAAACACCCCTTTTTTAAGGAAAAGGTAACTCAGGACTTGTTTGGTCGAAGAGGACTTCCTTACAAACTCTTGGTCTAGATTTTGCTCTTGATTACAATTCTAAAATTATAGTCCATTTTGCAAGTGATACGCTTTGATCAATCCATTAGGTCTTTTCGGTTCAATATTATGAATTTAGGCTATTGGTCCAAGGGTTTCAAAGAGGACTAATGAGAAGGCTTATTTTAAAAGATTTATTTATTCAACCCAGGTGTACAAGTCAAGAACCTTTTAGGAAAAATAAGAAGTTTGCTTGCTCCAGTTTCAAAAAAAATTTTTATTAAAGATAAATTAATCTCTAAGATCGACAGAGCTTTATTAAGTAAGGGTGGTATTGTGGGTAGGGAGGTCTTGTGTTTGTGATTAAGGATGTGTAAAGGCGCTTTGTGTCGTATGATTTGGGATGGCTTTGTATGGTATGTGTTTTTAGGCTGAGCTTATAATTTAAAATGGGCATAAGGCCTTTATGTTTCGTAGAAATGTTTAGGCCTCACATCTTTTGAGCTTTCTTTGGTTGGGGCTTTTCTTTTACATAAGCCCAATTTCAAGCCTTTTTCCTTTTTTTTTTTCTTTTTATTTATTTTTTCCTTCAATTGTTGCCCCATTCTTTCCTAATTTATTATGTTGCCCTATTATTCCTTGCTCTTCTCTTTTCCTTTGGCTCGAGAAGTGATTATCTCTATTACCGAGTTTTTGTCTTTTAGAGATTTAAAACCTTAAATTCGTGGATTCCGAGCGTATGAGGTAGGGTAAGGTATGTGTAGGCTTAAGGTATTTGAAAGAGGAATTAGCTCTTTTTCATTTCAAAGAAAATAACTTTTCAAAAATAAAAGTTGTTTTGAATTAACGTTACTTAAGTAAGCATAAACTAATTTAATCCTTCTCTCCTAATCAATAACTTTAACCTTCAAATTGCCCCATTATAGGGTGGTTCTTGACAAGGTTTAAAATTGAAAATTCTTCAAATTGGTTCAATGAGTTTAACAATGGATAGCTATGTTTGGGATTTGAAAATGAATACCTAACTTCACTTTAATCTGCGTATCAAATTCAAAATTAACCTTCTTTAAGGAATGAGTCTAAAATGTCCTCACCTCGATGTCGTGCAACTCTCAAAGTGTTTTTAGAGGTTAGTATGTCGGGTGGAGTTGACCTCTTTCATTGTAAACCTTTTAAAAGTGAGTTACTAATTCCTTAGGAAGGAATTTGATTTATTTACCCTAATGTTAACCAAACTAAAATCACTCAATTAAAAAGGAAATAAACAAGATTTTTTTTTATTCCAACTACTATAAAGTTATTCAAAAATAGACTTTATTGAAAACAACTTGATTTTCTTTTACCCCTTACTTAACTTGCTCCATTTAAGCATCCAACTACTTAAGACAACTTGTGAGCTTGTTAGAAGGCATTGGTATACTTAAAAGAATTAGAGCTTTAGGGAACTCAGTTGAACTACCCTAATGACTTAAAGAAGGACCAACTTGTTGTGACTCTAGCTAAACAACCTTAGCATCAATCAGGTCTTGAATTTTGTTCTTCATTCTCCAACATTTTTCAGTGGAGTACCCCTTCTAACTCATATGATAGTTGCATTGTGCTTCTAGGTCAAAGCTATATGGTTTGTAATTCGGATTAGGGTCTTCATAGGTAATAATCCTTACTTCCTTTAGATGATGAAAGATTTGGGTAATTGAGATCTTCAATTGAGTGAATTGTCTCCTCTGAGTCCCTTGGGCTTGCCTTTTCCCACTTATCCTTAGCTTTTTTCTCTTTATGCCACTTCCATTATTTGGGCTTACTGATATTTGATTAGTATTAGATGTTGGGTGTTAAAATCTTTTAAGTATCGAGCTTATTGCCTTTTCCAAGTTTGTAATGCTCTTCAATAGTGTAGCTACCTTTTCTTCTAGATTCGAGAGTCTCTTTCGCAGGTTTGAATCTTGAGACACTTGGAGAGTGGTGATTATTGGAAACAAGATCTGTTACTATTGGGCCATTTGATGCACCATCTTTTCTAGGGGGGCAATCTTATCATCAACCATGTGAATCTGATTAGAAGAATTTTTTACCAATTAGCAACTTTCCTTTTTTTTTTTTTTGTTTTTGTGTGAGAGAAAAAGAAAAAGTTTTATTTTACAGAAACCGAGAAAATAAACGAGTGAATGGATTTTATTTACATTTCCCTTAGGGGGAGAGGAGATTGGTTGGATGAGTTCTATCAAAGCATTTATTTACAAAGAAGGAGATAACATTAAACTAAAAGAAAACCTTTTATTATTTTGAAGAATTAGAGTACAAAAAATAAAAGAAGAAGGCTTAACACTTACTCTTGAAACTTGATATTTAGTCTAGGCTCTCTAGATATGAACTGGAAAAGACCTTAAACTAAGTCTCTTAGATGAACCCTGAGGTTCTCTAGCATTTCATAGGTTTCCCCAGTGACTTATCCCAGAAGGGCCCTTAAGTCTCGGTTGTGAGCATTAGAGCATCTAAGTGTCTCCTTTAGATAAGCAATTTCATCCTTCAGCAATTGCTCACAAATTCTAGAGATGTTTGGTAGCCTATCGGTTCTCTAATTATTTGCTTAGTTATTTGCCATTTTACGCCTAAACATTTTACAACCAAGAATAAGTTATTAATGAAACAAAAAAAATGAGCATGGAAATCTACAGATGTTAGGATTGTTTGGGTTAATATATTACTCCTTAAGTTACAACCCTACTGCTATTTTCAAAAATTGATTGCATTAAAACTCTTGAACATTAACAGGGGTGCAATTCTTTAGTAGTGTATTAACTCAAGCGTCAAGGGGAGTATATACAATTAAGGTAAGTTTTAAAAGGTCTTTAAGCTTTGTAATCTCACTTGTTTTTAGAAAACACTTTCATTGGCCATATTATAACTTAAGTGGGGTAACTTAATCAATCCCGAGCAGTGGTTACACCACTACAGTAGAGCCTACACAATGGCCCTCCTCTTAGGGTCTTATGATAGCTTGAGTCTGGCCGCATCTATCCTGTACCTTTGATACAACAAATAACCCCTCATATCCCAATGTATGTTGCATGTAAAATAAATAATCAAAACAAAGTATATACATGAAGTTAACAACAAAAAAATAAATAAATAACATGGGTATTTTGAAAAGAAAATTTAATTTTAGAAAGTTCCTAAGTGGTTAACCTTCACCAAGTCCTTAGTAAAGTCACCATCCTATTGAGCCTAATTTTGTCTGGTTTTTATAATTTTCTTTAAGCCGATTAGTATTAAACCCTAACTCTTTTAATATTAACTATCAACTAGGAGTTAAGGAAAACTTCGTTTTTAAACATATTTTTGAAAATTCTTTAGAGTTGCCATCCTATCGGAGTTGAGAAAAAAGGATTAGGTTAAATTGATTGGGTTGACCGATTTAACTTAGCTACTGGTTTACTTGAAAAATCAATTTCTAAAAAACGGTTTTGGAAAACCAAAAGATACTCTTTTAAACCCTTATGGGTACTACTATTAACTTTTTGAATTTAGAATTTTTGTTCAAAATTACCCTTTAAAAAGAAAGAAATTCAATCACTTGTTAACGAATTGAATTTTATTCTATTAAATTAGATAAATTGAACTAAATTGGAAAAATTTAAGTTCTTTTGTTTTTTACGTTGCTTTGGAGGTGTCTATGTACCCCTTATTGGAATTAGATGTACGTTGCTCTTTCTATAAAAAACTTTAAGCGAGTAGGTTGATTTTAATTTCTAAAATTGCTGGGTTTACGTTTTTAACTCGATTCAATGTGGTTAATGAAAATTTTCTAAAGGATTCTAAGGTTAGTTTATTTTGAAAATTCTAAAGAAAAAATGTCCTAATTTTCAAAAAAAGGTTAATTTTATTTGTCTCTATTGAAAAACTATTTTCTAAGTCATAAAACCCAATTTATTTATCAATCTACTTATTTTATTTTTATTTTATTGTTCTATGTCTTAATTGGAAAGAAAAATAAAAAATAGAAAACAAACTAATCTATCCCTTTTCCTCCTTCATTTCTTTTTTCTTTTTAATTATTACATTGGAGATAAAACAAAAGAGAAATAAATAAATAAATAAAAATAAAAAACTAAAGCTTGAAACAAATTGGACCTGAAGCATATTCATGCATTCGGGTCGAAGTTGGACTGGTTCTTCAGATCCTAGTCGAGTTAGTCACATTCGAGTCGAGTCCTAAGCCTTCTTTAATCAACAGTGGTGGTAGGGCGTCTCTTCAATCGATGTTGAGACTAAAATGAAGGGGAAAGATGGTTTTTGTGATTTTCGAATGGGAGTTTAGGGGTGGTAAGCTCGGTGCCACGGTGTTTGGGAACTGCTTGGGCGATTGTCGAAGTGGAAGGTAGTGGTGGAGTTTTGGATACGTGCATTGGGGGTAACTAAGTGTTAGGATGTGGTGTGGGTTGGGGTTTTAAGTGGTGGAGAAACTAGTTGTGAGTTTGAATTGGAGAATTGTGCGGGGGGGGGGGGGGGGGGGGGCTAGTGGCTTTGGATGGATAGTCATAGTTAGGATTAGGCTTTCATGGTAGTAAATGTGTTTGGGCAACTAGGAGGTACAGTTGTGTATGGGAGGAGTTGTGTAACTCCCTACAGGGGGTCCTGGTAGTTTTTCTCTTAAAATCTTCATATCATATGTGTGCCCATGATATAAAGAATGCCTTACAAGTCAAAGGTTACAAGACTCTAATTATTAGATTTCTAAAGGTGTTTATTCATTTTACTTACATTTATTTATTTATATAAGCAACTGGGGTAACCCAACAATTCATAGTCTACCAAGACCATAGAGAGTTGAAATCACCTATCAAATAATAAGAAAGGGTATCTATATCTTAACAATCATAATGCTATTAAATACCTTAAAAGTTTAATTTGACTATACCACTTGCTTTCCTAAACTTATGTTTTACTTTCATAGCCCAATGGAGCACTCTGCACTTGAATCCTAGCCCAGCTCTAATTTTGTAAGACTTGCAAAAGAAATTATTGGGGGGTAAGCTACATCTATCTTAGTGAGTAACCTTCCTATCTTACTGTCAAACAATAACAAGCAAATTATTTATCAAACATATGAATGCATATATAAGCATATGTATACAACATGGGTTTAACACCTACCGTTGCCTAGGTTAGGAAATATTTAGGTACGTTAAGACCCAAGTATCTACATCCAATACAAAATTTCTTAACAATATAACCACCTTCGGCAGTAGACATAGCTCGGTCTTAAGCAGAAGGCGACACTCCCTGGAGCTGAGTAGTTCCCAAAGATCAAAGCAAGAACATGTTGCATAAAATACGTCATCTAAGCATGATCTCCCACTCTACTGTATGGTGCTAATGCCCTTTAACTCTTATTGTAAGATGTAATGCACGTCCAGTTTAATTAAAGGTCGAATATTTATTAATTCCGGAATCATAGGGTGGTTAAGCAAGTATATTCCAAACACTCTGAAGCCCCACATTCTAATGTAGTAAACAAGGGTGTTTGAAGTATCTTAAGATATTTTGTAAGCATAGTTCAACCAGAACGGGTACATATAAGTTCCCATATACCCCAACATGCATTAAGTTCAATTATCATATATAATTAGATAGTGTACTAAATACATACAAAAAACAAAGTAAAATAAAGAGTGGTATATTCACTTATCCTTGAAGTTAAGTATTCCCAATAGTCCTTGGTAGTCTTGAACTTGGTATCCCAATTCACCTGAGTAAGGTAACTAACGTAAATAAGACTTATCCTAAACATAATATATTCACTAGCCTCGTTATAATTTCTCTATTTTCGCTTGTTTCATATCTTAGTCATAACTTTCTCATTTTAAGTCGGAATTTTGCATTCTTATAGTCGATTTTCATCTTTATTGAGTGTTCTCTCATTTGGTGAGGTCATTTTTGGGCTATTGGGTTAACAAGGTTTCAGTTTAGGCCTTACAACTTCGTGGGCCCAAATGATGAGTTAGGCTTGGTTTTGGGCTTAGTTTTTTATCTTGGGCCTTACACTTCATATTTTAGGCTTCCTTTTAAGTATTTTTAGTAAAATTTTTTTGCTCAACACTTTAAATTTTCATCTTGGGTCTTAGTGTTGCTCTTATAGGCCTAAATGAGCACTTTTCTTTTTTTTTTTTTTTAGTTTAAGGCTTCAACTCATTAAAGGGCTCATTGTAGATGTCTTGGATTAGCCATAAGTTTAGTCTACTTTTCATAAAGTTATAGATCTAGTCATGAGTGATTAAGTGGGCTCAAGGCTACCTTTTAGTTGAATTTAGGCTTAGTTCATGTCCTATGGCTCATATCTTGACTTTATCTTACTCCAATGGGCTTAATAGTTTACAAAAATGACTAAACGACTCGTTTTATCATGACTTCCAGATTTGATACTAATGATTCATTGGGTCTTAAGTGGGTTTTTTCTAAACGTAATGTCTATTTTGGGCTTAACTATTCACTATATACCTTGTTTAGCCTTTTATCTTGTAAGATTAAGTCCTAAATCCTAATTATCTTTAATTAATCATGTGATTAACTCATTAATAAACATTTTACAACATGTTGTTCAACATTTTTGGGGTGGTTTAAGATGATTTCTTAGGGTTTTCTATGCATCATGTACTTGTTAAAACATACATCAAACTACTATTAAAATGCACCTAAAACCATTTCCTACCAAAAAAAAAAAAAAACATGAGAAATAAAAAATATAGTGGGGATATACATACGTATGTTTTGTCCTTAGTATGTGAATAAAGATATGATGATGATTCTTCTACTTGTCTTTAAGTTATCATATTACTATAACTTATGTGTTTCTAAAGTTACATGTAACATGTTTGCTACACTAAAAATCTAAGAAAATGCACATGTATGGGCATGTAAACATGGTACACAAAGGTGGCATTTTAATTATTTTTTCCTTATTTTCTTAAGGCTAGGAACCATGCTCATAAACTTAAACTAAAAGGAAAGTTGAAAAGGTACAAGTTTACCTTGATGGAAATTTGAAAGGTTTCATTTCACTTCATTTTTGAAAAATGAAACAAACTCCTTTGGTGGAAGATGTTTGTTGGCAAGAAAGGGGGATGAAAGAGGGTTCAAATTCAAGTGGTTTTGTGTTGTTTGGAGGTAGTGGTGGAGAGTTATAGCTTGAGGCATTCAGATGAGCAGCTAGGTTCGAGAAGCTTACTCTTGTTTCCTTCCTTCATGTTTTTCTTTTGTTTTTGAATTGTGTGTTTATAGAGTGTTTCTAGGGTTTATTCTAGGGAAGAAGATGGAGCAAAATGCAGATAGAGGGGTAAAAAAAGAGGTTGATCATGAGTAGGTGTGGTGGGGAACAAATCCCTTCCATTCTTGGTTGCATGATACAAGCATAAGTGGGGACTAATTTGCTTTTTATGATTTTTTCCAGTTGAAGGAATGATTTATCTACTAAAGGTGAGTGGTCCCTTGTTTTCCCAATTAATTATATTATCCTATATAGTTAATTGTGATTATTTTTAGCTAATTATGATGCATGAATGCATGTAGATAATCAGAATGTAATTTAAGCTTACGACTTTAATTACTAGTCTAGATGACCATGGTTAGACAAAGTTTAGGGTTTTTCATATTTAATTAAGTTAATCAAGCCCATTTGATCATTTTATCTAATTAATTTAAGGTTTCTAAGGGTTAGAATCAATTATCGCTAATTGATTACGATTTCAAAAGGCAAATTGGGGCTGTTCCAATAATTTGGTGAATTATTAGTAATTACTTAATGATGTAGTTATATAATTAGACTTTATTAAATAAATTAGGGCTTTTGATACTAAATTATAGTTTCTAATTCGTTTTAGGGTTTTGTGAGGATTTGAGGGCTTTGAAGGTATGTTTACGATTTTAGTGTTACTTTTGGAGAAAATGTATCATTTGGGGTGAATTAGCAATCCCATTAACTTATTACCTTAATTGACTTAATTTGATTGATTGTTATCATTTGTAGATATCTCCTACCATTCGTGATCGAGTTTATGTGATTTATATAATTTAAGTGAAATGTTTCAATTTAGGGTTTTCATTACATTTGAAGTTTAATCTAAGGTTTTACGACTTTAGGGTTTGGGGTTTAGAGTTTTTATTTAATTTTTATTTTTAATTTATGGTTATACGTACTTGGGTTTAGAGTCTTTATACGCTATTAGGGTTCATAGAACTTTATCTCTAAGGTTTTTCGAGTTCATTTTTAAAGTTTCAATTTAAAATTTTTGTGATTTTAATTTCTTTGGTTTGATTGAGCCTAAGTAATACCATTGGTTTTTCAAATTTGATTTTAAGTCTAAAATGTAAAATTTATGGGGTTTACAAGTTGGGTTGGGGAGTTAGGTTCCAGAGGGTTCGACTAGAGGATGTGGGTTAGTTTAGGGGTGTTTAAAGAGAGAGAGAAATGGAGAGAGAGAGAGAGAGATACAGTGGTAGAGAGAAAGAGCTCAGGAAAGTGTACTTCGTCTCTAAGGAGAAGAATTGATGCCCTATATGTACTAATTCGAGGTCGCATAGTACTAGAAACCTCCATTAATGGAGGATTTGGGCATAGATGTAATGACTTCGGATTTCAAGTTTTTCTTGATTTTGAGAGCCGATTTAGGCACAAAAACAAGTAATTTAGCCTTGTTTCTAGACTTGATTCGAAGACGGCCACGTGTATATTAGTATCATATTGTGAAATCTTGTATGTACGTATGGAAATCATGTAAAAAATTGAGTCAAAGTAAGGAGTATAAGCTAGTTTTATGCTACAAACTTAGGGAAGAGAGAGGAAAAGGAAAGACAAGGGAGGAAGATGTGCTGACATAGTGCCACATCAATTATGTGATCTAGTGGCATTGTGCCATGTGTCCTGACGTGACACATGGCAATTGACATGTCGAGGTAGCTAACGTGTCAAGGACACATATCATGACACATGTTACACCACGTGGCTTGACATGTGGATGACAATGCTGATGTGGTGCACATGTAGCATTATGTCAGCTGCGATCTAATCACCTAACGCTATGTGTCAGGACACATTGCATAATAAGTTTTTGACACGTGGCGAAGTATTATGTATGTGTTGTGAAGGAGAAAAAATAAAAGGTGTTTTTATGTCTTTGGTGAGATTTGAACCTATGACCTTCAAGCCATATGTAATGTTAAGTTAGAGTGCTAAACTGTCAGACTGTTGGCCTATGTTTTATTCATATGATTGCATATATGGACAAGGTCAGCCTAAGCTATATTTGAATCTATGCCTAGGCCTAAAGCCCCTCCTCTATTTAAGGCTCTAAGGCTAAAAATCTTTTTACCTAAAAGTTTTATTACTTTCATTATTTATTTTTTTATACTTCTTTTTAAATTTCTAATTTTCTCCTAATTCTTCCAATTTTTCTAACTTTTCTATTTTTGTGAATTTTTTTTTTCTAAATCTTGTATTTTTTCTAATTTTCTAATTTTTTCTAAGTTTTCTATTTTTCATATTTTTTCTAAATTTTTTATTTAGTAGTGATTTTTTTTTTAATTTTCTATTTATTATTTTTTTGTATTTTCTAAAATTTTTATTTTTTTTTTGGTTTTTCCTAAATTATAATACTTTACCCTATCCTAAAAATTCTAAAAAATAAGGGGTAAGGAGAGGTGGGGGGCAAAAATGGGGTGTTTATACCCTAATTACTAACTAAGCTAGTTTAAACTTACTTTGTATTATAGAACCCTAAACTTGATTCTTACTTATTCCAATCAACCAAATATCTCAATGGGTCTATTAAACAATCCATTTTGCTAAGTATTTCAAATCTAATACTAATAGTTTATTGGATCTCAAGTGGATTTTTCTAAACCTAATGTCCATTTTAAGCTTAACTACTCGCTATAGATCTTGTTTAGCCCCTTATCTTGTAAGATTAAGTCTTAAGTCCTAGTTATCTTTAATTAATCATGTGATTAACCCATTGATAAACATTTTCTAGCATGTTGTTTAACATGTTTGAAGTCGTTTAAGATTATTTTTTAGAGCTTTTTACACATCATGTACTTAAATTGCTAAAACATGTATTAAACTACCACTAAAATGCACCTAAAATCATTTGCTACTAAAATAAACATGAGAAATAAAAAATATATTAGGGATATAAATACATATGTTTTGGCCCTAGCATGAGAATGAAGATATGATGATAATTCTTCTACTTTTCTTTATGTTATCATCTTACTACAACTTATGTGCTTTTAAAGTTACATGTAACATGTTTATTACACTAAAAATCTAAAAATATGCTTATGTATGGGCATGTAAACATAGTAAAGAAATGTAGTATTTTAATAATTTTTTCCTTAGTTTTTAAGCCTAAAAACCATGCTTATAAACGTAAACTAGAAAGAAAGTTGAAAAAGTACAAGTTTACCTCGATAGAAACTCAAAGGGTCTGTTTTTGGCAAATGAAACAAACTCTTTTGGTTAAGGATGTTTGTCAGCAAGAAAGGAGGATAAAAGATGATTCAAATGCAAGTGATTTTGTGCTATTTGAAGGTGATGGTGGTGAGTTATATCTTGAGGCGTTCGGGTGCACATTAAGGTTTGAGAAGCTTATTCTTATTTACTTCCTTCTTGTTTTTCTTTTGTCTTGGATTGCATGTTTAAAGAGTGTTTCTATGGTTTAATTTAGGGGAAAAAATGGAGTAAAAATGTCAGGACCCTAAAGGGGGCCTAGTAGGATTACTTAAAATTTTCATAATATGTATGCACTCATGATATGAAAATCGTTTTACAAGTCAGAGATTGCAAGACTTTAAATAATAAATCACTAAAGTTACTGATTTTTGAGTAATTAATTTACTGTAGAATACAAATATAAATAACTATGGGTGTCCGATATCCCACAGTTCCATAGAATCGCAGAGAATCGGTATCCCCTACCAAATAATAAGATAGGATTACCAACATTATGAAACTGCAGGTAGAATTAAATTATATTAAATTCTAACATGTGAATATTTTCTACAAAGAGTATTTATGTATCACCTATAAAAATCTCAACTAATCCTAACACTAATGTACATATCTTTATCTTACCCTCAGCACTCGAGACTTATCCCAATCCCATCGTATGTAAACCTGTAAAAGAAAGACTATTGGGGAATAAGCTACAAGAGCTTAGTGAGCTATCTCTCATACCATACTGGCAAACGAGTTATCAAACAAATTATTACAACCATATGAATGCATGCACATGCAGAATGCCAAACAATATATGTAGTTGACTGGTACTGCATATAATATCGGATTTTAACGCCCTCTAAGATAAGGGTTGGAGATTTATCAACACCAATAACGACCGGGCTCTAGCACCTAGGTTTTTACCCATAACTTTGAATTCTGTATTACACAAAAATACATTTTCATTTCCAAAAATCCAATAGTTCACAAAGTCCCAGGCCTAGCGGTGAGGTGGGCCCCGTAGTCCACACTCACACCCTACAGCGGTGGTCTCTAGACGCGACCCCCAGCCACCCACGGTTAGCGTCTCCGGCACCAATAGAACCCGCGAGCCAAGGGTAGGGTCTTGTTGTACCCATGCTCCTGTACGGTACTAATCAAATCATGTGGGAATCCATTCCTCCAAGGCCCTTCATTACCAACCGCGTAAAGTGACGACCAGAATAAATAATGCGATGCATGGATAATGCATGACCCTTTTGATTCAAGATAAGCCAAATATAATTAGGTCAAATTATAAGGCGATCAATCAATATCAGCAAACCATCCAAATCATATAAAAATCAATCATACCATCAAATCATTAATTATCGTATTTAACAATATTTCTTACAACAATCAATCAATATCAAGCACACGCATATCCCGAAACCCCATGCATCAAGTTATTGATATTCGATTTAAGTTCACTAACTACAAGCACAAACAAGTATAGAGTCATCGGGAATACTCACTTGACTATGACGACTCGCTCTAGTCGTAATAACCGATCGGGAAATCCTCGCCCTAGTCGGGATCACCTGATCATTACGAGATAACAAGGATAATAAGTAGTTGACTTAACTAATGGTTCTAGACATCTACCTACCTAATTCTACTTAGATTACTATCAGCCCTTATTCGATTAAACTTAATTGCTAATCGTACGTAACTTTTTCATTTTATTTTCAATATTTACGAATTTATAGTCGTTTTTTATCGTTTTCGGACGTACGTTCACACGGTAATGTCCGTTTTGGACGTTAAGACCCGTGTCTTACAATATGGGCTAAATTTATTGAAATTTTATCTTATTGAAGTTTAATTATTCTTATTGCTTTTGTTTATGCCTTAGTTTAGGATTTAATGACTGAATTAGCTATTTAATTCTTATACTTTGGAAATTTTACATTAGTGCTACTAATCCACATACTTGATTAAATTTAATTCAATCTAGGAAGTGTATTAAGGTTTAAGGGATTTTCGACTTCTGTATATACCTATGTTATGTGCTTATGTAATCTTATTATTTCTTCTATTATAAACCTATGCTTACATCATCACTTATGTAACCAATTGATGATGTCATGGCTTATGTAATGCTTAGATGATGTCATGGCTTATGTAATCCATGGCTTATGTAATCCATTTATTACATGTAAATATATATGTCATTAAGTACTTATACATATACATATGTTATATACTCACCTACACTCATAACATACTAATATGTATACTTATGTACTTATACTTTATACATACATATACTTATACATCTACTTAGGTTTATACCGTATTTATCCATATATACATACTCATATACCTATACGGTTAGATACGTATTTTTATACAAAAAAAATTTGTATGCCTAATCTTTTCCTTAAGAAAAGCTTCCTAACTCCATTCTTTTGTGTTTTTAAGTATGTAATTAGTATAGTATAAGTATGTATGGTTAGGTTTTGTTTTCTCATGCTTCCCTTCTTTTCGGTTTACCTCATGTACACATTCTTTGTGCACATATTCATGTTTTCCTTTCTTCTTATTCGTGATTCCTAGATTTCTACATTTGAAGATGGAAACTTTGTTTCCTCTTCTTCAAAACAACACTAAACCCATAACTACTTATTTAATCTACCTAATTAACTAACTAATGAATAATATATAGCAACATAAAATAACTTAAAGACATACCTTTAATTGTGTTGGAATTAAGAAGACAAAAGGAGGAGTGATGAGAGTGAAATGGGAAGAAGAAGCTCACGGCAATGGGGAATGTTTTTGTTTTGTTTCTTTTTCTTTGTTTTCATTATGGAAGACAACAAATGGTGGGACCAAAATGGACAATAAGTGGACGGCAACAATTGGGAAAAAGGGGAAAAGAAAAATCAAAAGAAAAGGAAAAGAAAAGCCATCATGAAGAAGAAGATATTTTCCTTATCTTTTAGTCTTTTGTTAACTTTTTAAAGTGTTGACTTGGTCAACCCTTTGACCTTGTTCAACATGTGTTGACTTGGTCAACTCCTCTTAAGTATGTGTAATTTTGTGCACATAATGTAGTAATTAAGGGAAATTAAGGGAAAAATGAAGGAAATGAGAAGAAGATTAATAAACATAGTTGATGAGGTCTTACTTTAGGTTTTTATAGCTTATATATCTCATTTAATAACTACTTTGGATAACAAGTGCAAAAAGTACTAATTTGAGTATTAAAGTTCACTACATGCAACCTAATCTTCAACTATAACCCTAACTCTAAGTGAGACTATCCTAATCACATACTTAAGGGATAAATATATTCTATGACTCATTATCTTAGTTTCTAATGGATTACTTGAGGATTCGAATCATATAAGCATGAATGAGGGTCATCTCTAAACTTTTACTAATGATTTGGTAAAATATGAGCATTATATTATCAATTAGGGTTTTAGGATATATCATGGTGAATTAGTGCTTTTATATCCTTAGAGTTATAGTTTTAGGGTTTTTATTACTTTAGGGCACAATCTCTAATATTTTTGCACATTTAGGATTTCATATATTCTTACGCGATTAAATTTTCGATTGTCATCTTAGGGTTTTGATGAGGTTCGAGGTTTTAGGGTCTTCGTATGCGGTTAGGGGTTCAATTGATGATTTAAGGTTTTTCATATCCACTTTAGGTTTTGGATTGAGATTTTAATCGGTTTTAAATCTTACTGGCTCTTTTGAGTTTGGGAAATCATCTACAGTTTAGACGTTTGTTTCTATACTTAGAAAGCTAAATTCGTGGGGTTTACAAAAAATGCACATGGAGGGGTAAAAAAAAAAAGGGAGTTGATTATGTGGGTATGGTGGGGAACAAATCCCTTCTATTCTTGGTTGCATGATACAAGCATAAGTAAGGACCAATTTGCTCTTTATGATTTTTGCCAATTGAGGCAATAGTTTGTTTACTAAAGGTGTGTGATCCCTTATTTTCCTAACTAATTATCTTATCCTATATAGTTAATTGTGATTATCTTTAGCTTATTATGATGCATGAATGCATATAGATGATTAGAATGCAATTTAAGCTTACAACTCTAATTACTTGTGTAGATGACCATGGTTAGGTATAGTTTAAGGTTTTTCATATTTAATTAAGTTAATCAAATCTATTAGATCATTCATCTAATTAATTTATGGTTTTTAAGGGTTGGAATTGATTATTGCTAATTGGTTACAATTTTAGAAGGCAGATTAGGGCTATTTCAACAATTAGGGCTGTTTCAGCAATTTAGTAAATTATTAGTAATTAATTAATAATGTAGCTATTTAGTTAGAGTTTATTAATCAAATTAAGGCTTTTGACAATAAATTAGAGTTTCTAATTTGTTTTAGGACTTCTTGCATTTTAGGGTATTATAAGGGTTTGAGGGCTTTGAAGGTATGCCTATGATTATAGCATTATTTTTGGAAAAATTGTATCATTTGGGTAAATTAGTAATCCCATTAATTTATTACCTTCATTAGCTTAATTTGATTGATTGTTATTATTTGTAGATATCTCCTACTATTTGTTATCGAGTTTATGTGATTCACGTAATTTAAGTTAAATGTTTTAATTTAAGGTTTTTATGGCATTTAGAGTTTAATCTAAGGTTTTACGAATCTAAGGTTTAATTTACGGTCATGCGTACTTGGGTTTAGAGTATTTGTACGTGATTGGGGTTCATAGAACTTTATCTCTAAGGTTTTTCGAGTTTATTTTTAAGGTTCCAATTTAAAATTTTGTCAATTTTAATATCTTCGATCTAATTGAGCCTAGAGAATATCATTAGTTCTTTAAATTTGATTCTAAGTCTAAAACATAAAATTCACAGGTTTATACATATGGCCTCCCCTTGCATTGTGTAGTGCTGATAGTCTCCAAGATAAGATGTAGAGAATGCAATGCATATTCGGTTGAATTTAATTTAGCCAACCCTTATTTAGTTTGGTTTATATTGTGACTACTCACATTTCAAGTAATAGACATTCAGCAATTTGAATAAAGTATCACAATTAAGTCAATTCCATATAAACTTGTAACTTAATGAAGCAACCAACACATCAACACTCATAAGCATACAATCCCCCTTAAACCCCACTCATATATTACTTATAAGCTAATACTCAATTAATTTGATTAGCTAACTCTAACAATCATAATCAAGTGTAATAATCATAAAGTATCACTCAACTGGACATCCTGACAATTCAATCAAAGTAATCTTCAGGTAAAAAGTCTTCTTGCTTAACAAAATCACCTATCATATGAAGTTATTAAGTTAACACAAGATGCTGTTAGACATGAAAAGGGTTGTCTAAAGATTGCTCTTAATACTTCTTATTATTTCTAATTCATAATTAGGTTTCCAAATGTGTAATTGTACTTGTCTTGCTTACAACTTAAGCATTTCTCAACGAAATTTTGCGAGTAAATAGTTGTTGTGAAGTTAATTCAATGAAGTTTTAAGGGTTAAACAGGTTGCAAAAGTCAGATAAAGTTGCAATTTATCAAACAATTTGCATGAAAACAAAGTGCACTTCTAGTAGTATCATCTAGATTATTTTAGCTATAACTTGGTCAGTCCTTAACGAAATTCTACAAACAAATAGTCATTTCGAAGCTTAGTTAATGTACGTTCAGGTTGTATAAACCTTACATGTTTTTTACCTTAGGAAGAAGTGCAGCATAACAAAACAAAATAGGTGTTTTTAGTAGTAGCAGTTGAAGTGTTCTATTTTCAACTTTTCACTTGATTTCTTGAAATTTCTTTACTATTCCTTCTTCTCCCAGGCATTACAGGGGTTTGGTTCACTTTTAGTCCTCATCATTTATATTAAAGTTGAAGATTTAATAGGGATTTTACATCATCACAACTATTTCTTATACAAGAATTCCTAAGATTTGTAACAATAATGGCTTCTTATATATTTTTTTGGCTTCTACGGTGTTTCTAGTGTCTAGGAATCCCTAATACTCATGTAAATCTATACTTGCCAGTGGAAATTAACAGTATAGCTGTTGTCTACAATAGCACATGTTGTTTCATTGGTTTGAAATCAAGGAATTTGCATAGACACATAAAAGAAGCTAAGCTCCAACCAACATAGCTATGCATGTAGTCACTCAACACTAACTTGGTTAGTATAGACCTCTTGGATTCACTATAAACTCAACATGCAATGGCTAAGGCAAGAAGTTCTTACGTGTAAGAGTGAGTTTTTGTGTAGTTGAGGCAAGAATAGGTGCTACAACACATCAAAACCATCATCTAAGACAAGTTTATTCTCTTTACATTCAAGAAAACGAGATGGATTGAGAAGAAAATCCTTACCAAAGTTTAAAAGTGTCCCGATTTAAGCAAGAATGGAAGGTAAAGACTGCTACATGAAGGTTTCTCCTTGGTTTCATGAAAGAAGAAGGCAGTGGCAACAGCTTAGATGGTGGAATCGAAGGGAACAAGTAAGGAACTTGAGGAGTGAAGTGGGGTTTGTACTTCACGATGGGGAGAGGGAGAAAAGGGTTTAATTTTCTGTTTTTCTTTTTTTTTTCTGTTATTATGGTTATTATTAATATTAATAGTATTATATGCTATCATTAAGCAATTTTTAAACCTTGTTCTAAGATGGATACAAGTGACCAACTTAAAAACCGATATTTAGTGATAAGACTCGAAATTTTTCATTGATTTGCTTGTTTATATTCTTGTCTTCTTAAAGGAAATCATGTTATTTTGTTAGTTTTGAAATTTAGAGTTATACGTAATGTTCTAGATTTTTGAACTACCCATTATTGTTAATATTACTATACTTAAATTTTTTACTTAAATTATCCATAAGAAATTCATGAATGTTTAAGGCTAACATATTATTAAAAAAAAAATGTGAGAACTTATTGAAGTAATATAAGGTTTCAAAAAGGATTATAATATAAAGTGTGTGTAAGAGAAATACAAAGTTTTCCTCCACCAATTCTTACCTAACAAACACACACACTACTTTCTTCTTGTTGTACTAATGTCATATGTTACCAACAACATAAGCAACTTCACTCATTTAAGACTAGATATAATTTTATTAATAGCAATATGTGGAATCTAGATAGGATTATAGAACTTAAGTAAAAGAAGTATTCTACTTAAGGTTTTCAAGCCTCTAGATTTAAGAATTTTGGAAAATGCATATACCTATGTAGCAAAAATACTTTTGGAAGAGTGTCTTTGCGATGGGTATACTTTGTAGTCTGAGTAACTTTATGGTTAGGAAGTCTTTAGAATAAGTTTTGGTAAGCAATGCATAGGCAATGGTTATCCTAGTAACCATTATCGCATGACATGTAGCATGTGTTGCATTAAGTATTTTATTATTTTATTTTTGTGCTATGTTATGTAATGTTTTTGTTTCTAAGGGTTTAGCTTATCTAACCTCAATTATCGAAGATGCGTAGTTGCCATAAAATCTTAAAGGTATATTGTGAAATAGTATGAGAAGGGACAAAGTTTTGTTCAAAGGATTTCAAGTGGCTTTCTAAAGAGATTGTCGTGTTGCATTAAGTGCTATATGTAACATGATGTATAAATATAAGATGTGTCTTGTTAATTGATGTTATTAGTTTGTTGTATTTTCCCACTTATGAAATGTAATAAAGATAAAAAATTCTAAAGAAAATGGATATTTTGTGATGCTGATTGTTCTTAGTTCTAGATTAGCCTTATCATCAACTTTAGATGACATAATAAACTATATGCTATGCACTTATGTCTTGATATAAGTTAAGCAAAGGTCTCTATAGGCTATGTGTTATATAGTAGTATCAAGGCTTGTTTAGGGGCCATGATGGATTATAATATGTTTTGAAAGAAATTAGAAAATGTTTAAGGACTTGGTGGATTGGAGTATGTCTTGAGAAAAGGATAAGACTATGCATATGCACAAAGATTAAGGTGTACTTAAGAGAAAGGATCAAACTCTTATTTAAGGATGAAGGCCAAAGTAAGTATAGTGAAAAGGAATAAAGTATAAGTTAGAGACTAGTGCTAACTACTAAGGCATGTCTGAGATCATTAGGTTATATTAAATATAATATGAGATAGTTGCTCCAAAATTGGTATAGATAGGTTATAATGATATTATAAAAGGGCAATGTAATAGGGAGATATGATATAGTTAGGCTTGAATTAGTATTAATTATATTGCAGATAAAAGCATGGTGGTAGTGTAACTTATGGATTCTAGAATTTAGTAGTTTTAAGGATGAAATTATCTTTAAGATAGGTTGAATATAATCTAAGCAATACTAGATAGAATATCATTTTTCGCCATTACATTCTTTCTTTTGATAAGCTCTATAACACTTCTTCTCAATTGTATTCATTAGCATTAATGCCACTACTACATTTTCTTCATGATCTTTGATATCTTCACAATATATCAACTACTAAGAGATCTTACATCAACAACACCATCACTAACACCATTTAAATGCTTTACCCACCATACAAAAACTACAACCATTTTCATCACTCACTTGTACATACTAGGATTTTATGCCACTTAGGAGATCTTACCTTGCCTACTAAAAAACAAAACATATTGTATTAACAAGAATGGGTCCTATTAAGATTGGGATCAAAGAATTTTATAAATAACTCCTTCAGGTTTGTACACATTGAAGGAGTTTAAGGTTTAGTATTAGGTGACTACCTAATGGACTATTGACCATTGGTCCTCTCATTTATGTATGCCTCTAAGGCCTTTAGCCACTTGTCAGAAGAATTCTCTCTGATTAGCTTGATGAGGACAAGGCGTAGTTTACAGGAAAATGGTAGAAGAACTCCTTGAGGGCTCGTCTCGACCATACCTTGCTTTGTTTGGCTTAAAATGCCGAACATTATTCTTCGAATGCCGAGGCCCAAATGCCGAGTGCCAAAGCTGAAGACCTTAGTCATACGGTACTGCACCTATCACTCGACCCCCTACCTATCACTTGGCCCCCTTTTGTGTCGAAGCTGAGGTGCCGAGTGCTGAGGCCTATTTGTTGAGTGTTGAGATCCCCTTCACGGTGGCTTCTTCTCTTCAGCCTACCAACTTTATTACTTCTATACGGTGACGCTTGCATTTGCTACCAGTATGAGATCAATATCTCACTACCACTTGTCATTTCACCTGACACTGTACTATTTTTTCCTTTTTGTCATTTGTCCTATTTACCCCTTTTCATATGTATTGGGAATTTCATTTCATAAATGCCTTTTTGTAATTTTCTTTATTTGTAATATTGCCCTAGGGACTTACTATAGATAGTCCCTTCTCTTTGTAGCCACATTATCTTACATTCTAAAGAGACATTTTGAATATACTTAGTCCTTGTAAGACATTCCTCTTCAAGTTTATTTCCATATACTCTTATCTAATTTTATCAAGTAGCTCAAGATTAGTGGTGGTTGGACCTTAACATTAACTTATGTGTTACAAAAAGTAAAGTGCCAAGTCATGCTATATTCGTATGTGAGTTATATCTTCCAAGTAACTTCACATTAGCTATTGCATTCAGTTCGCTGACCTTACTATTCTATTTTCTTTTATACTTCGAAGGACTCATATGGTTCTCATCTCTTCACCTACGGTAAGCCCTAGTGATAACTGAGCTCTTAGGCACATAACTACTAAGTTAAGAAGGATTACATATGTACTTCAATTCTTGTACTAAAAAATAGTCATGAGATTAAAGATCATGGTAAGAAAAAATGGACTAAATAAATGTGCATAGGAAAGAGCTAGAATGGTGCCACCTAAAGATATATCTAAGGTTGTGTCAATGACTCACTTGTTCTAGAATCTTTAGAAGGGAATATACTAGCCTTATTCTTAATACATTCATGTTTCTTTATTCTATTTAAATAGAAGACTTGATCACTCATAGTTAATTTATGTGACACATAACGTATGTTATGGATACATCCAACAAGCCTTAAATACATAAGCTCAATATTATAAGGTACTTAATAAAACCTAGCTTAAACATAAGCCTTCGCACTCGTACACATTGCCTTTGCCCCATTAGAAAATAAAATAAAATAAAACAAACTAAAATGAGCTTTTGTCTAGTTTTCTTTATCCATTACTTCATCTCATTCATTAATAATTACCTTATAGGAGTACCTTAATTTTTCAATTAATCTTAACTCTGAACTAACAATTAACTAATTTATTCAAACACCTCAACTCTCAATCAATTTTTACCCTAAATCAAATTAATCTATTCCAAAAGGTTTGATTTAGGCTTCTCTAATGGCTTTCATTGCAGTCACTCCACAACATTTCTCATTTTATGTTTCATCTTCCAGGCACCCTTTACAACAGACATAGCACCGCCTAAGCATAGAGTTGTGGAATACCTTACTATATTCTCTGTACTACCTGATATTCAGGATAGAATCTCTAAGATCTAAATTTGTTATAAACCCATGTTTGTGATTGTATTTCCTTATTTTAATGTCATAGATTAGTTCTTACATGAAAGCATCATTACAAATTCAATCCTTTTCTTGGTTAACCAAAACAAGTTTGACTTAATTGATTTTTACCATGGACATGAAGTTTTAAGTCCCTTTTATCCAACATAAATGGCATAGATTGTACAATCTATCCCATCTTTATTCTTCACTACCACTTAAGAGTGCTTTAAGTCATACATGATGTTCGGATTAATAACAACTCATATATAAGTTGTGTTTTACCAGCGTTAAAGTTTGATAATCTACAAACTAAGCACATAACTATCTCAAGTCTAAAGATATATCTTACTGGTAAACTAAGGAATGACTCGATGACTAGTAAATGAGGTATTCCCTAAACTGCGAATCATGTCTATTAACCCTTAACTAGAACTTCCTAACTATATCTTTACTAAACCTAGCTCCTAAAAAAAAATGAGTATGACTTAAATCGGCATATGTAATAATCTCGTGCCTACATCCCCAATAGGAACTCACTTGCTTACAAACCTTTTTTAGATTAATATGATATCTTTGGACTGTTATGAATGTCTAATTAGTGCCAACAAAAGTACAAATAATAAAATGACAAGTATGACTATGAATTAAACTCTTAAATATCCTTTGTTAATTTCTTGACACTACACTGACACCCTAACAAAAATCCAAGTGGAATTTAAGCAATTTTCTTTTGTCCAATTCTTTATTCTTAGTAATTGATTTTTTTAATTCTTAAGAGTACTTGAATCTTTTGACCAATTACTCTAGATTAAATAAATTGGTTCCAGAAAGTTTAAATCAAGTTCTCAATGTCTCCATGAACACCTAATCCTGACTTCTTGTTATTGTGCATGATCCTTTATATCCCATTTATGGCATTTATGGAAACTTAAGTATAGACTCTCGAAGCACCTAACTATGTTATTTAAGCTATTGAACATTCTAGATCAATTGTAAATGTATGTCATTTATCTCTTTGTTTTAATGTCTTAGTTTAATTTGTACATGTATGTGTCATGATAAATTTGATCCTTTTCTTAGTTTACTAGAACAACTTAGACACGATTGAACCTTACCATGGACATTGATCATTGATTCACTTATCTCTGACTAAGTGGTTTAGGTTTTGCAATCTCCAATTAGGAGATGAAGAACCTCCAAGGTAAATCTATGCATCTTCTTTTTTTTTTTCCCTTTTTTGTTTAAGAAAATCTATGCATCTGCAATAGTTGGTACTTAGTTAGCTAGAATTAACAACATTAATGGCTGTATGCTATCTTCCTGTTGTGCCACTTTATCTTTCACATGGTCATGATGCAATTGTTCATATGGGGTGCTCTTTAGTACATTAGCTACTAACATAGATCTAAAAGATTGCAATCTTTACGTCGATAAAGCTATTCCAAGTTATTGTTCCAATAGTAGTAGTAGCAGTCGCTAATCCAGCATAAATTACATGAAGGTGTTGAAAAACTAATTAAGAAATCTACATAAGATCTGTCCTGCATAGTCATAATTGCAATGTTCTTAGTAGGGATCAAGTTCTAAACTAAACTACTAGCAATGGAGGATCAATTCTTGAGCCAAGAAGAAGGGATTATACCACTTAATGGAGTGGATTTTGAAGAATAAAAGTATGTAAAAGGCTTCTAGTCCATAATGTTCAGTTGGGCAGAAGCTTAATTCAGTTTGAACACAATGAAGGTTCTAATATAGATGTTTTTAATTAGAAGATCTTGAGTGGTTTTGACTCTAATCTAATTATTAATTCTAATGTTATGATTGACTTTGAAGAAGAGTCAAAGTTCTACCAAGATGCCAATTTGAATAAGAATATTCTTGGACCAATTATGGAAGTTACTCTTATTATACTAAGGAATGGAGGAAGGGTTATTTAGAAGATGTTAGAAGATATTGCAAGATATTTATTTAGATATAGATATATTTTACTTCCTCATTAGTTACTTCCTTAGTTACGATATAGTTTTCTTTACAATTATTTTTTTTATCTAATTAACTGCTTAAATATAGATATTTTATGTAACCTTATGGATTAGATAACTAGTAAATGAATATGACCCTATTCTTTGATATTGCATAAGTTCTTTCTTGTACAATATTCTCTCTCTTATCAGTTTTTTCTAAGATTGTAGCAAGCAAATCATGTAACTTACATGTGAGTCATATTAAGTAGCTTATTTGTGGTTTGATCTTCTCTTGACGTGTCATATCCATTAGAAGAGTAATACATATCCCTTTTACTTTTTCCCTTGCATCCTTAATACTAAAATCCATTTATATTTATTATTCGTTGGTTTAATAGTTGAATTCTCCTTAGATCTTCATTATAATCTCTGGTTCTTACTTTTGCTTAGTAATTGCTTAATCCTAAGTGTACTTTTGGAGAGAAGTTGATTGTGTTTAGATCTAGTCTTGTGGACATCAATCCTCCTTAGCTACTTGGACCTTCTTGATAACATTGAGATTGGTCTCTTGCTTTTGGGAGCTTCCTTCTCATCTTGGTCTCTTGTGTGTAGATGCCATGTCATCAAGTGCTTCTCATTCTTAAGTGGAGTTACCAAATAATGTTTAATGGGGTTGCTATAGATGGTAAATCACGTGTAAGATGTATGCTGATTGACTTTGAGAAGTCTTGAGCTAATGACATGTGGAGGGCTATTGTTAGAGAAAGGTAAGAGGAGAGAATTAAGTAAACCTGGTTTTTTAAGTATGTACAAGTGATAACCAATCGAATAAAATGTTCTTGCTTGTTTTTTGTTCATTCTGATTGATTTATTGTTTTGATTCTTCTTAAGTCAAATTCAACAGAGTGCTGATGTTTCTCAAAAGCTTGATAAGGCCTTCAAATATATCGAATGAGGAGTAGGAGGCCTTTGTTTATAGATTTTGATACTTGATCTTAATTATTGGATGACTATAGATATGGATAGATGAGATGAGTCATCGATGATATCCACTGGATCACTTCTCAAGATTAATGAATAAGATGAAGCATGTTAATCCTCTTATAACCCTTGATGGGCTTTTAATGGTAGATGGGTTTCACCAAGTCTAATGAAATCCTATGACTTTATAAAGAAACCCATAAAGAGTTATGAAGTCAAAAGGCCTGTTAAAAGGCTTGTATTCACATGTGAGATAGTTAAGAAGGCTAAGAGCAAATAGATTGGTATAATGATTGACTTGCTTTTAAACACTTGAAAATAAAATAGTGCAATGCCAAATTTTCACAAAAATCTCTTTTAAAGTGAATCAAACAAGCAAGTGCATTGGGTCATAATTGTAGTATGGTATAGAGAACTAAGATCTTATGCATAGGTGAGGATTTTAGCTAAGTACTAGATTGATTGTTAATTACTTTAGTATAAGTTTGTCAAATTTAGTATTGAATAATGATAAAAAGAAAAACAGCAAACACAAACAAACTACTTGGAAAATTAAATACATTAAAGGCATAGATTTGTGATGAATAATCATTTAGAATTATCAACAGTGTGTTGTTAACTTAGGTACGTCACTAGGTTTTCTATTGGAATTTAGCATAATTCACTTGGCCTGATCTCCTTGGTTAGTTAAGCAGAATGCATTATATAGATAAAACATCTAGTTATAACATACTTTCCAATAAGATCAGCTACATACTTGGTTACTATCACTGATCTTGTATTTTAGTTGAAAATATGGGTCAATCACTTCGTTGACCTCATGACCATATTTACAATTGCATAACATGAGTGAATTCAAGTGCATTCATAAGACCTAATGGCTAAACAATTGTATAAACTCTCCCTAACTATCTCTACAAATTTTCAAATCCATCATTGGGCATTTGTAAACACGTAACTTATAAAACCCAACAATTATGCAATTTTACAAGCTTTCAAGAGTAACTACACTAAATTTCCAATTTAAAACACTAGTTCATTCCTAAATAACAACATTTATAATCAATAATTTTATTGAAACATCACAAATTCATTAACTAAGAATGTAAATGCATAAGAGAGCACTTGTTAATTGTTAAAATAGGAAAAGAAGAGTTTAGAGGGCATTGTACTTGATCTAAATGTCTAACTGAAAAAAAAAAGTGTGTTCTTGATGCTTGCAAAGTGTTCATTGGCTTAAAAACCTTAAATTATGCCGAATGATAAGTTCTAGATGAAACTATGACCTAAAACCCTACAAAAATGCATCTTTCTTTTTTTGTGTTTTCTTCTATAGATTTTATACAGAACAAGCTACTGTTTGGAAGGTACATAAGTGTCAACTCCTCCATATGTAGGATACAAGGAAACATGTGGTAGCTTTGTGGAATGTGAGCTGTTGTTTAGACACTATGATGATGGTGTTTGGATGAGAAGAGAAGAAATGGTTTTGGGAACTTTTAACCCCTCAAGTAATCAAATCGTTGGACTAGCATTTGGTTGCTTAAAATCTCTAACAAGCATTTGAGTGCTATCTGGAGTGCCATCCAAACATTAACCTTTAGCTTAACTACTTCTCCTCTGTTCCCTTAGCACCTAGATGCTAATTGATTTAGCATATAGACATCACTTGTAATCTTCATTAGATACTCATATTAAGTAGCTTTAATATAATCTGAACTACTTTTCATTAATTTTTCTTAATTTAGCTCAGTTGGTTCATTTTATGCAAAATTAGTCTATTTTACAAATTTTCTCTTTTTCACCTTATTGATTGTGTATAAGTGAGGCTTTTAAGTTGAGAAGAGTACGGAAATTTACTTGTTATTAACAATCCTTATTTCGAGCTTAATAATCTAAATCTCCTTAATACATCCTTAAAGTTTAACTCAATTCCTTAAATCTATAATATTAAATTGGGCTAAAGGCCCAATTAACAAAATAACCCTCAACAAAATAATATATCATCAAGATTAAATGGACAACTATAATGCACAAGACAAACAGTCGTTGTATACATTGACAAGAAGAATTTTACCTCTCATTATAATGTAGAGTAGAAGAGAAAAACAATACATAGGACATATTAATAGAAATAGGTACACATTCTAGGGTGGATTACAAAAGCATGAATTGTACTTTATAGTTTTGCAAACAAGTGATCTATATTTTCTTTTTGATAAGCACATTAGTTATATTTTAAAATAAAGTGTTAATGATACTTAAGACATGTATCGATTTCTATTTGGTTTACAATAGTTAATTTAATAATATAATATTATTAAAAAAATTTGAGTAAATAATATATTAAAAATAATTACAAAAATTGCAAAAAAAGAACCTAAATTTAGGGGGAAAAAAGATAAACTCTTGTACCCATATGGATTGCTGGCCATTCTCTTCCTTTGGGGTGGTAGAAGAAGGGCTAGGAGTAATTACCTCTTTGTTTTTTTTTTTTTCTTTTTTTTGCATTGCAATATGATTTTTATAAATAATTTTAATATCATTTGCTTATAAAATTCAAAAGAAAGGTCATCCAATATCCTATTTATTTTTTAGTATGTTGAGTAACGAAATTCACTTCTTTTTTTTTTTTTTTTTTGTAATGTAGAGATCTCAAAATCTATGTCAATTTAACACAGCACGTAAAAAAAGTATTGAAAACAGATACAACTGATCGTACGTATCTCCTTTCATTTAAACAAATGATGCATTAGTAGGTTAAGAAAAGAAAAAAAGTGATGTCCACTCGGAAGAAGTCTTTCTAGCCACCAATGTCTACATAAATGCATACGGAAATTGTTACAGAAAAAAGAAACGGTAAAATGCTACATATCTCAAAGTGATTCCCACATATCATAGGTTTAAAAAAAGGGGATAGTTATCAAGATGTACAAATCATATTGGAATCACTCATAGAGTATACTCATTCATAAGAATCTGTTTCAAATTCCTAAATACTACAATAATAATTTAAAGATTTTTTTTTCTACTGACCTATTTACTTTATCTCTTGAGTTCTAATATAGAAGCGTTTAAAAATTATATATATTATTTATGGATTCATGATACAAACTTTTAATAGAAACAACACTTTAAAAAAAAAAGTTGATAGCTTTTTTAGGTCCTTAGCAATTAAAGTGTAAAGATCCAAGTAGAATTGTTTCCACCGAAGTATTGTTCGCTTTAGTATTAGCGGGCACATGGTTTTGTCCCTTAGTATAATACGTTTAATATCGAAGTTTTGATGTACTCTAAACCTCTATAGCAAAACGTATTTAGATTATTAGAGTTTTGGCACCTAGGATTTTAAGTGGTATTGCAATTTACTCTCTTACAAAATTAATGTTTTCGTTAGTTTCATTACATATTTCTACAATCACTATTAAGCTGGGACTTCGCCCTTCCAACTAATAAAATGCTTTGATTTCATCCTATAACAACTCAACAGAACTCATTTTATCAATGTATTGTTTACTTTAGCATCTTATGGTACAAAATTTTGTCTTTTGATACAGAAACTTCTTGAGAGATCACTCATCCTAAGGTTAACTTAACTTGAAGATGCTTTAACTCTTAATGCCATCGATTCTCTTGTTTGCGAAAATATAGTCCTTGGTTTGCCCGCTAGATGCTCGTAATTGATGACAGTCCCTATCCACTCCCAATAGTTATAATGGGTCGAAACCCTAGAAACTATGCACAAGACCGCTTGAAAAATTCTTCTTTACTATGGTACGCAGCTAATGATAAGATAAGACGATTTTTACGAGAATGTCACGTAAGCATCTTTTGTTTTTGTGCATTTGGACTTATGACAAGGCAAACAACATTTGTAATCATCATAAAAGTTCCGTTGTACAAGCTATAAATACACAACACGGCAGAGACATGACAATCCGTAAAACATAAGATCTATTAAAAATTAATATAAACAAAAAGGACAAGGATGTCTAAAGGTGAGGTTGTGATATTAGATTTCTGGGTGAGCCCATTTTGCATGAGAGCGAAAATAGCCCTGGGTGAGAAAGGTGTCGAGTATGAGAGTAGAGAGGAGGATTTGTTTGGAGGTAAAAGTGACTTGTTGCTCAGATCAAACCCCATTTACAAGAAGGTGCCTGTGTTGCTACACAAGGAAAAGCCAGTGTGCGAGTCCACTATTATCGTCGGCTACATCGATGAGGCATGGCCTTCGCCAGCATTGCTTCCGCCCTGTGCATATGGCCGTGCCCAAGCAAGGTTCTGGGCCGATTTTATTGACAAAAAGGTTATACTCTCATTCTTTAACAATAAAATTTTAAACATGACGATAAGATACACAACAAAAAATTCCCACCCGTTTTTCATTGTTTATACTTACATTCATCAATCATTGAGCATTTGTTATAACATCTTGCTAGGTACGATAGTAGTAACAATTAAATTTAGTAAGTGAAAATTCGACTAAGTATAGTACATTCACTTATTTCTAGTTTTAAACATAAAATAGTCAAAATTTAAGAAGTAATTTTTGATATTATTCTGATCGCTCATTTGCATGTTCAACTAAAATTATGAAGATGGAATATTACCCCAATTAGGTTTCCTCTCATTTCTAGATGGATGATTGATACACGGTAGATATGATAATGGACGAAACTGTTTGAGGTATGCTAGTGCTTACATTCCTAAGAATGTGATATATCTACATTCACTTTCGTACGAAAAGGTAAGCCCAGTTAATAATATTCAAAATAAGAGGATAATTTTCGGATGGATTCATTACTTCAGTTTCTAGAATCATATTAAAACAATAGTTTTAACAATCATGTTGCGAAACCAATCACAACAAACCAAATTGCCTAGACGTAACGGCTACAATAATCAAATGCTTGATAAATCTAGTGCTCATTTGTCAATATGGTGAAAAGTTGTGTCTGGTCCCAGGGACATCCAAATCGTTGAAAATCGATTATAACTTATTGGATCGATAAATATTAACTACAGTATATACGTATAAATCCCACAAATATACTGCCTCTTAAAGTGTTTAGAGCATTCATCTTTAGTATCGCAAAACCATGCCATTGGATGCTTTTTTGTTTTTATTATTCCTCATTTAGACGTTCGACCAAACCAAAATACATATACGTGAATACGAGAATGGCACAGGTATTCGATGCTGGAAACGCCATATGGAGGAGCAAAGGAGAGGAGAAAGAAGCAGCCAAGAAGGACTTCCTAGAGATATTGAAGATCATGGAAAGAGAAGCTCTTAAGGAAAACGATTACTTTGGAGGTGACAAATTCGGATTTGTGGACATAATCTTGATCGGACTGTCCTCATGGTTCGACGTTTACGAAAAATTTGGAGGGTTCAAGTTGGCTGATCACTGCCCTAAGTTGGAAGCTTGGAAGACAAGGTGCATGCAAAGAGAGACCGTGTCCAAGGTCATTCCTTGTCCCGACAAGGTGTACGAGTTCGTTGTCATGTTCCGGAAGATGCAAGGAATCGACTAAATTCAGTAATTTCATGCATGAAATCTCATCCTTGGCCCTTTCAGTATTTGCGTTTGGCCCTTTTGTTTTACTTCATTTTCAAATTCCCAGCTTAGAAATTGGAATTGATGAGAATGGATTGGTTGCTATGGAAAATAACTATTTACATTCCGAATCTTTTGCTGTTTTCTATTCTCATGTGGCAAATTGGTTACCTATTGTAAAAATAAGAAAAGAATTGGAATGTATTATGATGATAATTATCTAGTCTTATGTTAGTTTTGTTTAGCCTTGATGATGGACCGCTATTATTATTATTAAGTGAAAACAACCTATTTGACTACACTTTCATTTAACTATATATTGTATAGTTTAGTTATGACTAAAATATTTGGCAAGTTTGAATTTATATACATGATAGATGGTTTTACTCCTTGAACTCCACTTTGTTATGAAGCAACCACCAATTTTGTATTTTAAACAAAATTAGCTGTGGATGCATTCGTGCTATATATATAAATATCAAATGCATGGAACATATAATTAAATAATGGCGATTCATCCAGTTGTAAATTTTACAATGAAAAAGATATAATTATTATAAAGATTTGAGATAATAAATGCGGTATAAGTAGTAGAGAGAAAGAAAATGATTTTGTAAAATTCCTTATTCAAAAAGGGAAAAATTTGAGACCATTAATATAGTATAAGTTGGAAATAGAAAGAAAATGATGTTATAATATTATCCATTTGCTCTTAATGTTATTAGGTTAGATTATTATATCATATATTTGAATAGTTTTTTTCAATATATTTTAGGGGTAGTTGATGAAAATATAAAGAAAAAAGCACCAAAAGTTTGCTAGAGCTTAAATAATATAGATTAAAAAAAATTAAACTTACATTTTATGATTACATGTGTAGTATGACAGTTTCAAACGTGCGCCGATGAAATAATTGGATATTAATCTGGTTAGTATATGTATATTGTGTATAGAGTTCACAAGTTAAAATTTCCGAGAACCATGTACCATCCAAAGGTACAATGATCTGTAGCTTGTTGATATACCTATCTATTTCTAAATGACTTTTAGATATTTCTAGCTAGTTAAATATTTTGAATGCTGTTAGAAAACATTTTTGGTTGCTGATCAATGCTTATCATGATTAAAGAAGAGGTAGAAGTTGCAAAATGTTCAAGGGAACCCATTAGACTTTGGGATCGTGCAATGTGGCACTTATAAATCTTCTTTAACGTTGTCCCAAGTATCAAAATTATTTGCTATAGTCATCAACTTACTTCAATTCCCCATACGTAATTAATAATGTGTGCGTAATATAATATTTCTCGAAATATAATCATCTTAGAATTTCATTACATTCGCCATGTGATCATACAGATAAAGCAATATGTAAATGTTGTCCTTTTTTTTTTTTTTATTTATGATCTGGCGAGCCTATATTGACAATTTTGAAAATTTAAGAACCAAATTGTAAGTAAATTTAATTGCAATGTGTAACGCCCTACAATTCCGAATTACTAATTTAGGGATTGGATGGATGTTGTTCAAATTAAGGCCAAACTTTACAACTTGGCCCCCAAAACTTAGTCAAAGTCACCCTTTAATGTTTGTTCCATAAATATGAGAAACAAAGAATTAATTTAGCTATTAATGGATAAAATGATTTGGATCGTTATTTATCCAAACTTAAATGGATAGGAATCAAATATCATAGTCCATTCATTTAGCAATTCAAGTGGCCTGAAGAAGAATTGCAATGCATTTATTAATGATTTTTCATTGTTTTATTGTAATTTTGTAAGACATTATTTTAGATTTATTTATTATGAGATTTAGCTAGTTAGTACGTATATAGGGATATATTCTTATTCTTATTTGTTTATTACTTATTTTACCCGCAGGATTGTTAGCGGCTCTTCTAAATACGTTGCCATGACTTATTATTCACAGTTAGTGAATTTTTGAATATTGACAATTTTGTTGAGAGCCCTTGTCTCTGCAAACCTAATTATTGAATATTGACATGAATGACTAATGTGTTTTACACAATTTGAATAACAAAATAAAAGCTTTAAAGCTAGCGAAGAGCGTTTACGGGGGCGTTTTGGACCAATGAAAAGAGATAGCAATTGGGATTGGAAATGTGAAAAATGTTTGGGTCGAGGACGTCTTGAATATCAATATCCAATTAAAGTTGCGGCAGCGATGATAGATGACATCCTTGTAGTTGTTGAAGATGATATATTAGATGAACATAAATCTGAAGAGTATGAGTGTGATAAAGCAGTAGTTGAGGAACATCCAATGAATATCAATGAAGAAGCTGTATGGGATGAAGTTTCCTTTTAAATTGTTAAAAGGGATGTGAAAGTAGTAGATGAGGCAGTTGAGACGGGGGATGTGGAGGAAGCGATAGAGGGAGACCCTATGGAGATAAGAGTTGAGGAATTTATTTTTTATCAGAAATCGAGAGTTTAGGGGAACAGGATGAGAAACAACTCAGCGTTGATAATGTTATGGAGATTGAAAGGACACAATAGGTTTAGATAAAATGTCCAGTAAATTCAGTTAAAAACATTATCCGATAAGAGAAGTTGAGAGCTCATCATGGAGTTCTCATTAGTCAAGTTGACAAGTTTCATGATAAGTGAGAGGAACACACGTTGCTGATAACATATCATATATGGCTGAACTGTTGCCGGGTCCTTTTGCAAGGTTCTTGTGTTTTCCTTTTACAGGTGTATATTTGATTCAGGAGGATCCTTTTTCTAGATTTGGGGGCAATTTTTTTCAAGCCCTAAGTTAATAATAGGAATCAAGTTTCCTGATCCATTCATTTAGCAATTCAAGTGGCTAAAAGAAGAGATTTATAGAGGATTTATAAATATTTTTCATCATTTTATTTTACTTTTATAAGACATTAATTTAGATTTATTAATTAAGAGATTTAGTTAGTTAATAAGTATTTAGGGATTCATTTTTATTATTATTTGGTTATTACCTCACTTCTAGGGTTGTTAGGGGTTTCTTTAAGTTTGTTGTGTCGTTATAACTTATTCTTGATAGTTAGTGAGTTTTTGAATATTGAAAAACCTTGTTGAGAGCCATTTTCTTTACAAACCCAATTATTGAAGTCTAATTGGTTGTGCATAATATCATCGATAAAATTTCATTTCTTATGCTTAATCAGTTGTGTGTAATATTAGTTGATTAATAATTGGGGTATCATATAAATCAATAAAATCAAAATCGTGATCCAATTTAGTTTATGGTGCATAATGTCTATAAAGCTAAATTGTTTGTATTTTTTTTTTAAATTCCTTGTTATTGAACCAAAAACTTATAAAAATAAAAATAAAAAAAACCCAAAAGTTAAACAAAGAAACAATTTTTATTTTCCTCTAAATTCAATAGCTTCCATGCATAAACTCATATGCAAATTGTGTTGTATCATAAATATCAAACTCTAATATATAACGACATGCCAAGTAAATCTAAATTATTCATATCCGCTTTAATTCCTTATTACTAAATCAAAAACTCATAAAAATAACAAAAACCCTAAAAGTCCAAAAAAATGAAACAATTTTTATTTCCCTTTAGATTTAATAGCTTCTATGCGTAAACTTAGATATGAACCATGTCCTATCATCATAAATATTAAGCTTCAATACATAACGAGATGTCGATGATAGACTAGTTAACTTACAAAGTCCATATTTATTAATGAAAATATAAGTTGAAGGATAGTAGCAGGTTAAATATGTCTCATGGATAATATAAACACACATACATGTTACAATATCTAATTAAAGATAGGTTAATTAACATGCAATCAATAATTAATGATATAATTAAATTTGATATAAGAAAAATCCATTTTATTGCCTTCGGCCAGCTGAAACGCATCACCATTAGTCAACATAAGAGTAAACTAAGTCAAAGAAAACATAAAACATGTAATTGCTTAATTTATATCACCAAAGCAAAAGGAATTGCCTCAGAGAAAATTTGAAAACCCACCGAGGCGTTTCTCTCAAAATTTACTAGCAAACAATCACATCCAACTTCAAATGAACTTTACCAATTGTTCTTTCCAGAGATATTTAGAAGAAAGTAAAAAAAAAAAAGGAGGAAATCTCAAGTAGGGCATTAGACGATTGAGTTTGCGTTGGTTTGCTATTGGATGAGCTTGGTGGCTAAAGGAGGAGGCTACGTCCAATCCCGCTAACAAGTTGATGGCTGCCTGCACTAGTTGCAGCGCCGTTTCTATTTTTTTTTTTTTTTCTGATTTTGTTTATTTTACTAGAAATATCAAACTGACGAAGAAAATCATGGAAAAATTTATTCGAACATTAATTTAAATGTAGTTTATGGCAATATTTTTATTTTTCTAAAATATGTAATTGAAATAGTAAGTCCTTAAGAAACCGTCATGTTGGGAACTGAATTTGATTTAATGTTAGAAACCTTAATGATGTAATCTTGATTTGATTTTGGTTTATAGACTCTTAATGTGATATGTAAAATCTACATAACAAGAATTTTGATTAACTTGTATGTTTAATATTTATTTTAATTATTTCTCCAATTTTTTCTGTTTTATAAATTAACTGATTGAGTGCTTTTATGGATTATCTTGATCGAATTGATTTGTTAAAGTTCTATGAGCTTAATGTTAACACGTGGAACGGTTAATTTTAATTTGATACATGAATTCGATCATTTAGATAATTTATGATAATTTTTAGTAACTTTGAGCTAACATAGTAATTTTAGAAAACACAAGGCTAAATTAGAATAGTCATGGTTATCTGATACAAATACATATATTATTGTGGTATTAATAGTAATTTTTGTAGAAGTAATCGTTTTTATTAGCTCTTAATTACATATTTATGAGAAAAATAACCCGATTTAGTATTAAAGCTGTAAATACTGCATAATCGTTTTTTCCAATGGATAATGTTAAAATGCGTTTAACTAATCTTGTACGCGGGGACTGATTCCTGGATCAATTTACTATTTTGCTTGTAGAGTTATTGCCTTTCGAGTGAGTGGTACCCTCCACTGGCTAGTACTTGTGATTTGTTGTTTGTGGTTGTTATGAATGTTTAGCTGCTGGGTCTTGAAATGGTTGTAGTATAACTATGGTGGGAATATGTTTACGATATATGACAACGATCTTAGTGTTGATAATTTATATATTGATGAGTTGCGTTCGATTTATTGAGGGTGTCATTCTCATTAGATTTCACTTAAATGGAATCTTTGATATGCTATAGTTGTGTAACTATGTTCTTGGATGAAACTAATTTGTTATGTTGTTTTTTGAGCTTTGTTAGGTACGAATTTATCTTCCATTTCTTGGTTGTTTAGATTGTGTGCTAGACTACATGGTTTGTTTGGAACATATGGTTTGAAATTGCATATTGTATTCATGGTATGGTATGAAAAAGATCCAAGAGGATCATTATTTTTAGAACTTGAGTTTGGTAAATACAATTTCTTAGATTGGAACCTCAGTTTTTAGCATATAGATTGCATTTACTCAGTTTTTTGCTTGGATTGAGTTGCCTAGTGCTACCCTTTAGTTGCTTAGTTTACACTTGGTCTATTACTCGGTTTAGACTGTTAAGTGTTACTTGGTTAGGATACTTGCCAGTTTATAGCATGTACATGAGAATGGCATTTGTATGTTGCATAAAGAGTTGAGATTATGCTTGGGTTTTAGATGTGTGCTTGGATATGTATTGCTTGGTATTGTCAATGTGGTCTCGTTATTGCTATTTTATTTTTTAGTTTATACACATTTAACTCATAACATGAGCTGAGAGATTAGTTCTCTAAACTTAAGTACTAAAAAATAGGTTTGAAGAAGGGTTCGAGACTTAGCCTTGGGAATAGAGTGCGTTAGGAGCACCTTTTGGAGTTAGCCTATATTGGTTTTGGTTTATATGTTTAGGTGGCTATTAAGTTGTATTCATGCATTGATTTTGTTGAAAGGTAACTTGTAAGCTCATAAAGCTTATTTCAAGTATGTATGGCAATTAAATAGAGTTGTATGGGAAGCTATGATACAAAGATTGAAGCAAAGCTAAGCTGACCTTGATATGATTATAGGTATATCCACTAAATGGATAGGTCCCAAATGACATGAATAACCTAATGCATTGAGTGGTCCCAACAAGTAAGATATGTATGTGTATATATACATGTATGGATATATATATATATATATATCATATAAATAATGGAATATGAATACATAATGATTTTAGATAGGTTATGAAGAAGAGCTAGCGTACTATGGTGTTTTGAATGGTTTATGCTAACATGGAACCATTAGTATGATTTGAAGTATACATATATAGGTAGAGAGATATTAAATGGAAGCTCTCAATTGGATATATATTGTACAGGGCTCCATCTATGGGTTAAGGGCTTGGGTGTACACTTTGATTCTTGAAAAGTGTTTGGTAACGATTTCTTAGATGGCTCCATAATGTCTATGCTTATAAGAAGTAGGTATAATTTCAAACCTTAAGCTAATCTTATTCTTACCTTAAAGATGGCATAACAATGTATAGAATTAGATTTTTACAAGTTTAAGTAGACAATTAGAGGGTGTACATTACATAACATCTAATAATGATGAAATTTTAAAGGCAAAAAAGCAGTGTTTGATGGAGACAAAAAAGAAAAACAACGAATAATATAGAAAAAATCAAAATTGTAATCTTTCTCTAGTTGTATATTTCTATTACTCCAAAAAGCTTTATATTTAGCTAGTGCAAAAAGGTCTACGAAAGAGACACTGCTCTTCACAAACACAAAACTTCGTCCTCTTCCATTTAGTTGATATATATCTTTGAAAAATAGTTCTTTAGTATGAGAGAGGATTGTAATGTGATGAAGGAAAAGGAGTATTAAAACCGTCGAAGAAATAGCCAACAGCAAAACATCGAGACCAAAATAAAATCTTTCAAGTTGCTCAAAAAATAGAATTAGTCAAAAACCACTTCAAAAGTAAAACGCATTAGTAATATTAGAAACTTCATTTAAATTCCATAAGTTTAGAATTAATATAATTCAGCATTTAATTGAACGCAAACCTCTTTTTTCTTTAAATAAATCGAATCTAATCAACATAACCACAATCAAATTTCAAAAAACAAAATCGGTCTTCTCATAAAGCACACAAGTAAGATGCCATAAGTGCCCATCAAATTTGTAGCATGAACCAACCACGATTAACATGGCAACTCTTATTTGGATTATTATTTTAGTGTTTTATTTTCATCAATCGATAGCCATTCGGATTACACAAGCAGGCAAACAATCTTATTATTATGTTTTACTTGCCAATGAAATGAAAATATTAGCTGTGAAAGTAGGTTAAATGGATTGATCTAGTTTGATTCATTTTAGTTTGTGGGTTAAATGGATCAACTAATCTTGGCCAACTTTATAAACAGGCTAGAATTTGCTAGACAAGCCCGACTAACGCAGGCTTGTGGGTTAAATAGGCCAACCCACTTACTTGGTCCACTTATTTCATATAGTGTTGTGGGTTAAATAGGTTAACTCAACTTGTTTAACCCATTTTTATATTTTTATAGGTTAAAGGGTTAACCCAAAATGTTTAAGCTACTTATATTTTAAATATTTTTGATTGAATATTGTTTTTATCACACTTTGTTGGACAAATCAATATAACTACTTAGAAAAAAAAGTCACAGTTCATTGTCAATCTCGCTTCCTATTATATTATCTGTAGTACTTGATACAACAATTACTATTATGTAGATAAGGTATTAAATCCTATACAACTAGGAAAAAGTGGTATGCCAAAAACATTTTCCACACAAATCACAAGAGGAATTACATGCCACATACTTTTAAAAAGCATATCAAAATAACAAATTTGAAAAAAGCTACTTAATAAATTACATTAAATAAAGAATTTAATAATTTGATGAATAGCATCAACGCACCTTAACAGTCATCATATAGGCATGTACGTATATGTATATTGAAAAATGTAGACTATGTTTTCACTTTTTCTCTTTTTTGAATATCTAGAAAAAAAGTGGGCCAAACTGTTAATTAGCGGGTTTTCTTGCTTCAACCTGCAGGTTAACAGGTTGAGCTAAGCTAGTCACTTTTTATGTGGATTGAAAAGCTTAGCCCTAGCCTGTTTTCAAAGAAGGTTAAAAGGGCTAGCTTATACACCAAAATCTGTTTATATAACTCTATATAATTATATTGACTACACACATCTTATAACTTTTTTTTTGGATTGGTGATGTATAGTCGCATACTATTGCCTCATCAGGTATACATTAGCCTTAGCTAACAAACATATTTAGAACACTAAAATAGACATTAACTAACTAATCAAACATATTCCTATTTAAAATATATATATAAAGACATAAACTTTCAAAACAAAAGTTGGGATAAAAAAATAAATGAAAGGTCTCAACCCTTTCAAAATCATTGGAAAATTGGCCAGTGAAGAGCAATAAATTATAGTAAAAAAATCTACTGTTCGTTTCTACAAAAATTGGCAATTTATTGCAAACAAAAGAAAAAAAAAAAGAAAAATCGTTTTCGTCTTGGATTTACTCCTCCACTTAAACTCCATTGGCTGGCATTAACAAATTGATCTCATATTTCGGCCTATATAATAACATCACTAAAATTGTCACTAAAGATTCCCATGTTTTGTGCATCAAAGTAGGAAAATTGGCCACAAATAGTATATTGAACCTAAAATAATCTCTAGTATCAACAAAAATGGTTTCTTTAATGTGTTTCAACATTTCTAGTTCATTTTTCAATTTGACCTATTTTTTTTATTCAAATTCCTTAGTCAAGGTGGTTTTGAACTAGAGAACAAAAGTTGGAGATGATTGATGATGAGATTGAGCTTGCAATTTCAGTTCCTCCAATGATTTATATATGAAATCAAGATTGTTTACTTGAATTTTGCATTTATTTGACTTTATTGGTGTACTAAATTCCATTAGTATGTTAAGTCCATTTAGTTTAATTGTCTTATTGATGAATATAATCCTAGTGTTGTATTTTTTATGGAAACAAAAAAAAAAGAAAAATGTTCTTGAAAGGTTGAGAAATAGAATGCATTATAGAGGATATTATTATGCTAAAAGGAGGAGTTTAAAAGGGAGTTTAGCTCTATGGTGGAATTTGAGTGTGAATTTAATGGTGTTGAATGAGGTTGGCCAATGGAAATATTTTTATTAGATGGCAATAAAGTTAAATTTTTATCATCCATTCCCCAATAGATTTTCATCATAAATTGATGTTACATAACCATTTTAGAAGAGTAGCATTAGTTTATAGTGCCCTTAATAGTGATTTTAATGCAATTTTATGTAATTATAAAACAGTAAGAATGAGAGGCACTATAAAAAAAGTAAATGTGGCAAATTATAAGTGTACACTTACAACATTTATAAAGTAATGAGTAATAAGTAAATGTTATTATATTTTAGAAAGAGTTAAAGAGATAGAGAACTATAGGAATTATTTTTAATAACTTACTTGAAAACTAGGAAGATTTTTGATAAATTGTTAAGTGAATCGATTAGATGAAGATAATTGTAAAATAATTTATATCAAGTAAATTGCTTGAGAAAGTTTAAGAAAACTACTATTATTGAAGAACAAATACTTATAGTAGAATTGTACATCTATACCCATTCTATACTTATATTTATTTCCAATTGTAAATAGAGAATACATAAATGTAAGCATACTAGAAAAAAAGATAAACAAGTTAGTAAAGTTATTTACACAAATGCAATGTACTATGTATACTATATTATATTATATTATATTATATTATATCATATCGTTGCATGTAGTTGTATTGTAATGCAATTGTTATTCTTAATAAATCATTATTGAACCCTAAATTCTAATGTAATTGTTGATATTTTCTATTAATGTTCTTTGATTTCAGTCTATGATTTTGTATTTTGTGATCTAATTATATTATATCATATTTCATTGTATTGTTCTTTAATTCAATTTCACTAATGATTGAATCAATATATGAGTTTACTATAGAATTTGCGAGATCTTATAGCATGACTGATTGATATAAACATAAGAAATTGATCAACTAAAATATTTAGCTTTTGGTTTCTCAGGATTATGCAACATAATAGCGGGATTCAAGGTCCTAAAGCAATCTTAAGATATTTTACTGTAAAAGTGATTTGAGTAGAGTATACTCTAGGTTAGCGATTAATTAGAGATTCCGATTAGTTCATACTAAGAATCCCAACAATCCAATCTTGTAGTTGAAATTGAAAAGTTACATAGAACTAGGTTGTAAATAAGATAAGATTTACTAAGGATTATGCCTTTTCTTAATTTTAATTATTATGTCATGGTTTTATTATTATTATTATTATTATCATCATACTCTTATTTTGTTACTATTCCTCATTTTGTTAATTATTCAATTATACTTTTAATTGTAAAAGTTAGATAATTGCAAAATTGTAGGGAAAAATTGCTAATAAATTAGGATTCACTCATGTCCATGGGTCCCTTTGGGATTGTCAACTCAGACTCGATATCCATGTTTATACTATAACTTGACTAGGTATAATTGCCTAATATCACACTTTATGTGCACTCATTAAGTTTTTGGTACTGTTGTTAAGATGGCAATATTGTGAAACTAATTAGGATATTAGCATAACCTTAGTTTTTTTTTTTCCAATTATTTTAACATGCTTATAATATATCTTTCCTATAGTGTCATTAAGTATTTTTCTTTATTAAATTGCTTCTACCTTTTGGATTATTTTAGTTTATGATTAGGAATAGCGATAAAAGTCTTGTTGAATTTGATCTTGAAATTGAAAGGACTTCTCATTACCTTCGTAGGAGTATTTGTGGAGACATGGATCTCATTAATTATGGTTCACTACTTTGACTTAAGGAAGAGTTAGAGGAAGATTCATAAGAAGAAGAGGAATTTGAAAATATGGCAATGAACAACAATGAAGCTAACAAAACCTTAATAAAATTTGCTAAGCTTAAGGCAACTAGAGTTGAGTCTAGTATCACTAGACTAGTGGTGTAGGCAACAAATTTTCATATCTAATCAATCGTGATCCAAGTAATGCAACAGTTTGTCTAATTTGATGGGTTAGCTGATGAAGATCTAAATAATCATATTTTAAGCTTTTTGGAAATCTACAACACATTCAAAATCAATGAAGTCATAGATAATGCGGTGAAACTCGAGTTGTTCCCATTTTTGTTTAAAGGAAAGGCTAATTAATGGGTTAATTCACTTCCTAAAGGACCAATCACCACTTGGGAAGACATGGTTGAAAAATTTTTTAGGAAGCATTTTCTACCTACAAAAACAAAAAAAATTAGGAATGTTATATCATCTTATGCCTAAATTGATGGTGAGACATTGTATGATACCTAAGAGAGATTTAAGAAATTGCTAAGGCACTGCTTACATCATGGGTTGCCTTTACAAATGTAGATTCAGGTCTCAATTATTCTATTCAGTAAATGATTGATGCCACAACTAAAGATACTATGAATGTTAAGACATTAGATGAAGCCTAAAAGTTGATAGACGATATAGCTATAAATAATTTGTAGCAAGATAATGCAAGAGCCAAGAATAAGGTGACTAGAAAATTTAAAGTGAATTTAGTTACTACATTGACAACTTAGGTTAAGAGTCTGAGTAAGAAAAATGAAGGATTGATGAAATCTGTAAATGTAGTGTAGGAAGAAAAATTGGTTGATATAGAAGATGTCAACTTTATTGCTAATAAATCTCAAAATAATTGTCGAGCCTGATTTTTCGGTTTTTTATTTATTTAAAACTAACTTCTCATTTCCTGATTAATATTAAACCCTAACCCATTTAATATTAATCCTCAACTAAAGAAATTGAGAAATTTCGGTTTTTTTTTTATTGAAAATCATTTTTGAAGTTGCCACCCGACCGAAGTCGGGAAAAGAAAAAAAAAACCGTAATCAATTGGATGGATTGATTACAATTTGGCTACCGGTCTTTGATTTCAATTTTGAATGAAGAACTAAAGGGTTTTGAGTTCGAGGGCTAACCTATTAAACCCTAACGGGTACCACTATTTATTTACCGAAATTAGGATTATTTTTCTAATTATAATATTTAAAAAAATAAATAAAAATCAAAAGAAAAAAAAAACCTAAGTCTCTACATATTTTATCGTCGCCCCAAAGGTACCTACGTACCCGCTAGCTGGGATCAGACGATCGTAGTTCTTTCCGAAAACTTTAATGTATTGGTTCTTTTTATAAAAAATGATTGGTTGAATTTATGTTTTTATTAACCATTTTATTTTTATTAAGAAAAATCCCTAGAAACTTAATTTTTATTCCTAATTATAAAAAAAAAAACCTAAAAACCTAATTTTTGAAAAGTGCCAAATTAAAATTTTTATTTAAAAATAACTAAGTGATAATATTTTTATTTTCAAGAAAAAACCTAAAGATTTTATGAAATATGCAATGTTCTACATGATGAAACTTTTATATAGAAAAGATGCTTAAAACATTAAAAAAGAAAGAAAGAAAAAAAAAATTCCTAATCATAAAAAAGATGCCTTAATCATAGAAAAGATATCTAAATCATTAGAAAAGATGTCTAAACTATGAAAAAGATTTTTAAAACATAAAAAAAAAAAATCTGAATCATAGAAAAGATGTCTGAATCATAGAAAAGATGTCTAAATCATAAAAAAGTAACCTAAACTATGAAAAAACATCTAAACTATGAAAAAGACATCTAAACTATGGAAAATACATCTAAACTATGGAAAAGATATCTAAACTATGAAAAAGACATCTAACCATAGAAAAGAAGTCAATTAAAGAATTTTTTTTTATCAACATCAAAATGATTTTTTAATTTAGAAAAATTACATATTTTATCGTTGCTCCGAAGGTGTCTACGTACTCGCTAGCCGGGATCAGACAATCGTAGTTCTTTTAGAAAATCTTTAGTGTGTTGATTTATTTTAATTTTGAAAATCGTTCAAGTTTACGTTTTAATTTATTCGGTTTATGAAAAAAAATCTAAAGGGGTCCTAACTCTTGAGTGTTATTGTTTTATAAAAAAAACTTCGCTAAAAGTCCTAAAATTTTGAAAAATTCATTGACTTTGTTTCTAAAAAAACGAGTTTTCTAAGTGAGGACTCCTAGACATATAATACTAAAGAAAACACCTAAGTTAAAATGTATATCTATATCATTGTTACATAACCACCTAAAATATAATATTCTTAACCTAAAATATTCACATATATGCTATGTTACATGACTGAAAATCCAAATAATAATAATATACCATAACAATAATAAATGAATAATTAATTAAATAGTAAAAATCTGATGAAGATCGAACCTGATGTTATTTGGCAGTAGTTATGCGTTTGGTTAGTAGTAGCAGATTTGGGTTAGCGAGACGAAGCTGATAGGCAGCGACGCGTAGTGGTCGTCGGAGTTCAAGTAGTCGTGGACATTGCTGCTGCTGTTCGTGTGCGAGCAGATGTTGGAGGTGCTACGTGGAATGATCGTGGACTACTGTATGGAGTAAAGGAACAATGGAATTGTCGTATGGTGTCACGTTGCTCCTTACGATCGATGGAATTCAAATGGCGTTGCTTTTCCTGACGATCGGTGGAATGAAGCTGATCCTTTTGCAAAGATAGAAAAATAAAAATATAGGTACCTACTGAGACTCAAACTCGTGACCTCTAATTAAATCCACCCAAATACTCCGCTACTTATCCATTAAGCTGTTAGTCTATATCTTAATATTCATTACAATTAAATTATATTTAAACTATCTGAATCCCTAAACTAAAATTTTTAACTAAGCTAAAATTAACACTAACATTAAATTAATTATTCCTAATATAAATTACTTCCTAAAAATCTACGAAATCTTTATATTTTTTCCTTTTCTTATTTTTTTTGGTATTTTCATTATTTGTTACTTTTTATTATCTTTTTATATTAGGACCCTTTTTTTGTAAAAAAATAAAAACTAAGACTATAGAAGGGTAAAAATTAGGTGTCTACAATAATCATTTCAGTAGTACTTATAATCTAGGTTAGATAAATCATTTGAATTTCTCTTAAGGAGGCCAATAGTAGCAACAGAACAGGAATATTCAAACTCAAAACAGGTACTCCAATTTGAAGGAAATGCTAAATAGGTTTATTTAAAGCTCAGATATTTGATTCCATGCCACAGAAGCAATATTCTGAAATAATGAAGCATCCCTCAAGAATTTGAAGAGTTAGAGAGGACAATTAGCTAGAATCATCACAAAAAGGCAATAAGGAAGTTTGCCCAAAACAACTGAACCAAACCCCATATTAGTAAGGTTAGAGCAAAAAGTAAGGATCGAATCGTTGAGCTAACTGCATAAAACAACAATGTTCTTAGGAGGTAACCTAAGCTTGATTTTATTTAAGTTTTTCTTTTAATTGTCATTGTTTCAATTTCCTAGTCAAATTGAGTATTATATCTTTTAAATTTAGTTAGTTTTTCCCTCCATTAAACACTTATCTTATCCAACAATTAATAGATAGAATTTGTTTTATGCAATGGGTTTGAATATAATCTGTCATCCAATTGAGTGGTTCTTCAATTGAACTTTGAGATTCAACTTACTTTGCTTTTGAGATTATTCAGAGCAATTTCAAGAAAAGAAACAAGGAAATCAACTAAAAAATTGTATTCAGAAGTTAGATAGGACTATAGCCATAGTTCACATTTATAAGCATACCCATGATCCCTTTGGAGATAAAATAAAAAGAAACCCAAAATTTGAGGCCAATAGGATCATACTCGTGGAATAAGAGAAGGACCACGGCCAAAACTATGACCTTGATCCCTTAGTCATGGTCCCTGACTATGATCATTCTACAAATTCAAAATCCATGGGTGTGATCTCTCCCTATCATTCTAAACATATATTCTCTCTCTAACACACCACTCTCTCTTACTTTCTCTTACTATGAAGCATCCTAAGTCCATTATTTTTGTGGATTTCCCTTGTAGACCAACAAATCAAAGATATGTACAACCTTATTCTCTACTTAGATGTGTACATTTGTTGTTTCTATGAATAAAAATTGGATCTTTATTTGGGTTAATGCTGTAATTGGTACCCCAACTTTACTATTTTTTTCAATTTACTAACTCAACTCCTAAATAGTCAATTTAATACCTAATTAAATTTTATGTTGTCACGTATGATACTTCTCTTAACTTTGTTTAACATCGTTAGATTATGTGGACTATTTAACTAATACATGCCTAACACGTGTCATAACAAGTAAAATAAACAATTCAATTGCCACTTAGATGTCCATTTGAAATGGAAATGGAAAGAAAAAAAAGCTAGTAATAAATGAAAGAGGAAAAAAACACATCCTTAAATAAAAACCTAGAAAACATCCTCTTCTTCATTCTAGTCCTTTTATATAAACCCTAATTGAATTTCATTAGATAAGACCTTTTCTTGGCATAGATCTAAGCTATTGAGTCCTACATCCCGTATTGGCATAGTGTTTTGTGCAAATCAACCCCTAAAGCGGCTTATCCTGAATTATCTTACACTATACATTGTTCACACATAGAACCATGGTAAGCAACCTTATGTCAATTGTTTCATTACCTCGAAAAGCAAGTTATTGTCAAGATATAGGAACCTAGTTTGGGTTTCGTGTTGTGGATCGACAAGATTGGAGCTACACTCAATTTTAGAGGACTCTGGATCCAATTTAGACTTGTTCTTCATCTATGTGTGTTTGATTTCATATTCGTACTTCATGAGGAGTGAAATTGAAGAGTGAAAGAGGGTTCTCATGAAATGAATTAGGGGGAAAGAGAGAGATATAGAAACAAAAATAAATTACATTTGTATTTGATTTGAGTGAAGGTATTATCTAGTCTTTTTTATAGGATTTTCATTTTGCATTTAGTTTTTTCTTAACATATATTATTATCATTTTTTAAATTACTCATTAAAGAAGAAGCTTGAAGAAGGCGTATATGAATTCACATTAGATACATACAGATGGAAATGTTATGACATGATTGGATGGAAGTGAGTATCAATAAATAGTTTAGAAGGAGAGATTTGGATTTCCAAGTGTTGAAGATGCTAATATGTTGTGAGTTGTATAAAAAGATGTGATTTTATTATAACTATCACTTGCGAGTCACATGATGATTGCGGTAGGTTATGGTGATGGCTAAAGAGGAGTTGTGCACATGATGGGGATGAGGTTAGTGAAGATGATAAGAGAAGAATCGATACACTTCCATCCTTATTGTAATAATGATTTTTTCTTACTATTTCTTTAGGAGCAACTAGTGATTCTTTATCATGGTGTGTTTGATTTTCATTTCTTATTGGCCTTATAATATTTTTTCTTTTCTCTTATTATCACATGGGTTGAGAATATATTGGTTAAATAATCCACATAATCTAATGGCATTAAATAGAGTTAAGTTAGATATCATAAGTGACAACAAAAAGTTTAATTAGGTATGGAATTGACTATTTAGAAGTTGAGGTAGTAAATTGAAAAAATTGGTAAAGTTTGAGTACTGATTACAACATTAGCCCTTTTTATTTAGGATTTGGTGAGATAATGTGATGGTTACACATGTAGAAATGGTTGATTTAGGAGTGTTTAGTATAAGATTGTGTGATAAAACATGTTATGTATACATTATTATTTTAAAATCACTCTTAAAAGTATACGCTTTATCACACCCTGAAAAAGTGGAGTCATAACTATCCTATCGTATGAGCCATCCTAAAATAGAAATTAACCTTACAGTTTCTATCTTAAACCTAGTTTACACTAGGCATACTTAATCCTACTCCTTTGAAGTATTTAATTTGATATTTGTTTGTTATAAACTTATGGAATAATCTTTTAAAAAAATTTATTAAAAATAAAGTTGAAATTTGACTTTACAAAAGAGTGGTAGTAAATCTCAGAAGTACATATCATTTCATATATAAACTAAAATATTGAAAACTACTAAATCCCTTGAGGAGTCTTCTATAATTTTCCTTAAAAGTTAAGAAAGTTGTTATTAAGGACAGTAACTAGCTATTTCTTATTACATCTTATTCCCTATCCTAGTATGCTAGTGCTGGGGTTTTGGATAGGTACTTTCAATCTATTCGAAACCTACAAAATAAACTATAGGGGAATGGGTAGCAACTTGCTCAATAAGTGAAGTGAATATAGAAATATGCATTTAGCACATTACAAGTAAGGTTTTCAACTAAGTTAGTTAGATGGAAAGAATGTACAAACAAATATCATTGCACAACATTAACTAGTCCGTTATGAGGTAAGAGAAATTGCACTTACTCTAATCTGGCTTAAGGAGATTGACTTTATGTACTCACAAATCGAAACTAAACCAGGGCTTATGTAATAGAGAACACCGTCATCCCGTGACTACCTTCGAACTACGACTCCTAACCTTGTCATGATCTACTCTCTTGTCACTTAGTTCGGCTAAGGGTAGGGAAATGATCATTTCAGCTATTCTTATTGAATGGAGTCCGTGTTTAACTCGAGAATCCTAGCCGTTACCTCTAGTGGGTTGTGATGCGTTTTAGGTTAGGTGTTAAGTTAAGTTTGAGTTAGTTCAATTTTAGAGTGATCAATTAAGCTTAAATGATTCAAGCATAATATTCATAGAATAACCATAACATAAAGCTTAGCTTCCATTACAGCAAATCAAATCTTAAACACAAGCGCTGTATATGTACAAATAGTTAACTACAATCACAAGTAAATACATGCAAAAGTCTTTAGATATTTTAAAATAATACCACAAAGTGTTGTGAAGCATTGATCTTAGTTACCTGTCTTGACACTTACTATAGAAGAATCGTATCATCAATGCTTTATTCACTGAGAGACCCTATATATATACAAAATCCATATTTAGTTTACGTAGGAGCTATGAAAACGTTATGGTTTTATCTACTTTTTTATTTCCTTCTAAAGTTATATATATAAATATATGAGAAAAATGCATAAAACCCTCCTAAACTTTACCTCAAGTGCAGATTTTTCCCATAAACTTTCAAAGTGTGGTTTTTGACCCCCCTAAACTTTTATAAATTAGTAAATAAGCCCTGTAACCCCCTTAAACTTTGATTTTGATGTGTAAACACCCTTTAAACTTTGATTTCTGTGTATAAATATCCTCTAAACTTTGGTTTTGATGTATAAATACCCTCTAAACAACATATAGTTCTCAACCTAAGAGGTTATTTGTCAATTTATGAAAATTTAGAGACAAAAAACCATACTTTAAAAGTTTAGGGGGCAATTCATACTTAAGTTAAAGTTTAGGGGGGTTTTATATAATGTCTCCTAAATATATATATCTAACGTATCTTATTATTTTTCTTATATAATGAAATATAGTTTTATCATATAAGTTAAGTTATTAAGTATCGATAATATATATAGTTATACTATTACTTATAATATATCGTTTCGATCGAATTGAAACGTACTTTTAATCAGTCAAATTATGTTTCAATTACGATGAGGTGTTATTGTAGTATGTAAATTCTCATAATATTGTAAAGATATAGGTTATGTTACCTAAGATTATTTGATTTTAGTAAAAGTAATGTCATTAAGTTTGTATGAACCTGACGATACATACTACTACCCTATTTCGAGAGATGACTTTTAAGGGGTATTTCTAGTTCCTAATATACATATACGTTCCTATAATAAGTATTATTGTATTATTTTCATTTTATGTAAATGGACTATATTTTATATAATTTTACTAATTGTGTAATATCTAACTCTAATATGTGTATATCATAACCCGATCATATAACTATCACTAAATATGTTAAAAATTCATTTTTACCAAATCTAACTATCATGTATATGTATAGGTTTTATTTCAATATTTATCAATTTTTAGCCTGTTATTATTAAAAATATGCCTTGGTTTGTAATTTAAACTATTTTACTAAGTAAATTCGTAATAAATAGGTTGGGTAACCAAATAATACCTCGAAAATTTCTATAAACTCCTAAAAATATGGGGAATTTAGTTAGTACATGATTCCATGCTATCGGGTTTATCACTTATATATACGTATTTACGTTTTAACCCTTAAATCATGATTACTTACACAAATAATACTATTTTTTACACAAAATAATTTCTAACAATCCCCAATATCACTACAAGTGTCTAGAGGTTAGTAATTACCAATTTCATTAATTAATTTAATAAAAATCTATTTATTTCATCATTTAGCCTTATTTTTAGCCATTTTTAGGGTAAAAAATTATAATAAATATTACACATAGTTAAATTAAAAATCTAATTACTTAGCAACTAAATACATATCATAAGTATTATATACAAAAATCTTGAGCTAGAAACTACATCACTTAGTATATTTATTTTGAATTTCAAATTTCGGATGAATAGTAACTTATTTAAGCAAGTTCATAAATTATTCTAAATTTTACAAAAATAAAAATACTACACGAAAGTATATCTCAAATAACCTAAGAACGTGTTTTTTTTCATAATTTTTTTAGATAAATTTAGTATTTTTAGAAAATAAAGCAAAAATAGGGCAGAATTGGATTTGATCTATTTGTTGATACTTTGGCTATCATTGATCAATGGAAGCTTGACGGAAGGGTGGTAGTTGGGTTTTGACCTTTAACAAGTTGGGTGGCTTGTGGGGTATTTTACGTGGCCTTAGTAGGTCAGCAAGCCAATGCATGAACAACTTAGGTCAGATTTATCAAGAGGTTTGCCACTTCATCAAGTCTCCCGTTAATACTTCTAGGGGTTCTTTGAGAATGTTGTCCATAGTGGAGTGTCATCTCCTATACCAACATTTACACTCGAGTTCGTCATTTTCTCCACAAATTCAAAGTTCACACAAACACTTTATGAAATTAACAGTTAGCAAACACAATAGCTAAGATGAACATAGTAATTTGTTCTGTTTTATATACGCAAAATAAAGTATAAGTAGAACTTCAAAAACCAACTATAGCTCAAACAAAACCTCCACTCTAATACCAAGATAGTGCAAATCGTGACTAAAAATAGATAAGGCCAATCGCTGAATGGGTCCAAGCTTATAGAAAGCTCGAAAAGAAAGTGATGGGAAAGTGCAAAAGGACAAATGCGAATGAAAAAGTAAGCAAAATCCATGAATAGCTTCAAAAGATATAACGCATCAATGGAACTTTCGAGAACTCATAGCATAATTCGATATGATGCAAGAATCCGTCCGATGAGGTTACTCGCCACCTAACCTTACTCAAGGGTTAGGATTAAAGTAATGTTGAGAGTAAACAAATAGTGTTTACGTAAAGAAAAAGTACTCAAGTGTATTAATAGTAATTCAGTTCTAATGTTTACAACTACAAGTACAAGGGTATTTATACCTATAAGTTAGGGCAACTTGCCCAAAAGGAAAAAGACAAAAGGGGCAATTTTTAAGGGAGTAATACATAAGATACAAAAGGGTAATAATAAATATACAAGGAAAGCAATCATCAGTGCAACAGATTCTATACATGATACTATATACGTGGTGATGCTATATTGGTGATGCTGTTGGATGATGTGGATAAAAAGTACGGATAGCTTGCTTGTTTGAGCAAGGATGGCCTAGTTAGTCTAGACTCTTTCTCTTGGCATCTTGGTAGGGGTACGACCGAGTAAGTAATTAGCTAGGCATATGTGAGAATAAAGACGGGCTATTATCTTGGCCTTCTACTTCTTAGCACACAACATGCAAGAAATAAGCAGTCATTCAACTTGGCAGGCAAAATAGGTCAACAAGGAGATACTCGACCTCCGCATGAGTCGACTGGAATAGGAGGATTCGTCTTGTCAATCCCTTTAGTCCTTGGGCTCAGCTGTGGGTCAGTGGTTTGATAACTCAATTCCCATCATCTACAATGCATTATACCCATGGAATCAGTGTACAGGTTTTGGTAAAACCTTTGACTTCCATTTGTCTTTCGTTCTTTTGATAGGTTTGGACCAATCTCAATGTTGTCACCCTTATCATTTCTTGACATGACATATCATGGTAGAGGCTTATAAGACCCATTTTAACAATCTATTTAACAATTTTGATGGGAGAAGGAAGGTGGAATGTTCGGAGTCATTAAGAGGAAGGTCAATGATATGACAAATAAAGCATTTTATACGGAAGTTGATATGGAAGTTAAAAGTGCAGTTTTTTTAGTTAGGAGGATTGAAGGCACTTAGGTTTTATGGTTTTTTCAAGAGTTTTTTCTTTTCTTTTCTTATTTTTTTTTTTTGAAAAGCTTTAGGATGTTACTAGAAGATCAATCACTAGAGTTATCAAATCTTTCTTCAAAAAAGGACTTGCCCTCCATCTTTGAATAATAATGACTTGATTTTGATTCCAAAATTCCTAACCCTTAAAATATTTCTCAATTTCATCTTATCAGTCTATATAAGTGAATCCATCTCTAAAAGTTAAAGTGCTTTCAATTCAAACAAATGATTTACAACAATATCACGATTACAAATGAAGTATTCCATTTCATAGAAAATAAGAAAAAGGGGTAAAATATTCTTTTTGTGCACTAAGTTGATATGAACAAATGATCAAATACAATGGGATTTTTAAGAGGAAAAAATAATGCTTCTTAAATATGGTTTTGATGTTGCTCAAGTGGTTGGGTAATGTATTGTCTTTTTATAGTTTGTTAATGTGGTTGTTAATGGTAAGAAGGTGAGTAAAGTAATAGCTAAAAGGGGTTTGAGGCAAGACAATCCTCTATTGTCTTATCTCTTCATACTAGTTGTTGATATCTTGTATAGGGGGATCGAGAAAATGATTTTTGAGTGGTCATATAACTGATCTATCTATTAAAGAGTCGTAGCCTATGATATCTCACTTGTTTTTTCGCAAATGATTCTTTGTTTTTCAAGGAAGCAAAGGTGGAGGAGATTAAGAAGCCATGCACCCTTTTTCAAACATACTACAAGGCCTCAAGTTAAAAGGTGAAACTTGAAAAGTCAAGTGATTCCTTTGGTAGTAATATTGAAGCAAGTGTCAATGGAAATAAAAATAATGCTGGAGGTTAATATGATGAAGGAGTCAAGTTATACTCTAGTCTTTTTACACTTTGGATGTGATTTGAATATGACACTCTTTCCTCTGCAAAATAAAGGATTACATAAAAGTTAAAAGGATGGAAACAATGTTTGCTTAACAAAGCAAGAAGGGAGGTCTTAATTAAGTTAGTAGATTCGACTATTCCAACTTACTCATTGACTCATTTTACATTTGTAGACACTCTATTTTTATCCTTTTTAATTTTAGAATAGGATAAAAGGTCTAAATTTAGAAAAATGCAAAAAAAAAAAAGAAAGAAAATTTAGAAAAAATCACAAAAATAGAAAAATTGGAAAAATCACAAAAAATATTTTATAAATTAGAAATATACAAGAAAATATAAAAATTTAAAAAGAAGAAGAAGAGGAGAATAAAAAAAATTAAAAAGAAACAGAGATAGTTTTAAATTAGAATAGGAATTTTGGGCATGAACTTAAATTTAAATCTAGCTTGAGCTAACATAATTCATATATGCAATTTAATTGTATAAATGAATAAGACATAAGCCAACGGTCTATTAATAATACACTTGCACTTTGATAGAGGAGACCGGGGTTTAAATCTTACTATCGGTGCAAAGTACCTTTTATATTTCTTCACATAATGCACTTGCCACATGTTAAAAAAATCATTGGGTAATGTGTCTGGTTACGACACTTGGTGTTTTATGATTAGACCACAAGCTAATGTGGCACCACATGGCACCACATCAGCCATGTCATCCACGTGGCATGACACGTCATAGACACGTTAACTGTCCTCTCGCCACGTTATCAGCTGTGTGTCATTTCAAGACACGTAGCACGATGCCACTCGATCGCGTAGCTGATGTAGCGCTATGGTAGCATCTCTTCCTCGCATTTTCCTCCTCTCTTTTTTCTTTTCTCTAGAAATTCCCGCATATTCCTCCCTGGTTAGGCAACTTTAACATTGATTCTAAGCCCTTATTGTTGCAATTTGGCTAAATTAATGGCGAAATTGCAAACTATGCGAGGAATACTGCAATTTGAACCTAAGAATTCATCTTAATTTGTCCATTTAATCAGTCAAATTTGAATCCAAAAAGTTGAAAACATCAGCTCCATAACTTAAGCTTTTTCTTGACCGAACATAGTTGGAAGCTTAGGATTGATTTCTAAAGTTGCTATAGATGATGAATGGCAAGAACAGGCTCCAATAAATGACCTTTGACTATCAATTACATGGATTTTTTTGCTTTTGTCGAGCATTGAAGTAGGTTAAAGGAAGAGTTGTCATTTTTGAATTAATGACTGTTATTGACTTCCTTTCTTTGATTCAAACTCTAACCTTATAAATAGGAGCTCGAACAAGCATTCGAATACACTTACTCTCTCCCAAGCACTTTCTCCCTCGAACTCTCAAGCTTTCTCTCTATACTACTGTCTCTCTCTCTCTCTCTCTCTCTTCTTGAATTGCTCTAACCACCTCCATGCCATGCAACCACCATAGTTGAACCTCTCATGGACCCAAGCTTCTTAACGTGACCAAACCCAACCATTGCTATGACCTCTGAAGCCCTTATCGAACCGAACCCAATTTGTTACCACCAATCCCTAACTACCATGCTCCCTTACCTCTTTAGCCACCACTCAAAACAAAACTAACTACACTACATGCCTCTTTACTCTTCAAAATCCCCAATCCAACTCTCCATCTACACCTAGTAGCCACCACTGCTACCAAAGCTCCACCACTACCGACCACCCATTTCGAAAACCACTCAAAACACTCCATTAGCTTTAATGTTTGTCCTACACTAACCCCCATCCCCCGAGTTGTTGTTGCTCATCCTTAGTCCATGACCTTACTGTCTAAGAGCCTTGACCCGTGCCTGATCCGAGTTTGACCTGCTACTTTAAGACTTGTAAGCTCAAAGCCCTTGGTTTGATCCTAATTTTGTTGGTTGCTTTGTATTTTTTTTTTTTTAATTTTATGTAAATTTTTTTTTTTCATTGTAATTGTAACTAAAGAGAGAGAGAGAGAGAGAGAGAGAGAGAGAGAGAGAGAAAAGAAAGAAAAAGGCAAAGAAAAAAGAAAAGAAGAAAAAAATGGGGAGTTTAGTTTGTTTTTTTATTTTTTTCGATAAAATAAAAAATATATAATAAATAAAAATAACAAAAAATGAATAATTAAATAATAATAAAGGTAAAAAAAAAAAAGGGTTTTGTAACTTAAAGAAACACATTTTCCAACAAAAATAAAAATGAAATCAGCCTTTTTCAAAACTAGGGCCTTTTTTAGAATTTTTAAAATAAAACCAAACTTTAGGACCCTTTAGAAATTTTATTTAAGCTAACTCAAAATGGGTTAAAAATGTAAACTTAACAATTTTAGAATTAAAATCAACTCACTTGCTTAAAAATTTTATAAAAAAAAAAAACTACGTACGTCTAATCTCGACTAGTGAGTACGTAGGTACCTCCAAGGCAATGTAAAAAATGAAAAAACTTAATTTTTCCATTTTAGTTTAATTTTTTCAACTCAATAAAATAAAGTCTAGTTTATTCTTTAATTAATTTTTTTCAAAAGGTAATTTTAAAAATTTATCCTAAATTCGAAAAGTCAATGGTACTATAAGGGTTTAAAAAACTAACCCTTAGACTCAATCTTTGTTTTTTCTTTTTGAAACCTTTTTTTTTTTTTTTGGTTTTCCTTGTATGAATCAGTATTTAGATTAAAATGAGTCTATCATTTTGGTTTTGATCTAAACCATTTCTCAACCCTAATGGGGTGGCAACTCCTTTTGTTTATAAAATTCTTTTAAAAAACCAATCTTCCTTAAGCCTTAGTCAATGACCAATATTAAACGAGTAGAGTTTAATATTGTTGGGTTAAAGAAAATAAATAAACAATCGAGAAAGATCAAAATTAACAGTTTACCGACTCCACTAAAGACTTCAAGAAGGCTAGCCACCTAACCTTCCAAATTTAAAAATAATTTTTTGAAATCACCTTACTAAATGTAATTTATTTATTTTATTTATTATTGTTTTGCATGTTTTTATATTAACTTTTGATTTTGCAGGGTTAAGTTTTATTTAATCATTGGTGGGGTGGGGGAATTTATTTTATACATCATAATGCATGGTAGAAACGATCAAACTGGGTCGTATTAAGAACGTAAGATTAGGGGACTATTGTGTAAGCTCTGGGTGCCATAGTGTAACTATCACTCGAGGTTGATTAAACTACCCCTACTTAAGCTTAATATAATCAATGAAGGTGTTTTTAAAACAAGTGAGGTCACAAAAACTTAAGAACATTTAAAACTTACCCTTTATGCATACACCACATTTAAGAACTAACAAATAATCAAGCGAGATGAAAAAGAAAAAAGAGGAGAAAAAAAAGAAATGACAACTCAAAGTTTCTTTAGTTTCCCTTATAATTTCACTAGTTGTAAACATAGATTTGATGTAAATAGGTTTTCTGTTTTATTTTGTGACTCTATTGTAAATAGTGTTTTCAAGTCTTGTAACAACATTTTCTTTGTAAATTGTTTCAGAAAATGATCTGCTCATCCAACTCTACCCATTTTAGGGAAAGGTTTGTTGACAAGCCCATCAACTTAAAGTTTGCTCTAGACCAGTGGTTTCAGCACTTCAACCTAAGGGAACAGGAAATCGTCACCAACTAGATCATGCCCATTTTGTCACTTCCCAAGGTAAAAATCTAGATAAACTTAATTAAGGCCTTAACCAATTTCTGGGTACTCGAAGAAGTAGCTTTTTGAGTTGGACCTCACTTAATTAGTCCGACACTTGAAGAATATACTCAATTACTTCAAGCCCATCCCTTAGAAGACATATATACTCCAAACTTGGAAGTCGATCCAGTGAACACATTTTCAACATTCTTAGAGGTTAGAAAGGCTAAAGTAAATAAGGCCCTAAAATGCTATAACGGGAACTATGTCACGCTCCGAAGTAGCAGAGTCATAACAATATTCTAGGATAGAAGTTAACCTTACAGCCGCTATTTTAGACCTGATTTACACAAGGCGTCCATAACTAACTCACTTTGAAATAAACAGTTTATAAATTAAACATGTTATTTATCTATGAAATTATGAAAAATACATATTTACACTAAAATAACCTAAGTATGTTTACAAGATTTAGTAACTTAATCATAATCTACTTAAGTGATACATAAATCGATACTAAAAGCTTTTAAAGATAAAATTTAAATTTGAAAGTGTAATTGATTCTCAGGTTTATATCTTTACTTTCTAGGATCTAGCAGTTGCTAACTTTAAGGTAGTTATATAATCACTTCTTAGTGAGTACTTTAACAATATCTATAAGGATATGAGTAACTAAATGTTTAGTAAGTTAAGACGGAGACTTAAAACTATACATTAAACATAAATAAGGTTATCAACTAAATTAGTTAAATGTAATGCATGTATAAGCAAATACAATTGTACGACATTATGTAGTATGTTGTAAGATTAAAAAAATTACACTCGCTCTAATCTAGGTTAAGGAGTTTAGCATACATATCAATAGCTCATGACCAAACCTAAGCTTGTACAATGAAGACATCGTAATTTTCGTGATTACTTTCGAACCATTGACTTTACTCTAGCTGCAACCTCCTCTCTTATCATTTAATTCGATTAAGGATGAAGAAGGGACCCATTTTGCTATTTAGTATTATCCTTCTTGAAGGAGTAGGTATTTGGTTGGAGAACCCTAAATGTTGCCCCTATTAAGTTGCTATGCAAGTTTGTTTTAGACCTACAAGTCATATATTTAGTTAAATCTAGTTTAAGGTATTCAAGTATTTCATATAAATCACACAATTTTCAATCTAAAACATCAATCCAGAATCATATAATCAAATCCAAAAATACATATACACAGGCATGTGCACAGTCAATTATCTAACAAATATAATCAAGTATAATCTTAAGCCTTTGAGCAATACTCCAAAATACAATAAAGTATCAATCCTAACTTGCTTGGACTTCCTGTTTGCTCACTCAAGATGCAATTCGCACAGACTATTGTCGATAATCTCTATAATATAAATGTTGTTTTAGTTCCATATAACTACCATAGATAGGTTTTATTTTATAACTCATATTATTATCTTTAGTTTATGGTTTTACTATACCTAATTATTCAGGTTTTTAAATCTCTTACAATTATTTTCTTTTAGGCTAAGTTCTAATTCAGTTTTCGAATTGGTTTCTAAATTAAATTCTAATTTAGTTTTAATAACGGGTTTTATACGTGAACTTTATGAACTCATTCCGACCCAATATGTGAAATTAATCACATTACATCTAGGTATCCTAAATCTCATATTTAGCCTTTAACCAATGTTTTGGTTGGTATAATACACTATGTTCTTAATTTAATTACCGAATTAGCTCTAAATATGAGAAAAATTTACATTTTTCGTATAATTGCCTAAGCTTATATTTTATATCAAATTTCTTTTATATTTTTATTACTATAATATTAACAATTTTGACATAATATTTCCTACTAATTGATTTCATATATATATATATATATATATATACATATTATGTGTTATTACATAGTTCATACCTAAATCACTTATCTAATATTCTAACACTACCTATATCATTCTTCATCATCCAATAACATATCAAGATGTCTAATTATATTCTAAATCAAAATTTATACCTAATTTACCGTAAATCATGAAATTAGCTTATTTATACCCTTTTACCCATTATTTATCATATAATATACATACTACATACTTCTAACACTCCAAATACTAAAATATACTATTATATTAGTAATTAACATCCTAAAACACCTAATTACATACTAAATTAGAATTTTTACCAAATTAACATTAAATTACAAAATTAAGCCCAAATATTGCCTTTTATGCATGATTTTAAGGCTTAAAAATTAAGTAAAAATTTAAAAAAAAATTAATTTAAGAAAAACTCTTCATAGTATTATAATATATATCCTAAATAGTCTATACAAAAATTTTGGGTTCAAAACTAAACTACTAAGGTCATTTGTTTATAAATCGAAAATAAGCTCGAGTTTAGGGGTTTCTTAAGAACTAGATATCATGGGACCTAATTTTATCAAAATAATATACATACAAAAATATCTCAAAATACTAAATTTTATAATTTTTCAGAATTAATTAATATTTTTAATAAATAAAGAAAAATCGGAAGGAAAATTCAAACTCACTGACCTTACTTGCTTTAGCCACCGTAGCCTTGTCAGCCGATCTAAGTACTGCCACCACCGTTTAGTGGTGGTGGCCATCCACTCCTAGGTGGTTGTTAGTCATAGCTTCCTCTTATAACCCTTAATTATATATTAATTTTCTAATTTTGGTAAATTTGGTTTTTCCTCTCTTTTCTCTTTTCCTTAAATTTTTCCTGATTTTAAACCGGCCAAAATAAGTTTTGATGGAGGTTTTTTGAATTTATAGGGCTACTTTGGTGTTTTGTTTAATTTTCTTTGTGCTAAGTATCCTTATCCTTTCTTTATTTTACTTTCTATTTGTCTCAATTTTATTGGATAATTTTCTTCTTTAATTTTCAACTTGCTACGACCCATTTCTAGATAATTTCACATATTTCTATAATTTTCTTGATTTTTCCTTAATTTTTATGAATTTTCTTTAATTAATTAGTATTGTTTTAGTATATTTTGAGAATTTCAAGTAATTTTGTCTATTTTTATCTACATGTAAATATATATAGTATAAACAAATACTTATAAATCTTATTTACATTATTTTATGATTTTTAGTATATATATAATTTATCTCTATCGATTCATTAGTTATCAAAACTTGTTTTACAAATTTTTAATAAATAACGAGTAATATACATTAACTTAATATTATAATAATTAATTATTAGCCTATATCCAAACTTATGGGGTTACTTTTACTAATATTTCTAATTCTATTGTAAAATTTAGGCTTGATTGAATAATTTATGCAATCACCATAAATTTTACAAACCATTTTTTAAACCAATTGATTGCGAGTTGATCACCAATTTTTTGAAGACCTCACAAACTGCATCAAGTTAGAAGACTTAAAAGCTTAGTTCACAACTGAGACCAGTTCTAACAAACGAGCTACCTTTTGTTGTAATCCCCAAGATTGGAGATAGAATAGAATTAAGGCTTTTATCTTTACCACATTTGGGACTATCCTATTCTTAAATGGAAAGTTCATCATCTACTTTAGGGTCGTAGAATTAGTGAGCCAATTCCTTGAAGGCAAGTCTTATGTCCTAGCCCTTCTTGTAAAATAAATTAGAAGCCTGAACATCTTGGAAAAGAAAGACGATGGTGCTCTAAAAACTAGCATGGCATTACTAAATATCTAGTTGGTAAGCCACATGAAGTGTTTTGGGCTTGACTTAATTAGAGGAGAATTCACCCTCAAGATTGATTTAATTGATTCCTTTGTTGATAAAGTCCATCTATTAGAAGAGAAGTTCACCTATTGTTGGGTTAAAGTCTTGCGAAACTTCCAAGTCACTAATATCTTATGGATAGCTAGGTAGAGCAACTTCAAAAGAGTCATCTTGGTTTATAAAGGTTATTAATTAGTACCCTTAATTAGGATGAAATGGTATATGGGCTATTAACTTAACAACATGATCAAATAGCTTAGGGGGATTTAAGACATAGTTTACAAGCCCCAATTAGATATCACAACCCTTGATTATGAAAATTTTTATCTACTAATGCCACAAAAGATATCTAAACTATGGGTGATCAAGCAACTGTAGGAAGCAAGGACTGTTAGCCCTAATATAGATCTAGAAGAATGGATGGGAGAAGTGAAAAAGCATAGGGTCACCAAAAAATATCTATACAATCAACTCCATAAGGCAGGGGAGATCTAGTATTGAGTGTTAAACGTCATATAGCCCACATCAGTCGAACCAAACTCTGAAATCAAACCTACATGGATTAAGTACAAGCCCGTGTAGAAGTTATCTACAAAGAGCATGACATGTAGGAAGATCTCTTTCAGGAATCCATATAGTGTTCCCAAGCCTTAAAACACCAATTGAAGATGACCCAAAAAAGGCTCAAAGAACTTGAAGAAACAGATGAGCTTGGCTTAAGAAAGAGGAAGGAAGCACCAGCAAGACCGAGCAAACAGTAGAGAAGAGCACTAGCCAAGTGCCAAAGGGAAGACAAGAGGATTTAGGAATAAAAGAGTTTTTTTTTTTTTTTAGCAATATGTTTTTCTTTTAAAATAAATGTAAAAAGGAACTCTAAAAGCTAAAAAATAATGAATAAAGTTACCATCTTGTTGATTAATTATCGATTCTACTTTTTTGTATTTGTGTGCCATGCATCTTTGCATTTTACTTGTACCTTTATTTATTTATCTATTCATTTATTTATTCATTCATGTCATTTCTTTAAAATATACATATGCTAACTTGTTAATAAGTAATCTTAAACTAGGTCGCAAAAATAGCTCCCAGGCATCAAAACTTTTAGAGAAATCTTATCCGAACCCGCTCTCAACCCAGGATGGCCAATCAAGGAAATGGTAACATCAACACTAAGAACGACAACAACGATGTCAACCCTAAAGTCATTGATCCTACTAAGTTGAGGTTTCACTCCTTGGACCAAAACAGTAGGGAAAATCGTAGATTAGTGGAGCTTCTTAGTTGATAGCATTGCTTTGCTCAGATCCATAGCACCACTAAATGAAGAAAGCTTTAAAGCTTGATATGAAAAGTGTGTCGAAGCCCTATCCTTGGAAGCAGAAGAGGCATATCCTAAAGTTAACCTGACCTTTGTCTAAAGGTTAACCTTACCTTTGAACCCAACACTTACTCATTCTTGGTCAATACAAAGCTAAAAATTAACCAAGATAGACTAAAAGAATTAGAGAGGCTACTGACCCAGCAAATTACTAAAAAAATGAAAATGCTCGAAGGTTATGATGGTTTCGAGTAGGATGATATTATAAACCTCTTTGCTTACGATTATGGAAATTTCCTTGAAAAGTTTAAGGTATTAGATTTTGAGAAATACAATAGGATTGGCTACCTTAAACTACACACCAGATTGTATGTATGAAAGATGGGCAAGTATGTACAATACAACCAACTGATGATACAAACTTTTCAAAATAGCTTAATGGGCCCCACTTTTACTCGGTATGCCTAACTAGATTTGAATTAAGTGAATATACGGGAGAAGTTGGCTAGTGCGTTCTACGAACAATACAAATTTAATGTTAAAGTAGCACCAACCATGATGGACTTGGTTGCCTTACAAAAAAGAAATAACGAATCATTCAAGGAGTACACCTAAAGATGGGGATCCCTAACTGCAAGGGTATCTATCCCCATGATCGAGAAAGAGCCGACTTCTACCTTTATTAATACTCTAGAAAGGCCCTACTTTTCCTACTTGATTAGTTAGTCGTCCTCTAGTTTTGTAGAAGTGGTGGTTGCAAGATGCCAGATTGAAAGTACTATTGCTTCCGATAAACTATAAGAGCCATTAGATAGAAGATTGCCCTCTACAAAGCCCACTAACAGTAAGCCTAAAGATGCCAATGTCGGTATGGCGAATTCAAGCAACAGGCCCAATACTAGAGTCTCCTTTAAAACAAATCCTTTACTAGTTCAACAACAATTCTAAAGCCAGCCTCAAGTTAACAAGGCCCCAAGACAGTTCACTAAGATACTAGTCCCTCTCAACCAAGTCCTTAAAAAGTTGAGGAAAGGTAATATGATCCATTTTGAGCTTCCCAATGAAAGATACAAGCCAAGGGTTTTTTATCCTAACACAAAATGTCAGTATCATTTGGGGTAAGTGGGTCATTTGACCCACTCATGCTAGAGATTAAAAAGTAAGGTTCAAGACCTAATTGATGAAGGCTTAGTCTAGCTTGACTTTGTAGAAGCCCCAATCCTAAATGTTAACAATAACCCTTTGCCCAACCATGGCCCTATCATCAACATGATCTTTGATCATTTGGATTTTGTTGTCAATATGATCGTTTCCAACCGAAACCCCATGGTCTATAAATTCTACAAATCAAAGGAGAAACGAGCTCTAAAGATAAAGAGGTATACCTTCCATGTACTAATAGCCTTGAAAAATTATAAAGCTGCCCCATTCAACTACCAAGCAGTTAATTAGGGGCTATCAAGTTCACTCACAGGAGGGATTACCTGCTTAGGTAAAGTTTATGACCCAAAAGAAGACCTTAAAAGGAAAAAATGTACTAGAGGAATCAAGCAACCAACTGATTGAATATGAAGAAGGATTGTCTGCCTTCACCAAGATGATTAAATCAAGTTAGTATAAAATAATGGATCTACTCACTAAAACTCCAGCATAGATATCTCTTATGGGTTTATTGATGGCATCTGAATCACATCGGGAAACTATATTTTAAACTCTAAGGGAGGTTAAGGTCCCTTGTGAAATATCAGCCAAAAAGATGGCATTAGTTACAAACTCTATCCTCACCAAAGATTAGATTTCTTTTTCTACTAAAGAAATAGGTAAGGAAGATAATTAGCATAGTAAGCCTCTCTTCATAGTGGTAAGAGTCAACAATATAATCATAGCTAGAGTGTTCATTGACAATAGATTATCATTCAATGTTTGCCCTTTTGCTACCCTAGACCTATTGGGCATTGATGCGACCGCCATCAAGTCAAGTTCTATAACAATCAAGGCTTTTGATAGGTCCAGGAGAGAAATCATTGGGAAGATTGACTTACCAGTTGACATTGGCCTTTAAACTTTCACTATTTCGTTCCAAGTCCTAAACACCCCGAGGTCCTTCGACCTCTTATTAAGAAGGCCCTCGATTAATGCAGCAGGGGCTATACCTTCAAGTTTACATTAGAAGGTCAAGTTCATCTCAAATGACTAAGCCATAACAATTTTGGGTGACCAAGATTATGAAATATATAAAGAAATGGCCATACCCTACATTAGTGCAGAGGAATAGAGGCACTTTGGCTCCAAATGTTTGCAGAAGTATGCATGATTGCTAATCAAAGGAAGGATGAGAGGTCAAAATTTAAGGAAGGGCAGATTATTATTTACGGGCTTGGCTATATTCCAACTCTAATGGAAGAGTTGCAAAATAAACAAGCGAAGGACAAAAGAGGTGATAAGTTGTATCATACCTTGATGACCTTTTCGCTACTAATAGAGACATTCGTTCAAGTTGATGTTCATACACCGAAATCTGCCAAAGAGGACACCCCCTACAAAGATAAACTAGAAAGCCCATCCTATAAGCTCCAACATTCGAATAACTGATTTTCTATCCCTATGAATGGCAATAAGTCTTCTATAGTGTAAAGGATGAATCACGGTTTAGTATTTTCTTGAGTTTTGTAATAATTACCTTTTTATAATCATGTATTTGAGAGAACTTTCTAATCTAATAAAAAATCAATTTCCATTCTCTTCATTATACTTCACTCCTTCTTTACTTACACTCTTTCCTTTACAAACTTTTTTGGCCTAAATTCAACGCTCTGAATAAAAACTAGGGATACCTCATGCAAATAAGTGATGAAAATATTAATTTCATTTTTGGCCCTGTTAGGTTAGTCTTCGAGGGTGATGTCAATGATCATAGTGATATACAAGAAAACAAAAGAAGACATGAAATGAGTAGAATTTCCATTGATGAGACAATTAATGTTGGGATTAATGATAACCCCAAGAATTTGACGATTGGAGGGAGCTTAAAAGAAAAGCAAAAGGTAGAAATAATCACGCTATTGTTTAAGTATCAAGATGCTTTTGCATGGTCTTATGAAGATATGCCGGATTAGATCCGTCAATCGTGGTCCATCGCTTACCCATATGAAAAGATATCAAACCTAAGAAGCAGAAGCTAAAGAGATTCCGGTTAGATATCTTGTTGAAAATTAAAAAAGAAGTTAGAAAGTTACTAGAGGTCGATTTCATCAAAGTGTTTGATTATCCTAAATGGGTGGTCAACATTGTGCCAATGATGAAGAAGAACGGAAAAGTTAGAGTACGTATAAATTTTTGAGACCTTAATCAGGCAACACCTAAAGATAACTTCCATTTGCCCCATATTGATGCCTTAGTAGATAATATAGCTATGAACTATCTCTTCTCCTTTATGAATGGATTCTCCGGATATAATTAAATTTGAATGTCCAATGAAGATAAGGCCAAGACAACTTTCATTATAATTTAAGGCATATTTTGCTATAAAGTAATGCCTTTTAGACTTAAAAATATTGAGGCAACTTATTAGAGAGCACTAGTTGCAATCTTCCATGACATGATGTACAAAGAAGATGAAGTATATGTTGATGATATGATTTCCAAATCCAAAGAGGTAGAAAATCACGCAGAGAATCTGAAGAAGTTGTTTAATAGGTTGAGAAAGTTTCAGCTAAAGCCAAACCTAAAGAAGTGCACCTTTGGAGTAACTTTAGGGAAATTATTGGGTTTCATAACCAGTCAAAGGGTGTTTAAAGTGGATCCTGATAAAGTTAAAGCAATAATCGACTTGCCCTCTCCACACATACTTAAAGAGGTCAGAGACTTATTAGGCTGTTTAAACTACATAGCTCGGTTCATATCTCAGCTTATAGATAGATGCCGTCCCTTATTTAAATTACTAAAAAAGAATGCTAAGATAAATTAAGACAAAGAATGTGAGGAAGCCTTCACAACAATTGAGTACCTCATGAACCCTCTAACTTTGGTAGCTCATAAACTTAGGAAGTCATTGTTTCTGTACTTAACCATATTACTAGAATCTACAGGGTATATGCTCAATCAAAAAGATGAAGAAGGGAAGGAGTGGGTCAAATACTACTTAAGTAAGAAGTTTACAGAAGGGGAACAAAAATATTTTAAAATGGAAGGAACGTGTTGTGCTTTAGTTTAGGTCATGCATTGGCTCAAACAATACATGCTTTATTGCCAAATTGAATTGCTAACTTAGCATGATCCTTTGAAGTACTTGACAAAAAGGACAGCTCTAATTGGTAAAATCGCAAAGTGTCAAATGTTACTGTCAAAGTTTGACATCACATAAGTAAACCAAAATTCAATCTAAAGACAAGCCCTAGCAAATCAACTAGTAAAGAATCCGTCCAAAGATACCCCTCAAGAGGTACAAGTTAGATTCCCCAACGAAACATCTTAGTAATAGAAGGCGATCTTAATGAAAGGAATGATGAAAAGCTCCCGAGATGGAAGATGTTCTTTGATGGAGCTACTAATGTGTCTAAGTGCAGAATTGAGGCAATATTGATATCTCCTAAAGGTATGTAGTTCCTTATAGCTGTAAGGCTCGTTTTCTCATATACCAACAATATTTCTGAATACGAGGCATACATTATGGGACTTAAAATGGCCTTAGATAAGGATATTAAGGAGTTAGAAGCATATGGGGATTCTTTACTCATTATTGGTCAAGCTCGGAGAGAATATAAAACAAATGATCCTAAACTGGTATCCTATCACCAACACTTGACTGAATTAATGGAGAAATTTGAAGAGATCACATTTACTCATGTACTAAGGACTCATAATCAATTTGCTAATGCATTAGCCACTTTTGCATCCATGATCTAAATATTTGGTGAGGTCGAAATTCAACCGCTCATAATTGAAGTTGAAGAAAAACTTGCTTTCTATCTAATGATCAAAGGAACACATGATGAAAAGCATTGGTATCATGATATCAAAATATTCCTACAATAAGGTATACACCCAAATGAAGCTGAGAAAAAGGATAGAAAGGCAATCAAAAGATTAGGTACCTAATTTTTAATAAGTCAATCTACCTTATACCAATGATCATTTGATGGTATGCTTCTAAGGTGTGTAGACAATAAAGAGGCCATGGTTTTAATGAGACAAGATACTATTGGTTAACTATGGAAAGTGACTACATCAAACATGTTAAGCATTGTTACTTGTGCTAAGTTTAGGCAAATAAGATAAATGCCCTGCCTTAAGAATTACACACGCTCTCTACGTCATGGCCATTTCCGATGTGAGGTATATACATCATTGGCCTAAATACTCCAAAGGCATCTAACGATCATCGCTTTATATTGGTTGTTATTGATTACTTTAATAAGTGGGTTAAAACCTCATCCTATTCAAGTGCTACTAAAGAAGTAGTGGCCAAGTTTATCAAGAAAAATATCTTGGCTCGATAGGGGCTTTAGAAACAATCATCAGCAATAATGGTAAAAATCTCAACAACAAGCTTATATCGGAATTATGTCAATAGTTTAGGATCATCTATAGGAACTACAACCCTTATTGACCCCAAATGAATGGGGCTATTGAAACAACTAACAAAAATCTCAAAAGAATAATTGAAAAGATGATTGTTACATATAAGGATTGGTATGAGATGTTGCCATTCGCACTTATAGCCTATCAAACTTCTATCAGAATATCGACAGGGGTAACACCTTACTCTTTAATATATGGCACGAAAGCGATATTATTAGTAAAAGTCGAAATTCTGTCTCTCAGATTGCTATTAGAAACACAGTTGGATGAGGTCGATTGGGTAAAGAAATGTATCGAGCAGTTGAATTTGATTGATGAGAAAAGGTTAACAACCTTGTGTCACAATAAAAAATTTATTTCAACTCAATCTTATACTATTTGGTATCAAAGTTGGTATGGACGAATTTACAATTTTAGAACAATGAAGTCTTAGTGATCATATATAAGGGAGATTGTAAGCAAAGGGAAGCAAGAAAGCAAAAGATAACATTTTGACTTATCAGTGTAATACCTAAAGTTTATGAGCATCACATAGAGCAAGGGCATAGGACAAAAGCAGCGACAATAGGGTTTGACAGAGATATCCTACATTTGTGCATAAAGTCAAGCACATTTTTGAAGGACGGGGTGATGTTGTAGTACCTTATCTATGTGTCTAAAGCTGAAGGAACAAAAAAGTCAAGGATTGGAGTGTCTAATATGTCATTTTGTCGCATGAGTTATATTTGTTATTATCTTTATTCTAGTGGTACCTGTGTCTATTATGTTGTGTGTAGCTGTTTAGTTGAGTTTGTTGCCATGTCATCAGATATATGAAATGGTACGTTGTTTTCTAGAGTCCAAATGTTGTAATTTGAAGTTATAGATGTTAGAAGGGTGTGTCAGCTATTATATGAGTCAGTTGATGTGAGTTATGGTAGAGGGAGATAGTACGGAGGTAATTATTTCAAAAAATAACTACTCTTACTTGTATTTATTGAATTCTAGCATGAAAAGTAAAGACTAGTCCCATTTTACCTTTAAAAAAATAAAGAAAAAAAAAAGAGTATCAGATTTTGTATCTAAGAAATCCAAGGTTTACCTTTAAAAAAAAAGAGAAAAAAGAGTAAGAAATCCAAGGTTCTATTTATGATTGAGCTTTTCATGAAGATCATAGAGTTCTTTCTTCATGAACACGCTATTCATTCGGAACCACTACTGGGAAGTTGCCAATCTCATCCATCCATTGGTTCTCTTTATAACAGGCCCAAAAATGTATTTCAACTTGATTCCGTAACCACCTCTTATCATTATTCTCCTACACACTATTCATTGTGTAATGGTAATGTCACTTTATCTAATATTCTGCACACACAATAGAAATATATAACTTCTAGCATTATGTAAATTAAATAGTGAAAATTCAAAATTTTCTCTTGATTTCCTTCTGTTTCCTTCTTACATACCCAAATACAAAAATAAAATTACATATCTTCTCTTTTCCTTTCCTATCTTCAATTTCAACTCATTTCTACTAATTTTTTCTCCAAAAGTTTGCCAAATACACTGTTAAGAGGAAACTCATAGAGGTATAGCTATTACTTCAAGTCACCAGTGAAAACAACAGCCGTTGCTCCATCATGTAATCAACTGCTACAAGGAAGGAATCCTCATCATTACGTGGAGGAAGTGCAGACGACCTCCACAATCAAACAAAAAGTTCAGTTTACAGCTGTCCATTGAAATATTTCATCTTCATAGAGCATTTCAGAATAATAATGGACTGTCTGCTCAGTCCAAAGAGATGTGAGCTATCGTTATAAGACTAATATCAAGTGAAACGGAAATGGCAGTGCTGTATCTTTTGCTAATCGTTGAACATTCCAGAAAATTAACATGAGTTATTTTGCTCAGTGTATTAATTAAAGAAGGGATGATAAAGTTCATCTCGACGTCAAATAGAAAGCTCAAGTTAACATAGCAGTTTCGGAGCATTGCCAAAGAAATCTTCTCTCGACGAGTAACAATTTTTCTCTCTTCTATCTGGTCAACAGAAAAGCCAGCAATTCTGATGAAAGTAACCCCTAAAACCAAATCTGCATGGTTCATGTCGGTAAACCATCCGGTCCCATGGACAAACCAAATGGTGAAATAGCCTGAGTAAACTGTTTTCTACAATTTCGACAATGTAAAATGTACAGGAAGAATTTGAACACCGCAATTCTGATTCTAGATTTCCAGCAAAAGAACTACCGACCACCACCCAAACAAGCTGCTTCTGGACAGGAAATGAACAGCCTCAAATTAAATAGCGGCTACCTTCGGAACCACTACTGGGAAGTTGTCGATCTCATCCATCCATGGGTTCTTTTCCTTCTCTGGCTTGATGGTTCTTAGAGCTTTCCAAACAGCACTATTGCACTTGAACCCTGATCCAAATGCAATCTGCCATGTTCGGTCTCCCCTTCTAACTCTTCCCTTTGCTTCTGAGTAAGCCAGTTCATACCACAGGGAACTGCTTGAGGTGTTGCCAAAACGATAAAGAGTCATCCTAGAAGGTTCCATATGCCAATCCGATAACTGCAAGTTCTTTTGCACCTCATCCAGAACAGCTCTCCCTCCAGCATGAATGCAGAAATGCTCGAAAGCCAACTTAAAATCAGGAATGTAAGGCTTAACCTTCATCTTCAGGACTTTCTTCCCGACTAACGTGGCAAAGAACAACAATTGCTCAGACATTGGCAAGACAAGAGGCCCCAAAGTGGTGATGTTGGTTTTTAAAGCTTCACCAGCCACTGCCATGAGATCCTTCGACAGTGTAACACCAATTTTCCCGGTCGAGTCTTCTTCCTGTGTAACACAGGCAAAGCACTTATCATCAGCTCCCTTGTGGGTGCGAACTGTGTGTACAAGTTGGTATTTGGATCTCCATCTGTCTGACCTTCTGTTTGAAAGAAGAATAGCAGCTCCTCCCATTCTGAATAAGCAATTTGAGAGAAGCTTTGAACGGTCATTTCCTTGGTACCAATTCAAAGTGATATTCTCCATGCTAACAACCACCGCATATGAGTTAGGGTTGAGCTGAAGGAGGTGCTTTGCCAGATCAATCGAGATTAGACCAGCACTGCAACCCATGCCACCAAGATTATAGCTTATTATATTCCCCCGCAATTTGTAATGGTTAATGATCATTGCAGAGAGGGAAGGGGTAGGATTGAACAGGCTACAGTTCACAATCAAGATTCCAATGTCCTTAGGCTTTATGCCAGTCTTAGCAAAAAGCTCATCAAGAGCTCCAAACATCACTGTCTCAGCTTCTTTCCTCGCTTGCTTCATACAAGGATTTGGAGGAATTCTCATAACAGCCTCGGGCAGGTAAGTTGATTCCCCTAGACCTGATCTTTCGAGGATCTTTTTCTGGAATGCCAAAGTGTCCTCCGTAAAATAGCCAGTCATTCCGGACTGGTCCATGAACATCCTTTTGGTGCATTTCCGAGATTCTTCTGGCTTGTAGCAAGAGAAATTAACAAGATATACAGGGCGCGGACGGGTGACAAAGTAGAGGGTGGATAAAAACACAAAGAGTGTTGAGCATAGGATAACTGATATCAAATTGTATTGTAGATGAATCCAGATATCATGAAGATCCTCAAGAGAAAAAGTAGAGATCTGCGCAGCAAGTACCGCGACTAAGGGCGTCAATAAAAGATACATCCCATGGGTGATCAAGTAATGATATCCAAGTTTCACATATTTCAATTTAACTGACTTCTTAAAATCGGGAAGATTACGCGACGAAGATGACGTGATCAAGGGTTTAGTTGGCTTTAACTCTGACATTTCCCCTGTTATGTATTCAAACAGATTGGGTCAGTTTATGCAAAATTTGCAAAAAACCCACATCATAATCATGAAAACTCAAGCAGGAGAACAAAAATATTGTAAAGCAAAGATATTTATTGGCAAATACTTAAAAGTTATAACATTGAAATCTCAAACATGCTCACCATCAACGTTAAAAGAAAAAGATTTTCTTTTGTTCATCGGGGTAGGAGTCTCAATTTAACATAATTTGATAAATTGGCAATTCGACTAATTCATTGTAAATATCTTACATAATTATTCTTTTTTATAATCCGAATATCGGAAAAATATTCATAAAAGAAGAAAAAAAGAATAAACATTTGAACGAGATCCAGATACCAAATACAGTAATCAAATAAATCAGCAAAGAAGAATCATCCATGGCATAAAACACAAAAAGGATGAAAACATAGAACAATGTTCATCTCAAAACAAGATCTTGTCGATTAAACATCAGTTTTTGATTCATTCAGGAGCTATAATTTTCATATATACATCAAAAAATACAAATAAAGCATCATACTGTGTCATGCCAACGAGAACCCAGATTAAAAAACAAACCTCAATTGTCAATCCCACTGGAGAATCCACCAAATAGAGACCTGACTTAATTGATAGAAGGAAATATAGAAAAGCTAAAACCAAAAAAAAAAAAAAGAAAAAAAAATGGAAAACTTGGGTTTTTGTTATTATGCTAAAAAAAAGTAGTAACTGCAATTCCAAATTGGGAAATTCACAGATAGGAAACAGGAATTAGAATTTTGGGCTGCAAAATATATGGTTGTCAGTATATGATACATATATAGGACTCACGAGGATGGGACACGACAAGGGGGACGTGAAGGAAAGTGCGCGTTGAGTGATCGAATTTGAAGGCGGCCGAAGCCGGATTTTGAAGGTTTGACCGTTCATTTTAAAGTTGTTATTTTGTTAATGAATACAAGGATCATCGTACGGCTGTATTTCTCTGTGTTTTAAGGGGTTTCCATTGGACTTTTGTCCATGTTTTCTCCGTTGTCAAATTTGCCTTGACCTCAAATTCATTCTAGAACCCCTATTATAAGGTTTTATTTATTTTTCTATTTTTATTTAATTTGCATTTAGTTTTTTCAATTTCTAGTTTATCACATCGATATAATAAAATTGCTATTTTTACTATAGAATCATTACTATAAATTTAGTTTGTGAAATTGTTATCCCATCGAGATTTTATTATTATCTAATAAAGAATTGTAATTTCTTTATATAACTACATGGTATTCTAATCCAATGATCCTATCATGATTAGGATATAAGTAAAATAGTATTTTTAAATAAATTCAAATCTATTGTTGATATGATTTTAAATACAATCAAAGAAAATAGGATTATTATTTCTCCATTTTACTCCTCAATATTGATATTTATGCTTCCATTTCATTCCATTTATTAAGCTATCTTCTCTTTCATCTTTGTGGAGTTACGATAGTTGAATTTATAAAAGAAGGACAATTCATTGCACTTGGGGTGGCTCATTATCTCCTCAGACCTGCATCAAAGGAGCTAAATAAATTAATTTTACCAATAACAAAGGAAAAGATGCACCCCAGATGATGGACCGAAGTTCTCAAGGACTTTAGAAGTTAATTACTTATTAGTCCTTCAACCTCCATTAGGAATGATATATATAAAAGGATAAATAATGAAGATCAAAAGGAAAAATAAAATAAAATAAAGATGCTCTCTCATTATATCTTTTCTCCCTCTCATTCAAATGTAAAATACACCACTATTAGATGAAGAAAAGGTAAAAATGACTAATATTGAACTATTAGTAATAAATATATCCAAGTTTTATTGCCACCTGAGTTACATTAAATTCAGCTGGGCTAAACTATTTGACAACATTAGTAAGGATAAAAAAATCTTAACCAGTATGGAAAGTGATTTCAGATTTCTAGAAGGACTTGCAAGAAAGTTTAGCTTTATAAATGTGTAAAGTTTCGGGTTGGCCGATATACATAATCTTAAAGGCCACAATGGTCATGTTGAATTGGTTAGTGATGCATACATGTCGGGCACTATAAATACGTCATTCGACCAGATCCTATAAAAAATAAAATAAATTATGCAATTCTGTTTGATAATGTATTTCGTGGTATTTAAAACACCCTTAAAGTTTATTGTATTTTTAATTTATCATTTAAAATGATTTTATTTTTATCCATAAAATATGAGTTAGTATATTCTAGTTGAATATTTATAATCTGACCAATATTCTCCATATTTATGTTGCTTAGTAATTTGCATACTTTAGAAAACCCTATATTATTTGGGCTCATCGTTTAATTATGATGTTCCTTTTTGGACGAGTATCAGATGGGTCTAGACATTGGATTATTCGTGTAAATACATTCTAATTGTATCTTTACGGGAATTATCAAGATTTGGATCTTCTTAATTTTCCTTGTCAAGTTACAAATCAAATCAACTATTAAATTGTTTAGATTTTTAAAGTATCCTGTGATATAATAATTTTCTTCTTGTGAAAGATTTTAATTTGGTTAGTGTTATAGGATTAAACCTATTTTTTCTCTATATTTCTCATTTCTTTTTTAGTTAGGTAAATGACGATAATATAACTTATGTTTTAGTGTTTTTTCTGCTCATATAATATATGGTTTCTCATATATCCGTCTTATTATTCAACCTGAAATTGTTAACTCTCTTTTAGTTATAATCACTTGACATGGTCGTAGATGAAAATAGAAAAGGTAAAACATGCTCAAAATTATCACAATTTTCCATTTAGAGCGGATACAAAGAAAATTCGTAAGAGATAGAGAGATGATAAGAAACTAAAACTTAGGAGCTTTTATGACATTCTACATCCTAAATACAACATAGGTGGGCGCTTTCAGTTTTAGGCATCTGGTGTTTATTATGCGATTAAAACTATGAGAGGTTGACAACTTCGAGAGTGGAAATAATACATGTTATATTAAAAATAAATAAATAAATAAAAGACCATAGTAGTTATGCTGTTGAAAAGGTACTAAAATATAAGTTATGCTTGTGCAACTTGCATTTTGTAATTTTAACAACGGACTTGTTAGAATTAATATAATTTTTCGTTCTTTCTTATGATTTGAGGCTGTTGGCAAAATTTGGCAATCTCTGGTATAAAAAAGGAATTAAACTTGATGGTCTGCCTTTGTCTTTTGTACGGAAGATTTATTGATTTATTTATTGTCTAGGAAATAAATTACATTTTTGAACATAAATTCAGGTCCACATAAATTGACCCTTCTTTTCATTGTCATTTCCGGCGAGACAGCACTTACTCAGAATCTTCCCGCTGGTTACATCGGATTTGAAGGAAAATGCGAGCGAACCTGCCAGAACCAAGCACATGAAATAAAGAAAAAGTCATCCCCCCACGGCACCACCACGCGGAATGAGAGAAATATGATGAGTAAATTATACGTTAGATTTTTGGAAAAAATCCATCGAAAATCACGTGTTTTACAAGATTCGATCATTTATCTTTATATTATTTAGATGATAAAATATAAAAAATATTATTAAATCGTTTTAAATTCATGATGAATTCTTTCAACATTTATTCTCATTATTTATTATCATTATTCTTGTATTTTGACTTTTTTAAGTCGTATATTTGTGCTCTCATTTTTAATACTTCACATATCTGTACTTTATGAACATATATTATGTTTATTATTCAAACATGTGTCAACATGTTGGTTCATGATAATTAATTTAGTAAAAAATATTATTAGATATGATTAATTAAATATATAATAAATTACAAATAAAAGGCAAAAAAAAAAAAAAAAAAGGCCTCAAAGGCCAATTGTTCAGGGTGGTTGCATCAGCCACCACCTGGGAGGTGGTGTGTACTTTTGTGACTCTCCATAGGTTATGGTTAATGGACTAAATAGCTATTAAAGATGAGCAATCAGGTGTTTTTACTCGTGGAGATAGAGAAGTTGCTATAAGCATTCAATAATTTGTTTCCTAAGGAGTTATCAAGGCGATTGCCATGATCATTGGATATAAAGTATAGCATTTATTTATAGCCAAGGGTGGGCCACTATTACAGTCAATAACATGTTGCACAACTTATTGATATAAATAGATCATATAATTTGATTATTTTGATACTTAAATTTATCGGGATAGTGAGTGATTACCTACCACCACTAAAAAAAAGAAAAAAAAAAAAAGAATAATTGAAGACTTATCTTATAATCCAACCCAACTATTACATGATGGTTTTCAAGCATTTTCGTTTTTCTTTTTTCGTTCTTATGGCTAGTTGTGGTATAGGTCATGTGACTTGACATATTCTTAGGCTGTTTATGCCATCCTAAGCTAAGGAGCTACCAATCATAACTTACTATGAGTTGCATGGTCTTCCATGAGGTTGTCAACAATGGCCCCTTAGGGGTTTTTCCTATTTCTCAATATTTATTTTATTTTATTTTTATTTTTAATAACTTTATATTATTTATTTAACTAAATGTATTTAATACTATTATTTTATTAAATTATTCATTATATACTTATCATGTGTTGATATGTGTCTAGCTAATAAATATAATAAATAGTTATAAAACATAAATATATGAAGTGTTAAAGACAATGATACATATATATAAAAAGAAAAATAATGAAAATACAAGTATAGAAATTGTAATCTTGAGCATAATCGTATTATATATTACTTATACTTATCATATGATATATATATATAATATGTAGTTTATTTGTATGTAAAATATTGTACTTTCTTATTTATAACTATCAAGATATATAATGGTATTTTAATTTTTTAATTATAATATAATCTTATCCTAAACCCTATAGGATTTTATCATATATCTCCAAAACCCACTAGTTAAGTTATATGGAAACCTAGAATCCATCTAATACTCATTCAATTATTTGTACAGTTTAACACTTTAGAGTTCATATTTTAATAATTCTTATATCAAGTAAAAGAAGATATTGTTACTATAACTTATAAAATAAATAATAAATAACATTGTAAGCTTAACTATGATATTATTTATTTTATAATTAACTTATAAATATTATTTATTATCAGAAAGCAATTATGCGTTTAATAATAATGTTTAAATTATACATTTGTTGATGTAAAATAAAGTAATAAAAAAATATGTAAAGTTTAACTGGTCTAAGTTCCTTATTAGGTGACTTTGTCTTGATATTTGACCCAAAATCCAATATGGTTTTTGCATTTCCGCTCAAAATTTGCTCCTAGTCATAAGAGGTGTCGCCGTATTGCGTAGATTTGCATTTAGGTGAACCGGTACCCCATCCCTATGTTCCTTGTTTACAAAAAATATGAATGAAGAATTTTAACTAAATAAATACTTTTTCCTAAACCTTAATAATAAAATTTGTTTTTAGCTAAGAAAAGAATATAGTATTTGTTCTCTTCTCATAACAAGGACTACAATAGAGGTGAGTGAATAACTCTGTCGAAACTTATATCTTACTTTACTCTTATTCAATTGGATAGGTTTTGAATGAATATGAAGTGCACATAATGTATTTCAAGTATAATTTTCTAGATATGTTCTACCATATCCCATACACACCCTATAAAAACTACTAACTAATACTATTAAACATAATAAGGTTCTATTAATATTTAGTTATTTTCCTAGTCTTAACTTCTTTGCATATTTCTATACTACATAATAATATTTTGTTTCAATATTTTCCTTACTTTGTGGATATAAAATCCATCTTTGAAAACGTTTTAGGTAATGAGTGAAGCAAAAAGACAAATTGAATTAATGTGAAGATTTGGATATTGATTGAGTTGAAAATATTGACATTTGTTTGTGTTATCGTACTATGCTAATGTTTTATATCAAGCATTTTTTTATTTTTATATTTATGGTAATGGATTCGATATTATCATTTATTTTAAGCAAGTGGATTGAACATTTACAATAGATTGTAACTTTATGATGATATTACATGACAAATTGCACAATGTTTATTCTCTCGATTAACATATTGCTAGCAGTGATAAGCAAATGAAGAATTCGGAAAGACAAAAATCGAGACTAATTCATTCATCGAAAGCACCGTAGTCTATTTATTCAAATGGAACCAAACGCATCAGAACATCAATGAGGCATTGATATGTAAAACCTAACAGGAGAAAGGAGAAAAAAGGTTAAAAAAAAAAAAAAAAAGAAATAGCAAATCCTAGCTCTAGCAAATTGCCTCCACGGCAAGCCTCTTGCTTATTCCACTATCACAAGTTGTCGATCCAAATGTATCTTCAGAAACATCAATGGAGCAAGACTCCTTCCCAACACATGCCTATAAATATAAGTTTAAGGCAATATTAGAACAACTACTATGATGTAAATCGTATCTAAAAAACTCATAAAGTCATATAAAATAGACAATAATTAAGTTAATTTACCTTTTGGATGATAGTCAAGGCATCACTCTCTCCCTCACATGTCCCTTTTTGGAATGCTCCACAAACACCTTGTGGATCACCAAAACTTGCAAATTTTATAGCCGAAATAGGGCGCCCTGAACATGCTAGCTCAAGTGTCTTTTTCTCATACGCATTGCCACAGACGGTACCAACTGTTACTGTTTGGAAATTTGCTAACGAAGGATTGCCTCCGAACTCCTCGAATAAGATCAATGTATTGACGTCATCTTCAAAGAAAGACCTCGGCACATGATACCTAAAATAATATAATAGTAATCAAGATAAAGCAAGTCAGTGATTTTTGATTGTTTGAACATGAATTTAACAATATGATTATACCATCTTTGTGTAGGTTTTCCACAATTAGTAACACATTTCTTGTCACTATATGCTCCGCGATAATCACATATATCCATGCTACAGCCATCTTCTTCGGCATTATAACTTGGCCAAAAGCGACCGATGCTCTTTCCATTGACCCAAGCTTCACCTTTACCCATTCCTTGGAGGTCCAAAACCACCGGATCTGTTCCCAATGGTGGCTTGAAAGTAGTCTAAGAAAACAGAAAGTACCATTGTCATATATATATATATATATATATATATATCTTACTTCTCATAATATTATCTTATATATAAATAGACATAGACTTAGGATGATATAATGTTTTAAGGTTCATACCTTGTACCAAGTCATCATTCTGTTGACGGGTAAGTTTTGAGATTCCCATTTAGAGGAGAGTGGAGATTTAACATCGAAGAGCTTATTGTCCATTCCATGCACTCCAACCTTGTAAGACCACTTGTATGAGGATAAATCTTTGATGATGGTTTCATCACCCTTTCGTCCCACAATCTCCACCGGTCCAAGCACTCCGCTTTGGACCAAATCAAACATCGGACCGTAATTCTGTTCATTGATAGAAGTATGTGTTAGACACAAATATTAAACTTGTAAATGACTAGGAAACAAAATTACATGAACTTTACCTGAAAACCGACGGTTCCACTTAGAAGAGTTATGGTGTTTCTTCCCGGTTTTAACTTCACGCTTTGCTCAAATACATAATTGAAAATTCCGTATGCAGCCCATTTAGAACCTAAACAATTTAATTAGGTTGAAAGAATAAATAGTGAATGTTGGAAGAAAAAAAATAAATTAAAAGATTGGCATTTGTTATTACCAATGTGTTGGCCATTCACATATGCATGAAGAATATGACCACTTCCATTAATTCTAAGTGACATGTTATTGCTCCAAACCGGGTCGTTTGCTTTAAGATCCATACTTTAAACAATAGGAAAAAATTTGAAAATGAGAATGAAATAAATAAAATGACTATATATCTGTGAGTAGAAAGTTTTGTAACAAGAAAAATCTCGATTTTATTTATTACCTTGTCATGTACCATAAATAATCACTAGCATCATTGGCAGCATCTTTTTGGTCCATGATCTTATTAGCAGCAGCTTGTCCCTTTCCAAGTAAAACAGTATCATCTACACTCTCTGGCCTCCAACTCCATTTTAGAGATACTGGTTGGGCCTCCGCTTCGTTGGGTTCTTTCACCATAATGGTTGTCTGGGTACTAACCTAAAAATTAAGAAATTCAACTAATTATTTCTAGTTGGATATGTAATAAGCTTGTATCGTAAATGACGGCAAAAGGAAAAGTAATAACCATGACCATAAGATAATCACCTTTGCGGTGTTATACACTTCAGTTTTACAATCTGGAAGAATACTAACTGACCATCCAGGGATGGTATATTCAGCACCTTGGAAGATTACTGTTACATCTGACATGTTAACATTACCCAAGAAACAACCTGATACTTCCGGAGTTGAATAAATGGTAGCCTAATTATTAACAAAAAGTGATTGTTAGCTATCCTTATATGTGAGATCAAATTTAAGATTACTATGATTTGTCGATAAAAAGTAATTGTATTAAGTATGTAGATGTATTACGTAGACAGAGTTGCCTAAATCCATATCCGTGATGTTGCCTTGAGTAAGAGTTGTTTCCATCGAGTGTAATACTCCATGCAATTCCTTTAAGTGACCCCATTTTGGCTGATTTAGATTTCCTAAATGAAAGAGGTACAAGAGTGAGAAATATTTAGAGGAAAAGCATGAAAAATGATTTTAGAATGGAAATTTCTACTTAGCAGCAAAAGACTTACCATATTCGTCGAGTGGAGCATCATAGTCATATGTAGTGGTGATATAAGGACCACCGGCTGTCCTTTCAAAGTTTGTCCCACCGTGGTACTGATAAACCATAGTGATATATATTTAGTTAAAATATAATAATAAAAAAATGTTTATTAAAAATTAAGAATATATTTTAAATATTGATTACTACAAACCATATAGTAATTTTGGAATGTGCCTCCTGTTTGGAAAAATCGAGCAACTGAAAATGCAAGATCTTCTGCAGTTCTATGTGGGTCTTTACCTCCCCAACTCTTAAACCTAAATTGAGGATTCATATTATTAATAAAGCAGAAATTAAAGATTTCACTGTCAATTAAAATATTAACATAAAGAAGCTATATATAATAACTAACCAGCCGGTCCAATTTTCGGTCCACATTTTAGGACTGTTAGGATTATTTGGAGTAAATTGATCGCAATACCAACCATTGCATGTATTGATCTATTAAACCCAACAAAAAAAAAAAAAAAGCTAGTTAAATTATGTGTTATCTTGAAAAATAAAATTAAAGATGGTTGATAAGTTAATATACCATAGAGGGTGGAGCATCACTCTCTTGACACATGATCCATGGAACACCAATATTAAGCGATGTAGCCATGTCAGCAGTCCAATCAAGGTATGCTTTGCCAGCATCACCATAAGATGATATCACATTCCCATATTCATTCTCAATCTGCAATTTTGAGGTTAGTAATAGCATATTTATATATGATAGATATCGACCGCTTTAAACATTATTATATATATGTATAAATGAAGATGGAGTAAGACATAGTACTTGAGCAAGGATGATAGGGCCTCCTTGTGTTGCGAAGAGATTTCCCTCTTTTACCATATTTACGATTAAAGTGGTGAAATTTTTCATTTCATTCTGAAAAATTGATCATAGAAAGATTTAATTTCACAGAATCGTAAGAAAAAGTACTGAAAAAGTAACAACTATAAAAATTGCAAAAATACCATAAAAACATCGTTCGCTGTCCTCAATTCAACACCGGGCAAGTTGTGCAACCAAATCGGAAATCCCCTGGTGAAAACCAACTAATAACAATCTTAGATAGACAACAAAATATAAAATTCAATCTTGATATATCCGGATAACAAACACATAATTACCCATAGTTCCATTCAGCACAGACATAAGGTCCAATACGAAGTACGGAATATAGACCTTCTTCTTGAATGGTTTTCAAGAACTTTATGAGGTCTTTATTTCCCGTAAAATCGTATTGACGACGTACTGGCTCATGGGCGTTCCAAAACACGTATGTCTCAACTGCATCCAATCCTCCTTCCTTTGCCTTCTTAATTAGATCGGGCCACATCTAAAAGTAAACAGACATGGAAAAATCTAAATATTGAATATCAAATGACATATTCTAATGAATGATTTTATTCATTATGAGGAAGAAGTTAAAAAAAAAAATGTGAAGCAAATTTATATCACCTCAGGTGTGCTTCGTGGATAATGAATCGAACCAGATAAGAGCACCCTACGTTTTCCATTGATGCTAATAGCTCTTCCATCATGAGAAACAATCGTACCAAAACTAAAGCTGAATGACAAAGTTATCAAAAGAAAAAGTAAGAGCGGCTTCGGATCCATTTTGTGTTCTGATCGAGCTCGTAGTTGATAAAATGTTCTATATATAGGCTCGATTTTCTTTTGGCTACAGGGTGAAGACTTAAGGTAGGATATGGCTCCAAAATATGAAGGTTTATCCATAATGATTCTCTTTTGCCTAAAATATCTACAAAATCTTGATGGATAATTTTATTAGTGAAAGTAGGATTAGAATGAGGGTATATATAATTATCCGAAACCTACTTATGTGATTTTTAGGATAAGAAGTATCAATTTTGTTTATCAAATTATGAATATATGCTACACGTGTTGTGGATGCAAAAATAGTTACACATCAAATTTCATTAACAGAAATGATAACAATACGAATAATATAAAATAATTATAAAAATTAGATTCTAAATATTAGTTTTTATTGTCTGTAAAATTCTAAACTGTGAAAATAGTTAAAAAAAAAAAAGAAAAATGAAAACTTGCACAATTATTTTATTTAAGAAGTTATTGCATATCTACACAATGCAGTATCTTATCCTCTTTTGGGAAGAAGGATTAATATGATCGATATAAATGTACAGTAGAATTCTCTTTCCCCCAATTAATATATATATATATATATATATATATAGATATATTCTTTTAGGGAAAGAAGTTAATTTGGTCAAATTAAATAATATATACTAAACGCCCTTTCCCATTATATAATATAGAAATATTGTAGACCTAACAAAGAATGCATGACAACTAATGGTATAGCATGAAATGGTTTTAATGATAATAATTATTAGTGAACTTATTAATTCAATTTGTAATAATTTCTTTTCGCCATTGTTAAAGGTGGTCAGCTATCGTTATTCACAAATACTTGTATATGCCAACTTCTCATCCATACCATAGATTTGTAAAATTATTTTTGGTTGTAATTCCATGAAACTATAAAAATGTGAACGCTCTCGAAACTCGTTTATTCTGCTAAACAACGAAAAGTCCAACTCAATTATCAACATTCGTTTCTGGCAAATTGAAGCCAGAAATTTTGATGTGCCAAGGGCTTGCGAATGTATTTAGTATAGTTGGTTATGGTCCTTGTTTCCTATAAATCTTTATCCATAATTTTCCCTTATCCTTTTTTCTTTTTTAATCTTCAATCTCTAAATAAAACATTTTGATAAATCTTGTCTCTTCAGAAGTGTTAAAACTAAATATCTCGATATTATCTTACAATTAAGAAATCAAGAGCATCACATTTGATATCGTAGTGGAAAAAAAATATGCCAATTAGCACGTAAGCCTTGATTATAATAAAAATGGATTAGACAAGGTTTATAAAGAAGGTGAATAAAACTAAACCAGCGGACGTCTGCATCCATTTCATTGGTTCTAAAAATTATATTTAGAATCCTTTTCTAAGAGTAAATATATATATATATTTTTTATAATTTCCATGAATAATTTTTCTTCATTTTTTTTATATAACAAAATAATTATTTTATTAAAAAATTATAATATGTTACTGTTTTTAGGTTTATTCTTTTGGAAGTATCAAGAGAAGTAGATAATGTGAAAAGATATGGGAGTGAATCATGGAGTAACTCTTGTAGCAGATAAATAACATGCTTTTAAGTGAAGTAGTTGATATAAGTATAAATTTTACACCAAATATATGTGCGACTTATGTATTGAATTTTCTTTTTTTAACAATTCATTTTAGAATAGTTTTCCATGAAAAGGTTATTTTTCTAAGAGCGAATTTTCTAAATTATGAACATTGTTAGAGGTTGTTTTTTCTTGTTATAATTATGTGCTAGAAACATGGAATTCTAAGTTCATTTACATATCAATCACCTAACACAAAAATTAAAAGTTAAAAAATTAGAATTATAAATCAACACGCCTTTTATGGTACAATTTAGTAAATAATAAAAGTTATGAGATACTCTTACAATGCCAAAACACTTTCAATGTAGAAGGGTTTATGAATCACGTTATAAGCATTAACAAGTGAAAATTCAATAAATAGGCTATATACTGCTTGGGAATATTTGATACTGTCAAGAAGATTCACCCAAATTTAACCTTGAAGAAAAGTTGTGCTTTTGAAGGATGGTGAACGTTATACCTGGAGCTATCAAGAATGATCAAAGGATCTTAGATGGTATGGTGATGGTTTGCGTCACAGACAACATAGTACATAATTGAATAAATAATGTACATGTAAGAAAATTGATACATAAAATGTATACATCAATTAAAATCTGTTAATAAAATTTAGATGACCCGTAACAAATATTTAATGAAATGCAATATAAACAATTACTAAAAGAATACGCCTTGGTAAAGTATCAAACAAGAAAACTCAAGGAAATTAGATAGCTTTCCAAGTGAACCTTTAGCATGACGAGTACAGGTGTTTACCATCTGGCCAAATAGGAAATCAAAGGAAAATAATAGAATTCAGTAAAAATGGAAGGAAATTTTGTGTTTGGCGATTTCAGTAAAGCATGGAAGTGGAATCATTATTACAATATACAGCTAACTTAGGGGGAAAATATTTGCCAAAATAGCCCTTTTTTGCCGAAAATAGCCTCAATAGCAAAGAAAGTTTACTAAAATTGCTTAAGTTTTGCCAATTCAACCTATTGACGAACCATTTTCACCCAAAAAATAAATAAAAAATAAAAAAACTGCTACTAGCGAACTTTTGTTGCCATGTGAATAACTACCATTATGTGGCAAACTCTCTAGCAAGTTAAATTCGCCACTTACAATTTTTTATTTGTTAGTTCGCCAATTTGGTTATTTGTTTAACTTATTTTATTTTTAATTTTTCTTTATTCATTTTACCTTTTTTTTTTGTTTCAATAATGAATAATATTATTAATTTCTTTTCGGTTGGACTTATGTTGGGAAACACCAAATACATAGAAATCACTGGTGAGTAAATCAACAAAATACCATGTGAGTAAATCAATACACATAGTCCAACAAAAAAGTGTAAAAGTAAAAATAACATAAGTACTTGGTTCAAGAAAAAGTACGAGTTTACAAAACATAGACAGCTAATAATCAAAAGTCAACAAAAAAGTACAAAAACGAAAATAGCATAGATATTTTGTTCAGTAAGAAGAATGATTGTCTAAAATAGAGACCATAACTAAAAAGGTACAATCTAAAAGGAATGCTTGATAGTTGGATCTGATCTAAACCTAAATTCCCCTCGATATCTACCTTAATGCATCATAGGAGGTGGAATATTTGTAATGCCTCTCCTTCTAGATGTCTACTTAAAAATTTTCTCAAACTCTTAATACTTGAAGACTGTTTATTACTATTACTATTAAGTTAAAGATAAGGCAAAACCTATATTCAACTGACTCTTTTGTTCTGTAAATAATTACCTCCAAATTGTTTCTCATTCAATATGATAAACCACAGCAAAAGCTTCTATATTAGTAAGCCATACTCAAAGTATCACAGTTATAAACTTCTTATACAACATAGTATCTCTTTTACAAATACATGTTTTTAGACTATCATAACTATACTAAACCTTTGGTGAAAGTGTAACACTCACTGCTTTCCTGAAAAGCTTTCTCCATATACTCAAGTCATATCGTGTAATCAACAATTTCTCTCAAGAGCCTATCTTCAGCCAAGGTTTTGAAGTCTCTTTATCACTATGATACCTTCTTCTAACCATTCATCTGTAACTTGAAGATAAAAGAAACTTATCCCCTTAGCTACTACGAGCCGAATGAGAATAGATAAACATATAACAATAAACATAACAAAACAGGCACACCATTTAAGTAATTATTGCAATTACATTATCTTATAGTTTCTTAGCCAAAACAATACAAATGCATCAAGAGTGTATCATGCTTATGCACGTAATATGCATTGGTGCTGATATCCTAGCCCAGTCTTACAACTCATCTGGTTTAACGAATTCAAACTGAGCATCTAGATAATATATCTAGGAACCTAGCAATAACCACATAAAATAGTTAGAAAATCCAGTATATAGCTAGCTTAGTAGATACAATGTAGTCTCTAGATGCTCAAAAACCTAGATTTTACAAATCGAGTAGTTCACTTGATAAACCCGACTTTTCATATGGAAACTGACCTAGCCACATCTCGGTTTTTAAAAAACTTGACTCGTAGATTCTTTTCATGCCATGTCATGAATTCATTAGATTACCTATCCAACAAAACCTAGCAAACCCAAGCAAATTTATTCATTACTTATTACCTAGCTTTTACTTTATAGTTTTATCAACTTTAAGATCTCGGTATCGAGTTCACTTAGGTGAACACCTTAGGAGATAGAGTTAATCCCTAAATTTTCTTTCAAGATAACATAGATCCAGCAAATGACACATATGCATTCATCAACACCAACATAACAACTACATTTAACATCATGTTACTATTCAATCAGCAATAATTATAACAAGTAGCTCCATATGGTTCATCAAATAGCACATCAACTTGAAATTAAGTTCAACCAAGCCAAAACATCATAAAGTACATAAATTTAAGAATAGACATAAATCTACTCAAGCATACACAAATATCCACTTACTTAGCTAGCGGGACATTCCTAATCTTACTCGTTAACGTAAGCTTCTTCTTTCACTAATTCACTTGGACATATGATACTCGACGATCCTAATGGTTGATCTTATCCGTTTCAATTGTTTCCTAAATAATCAATATAATCATTTTAGTTTTGCTAAATATCAAGTTAAATAAGTTCATTTTAATAATTTAAGTGTGGTTATAACTTATCTTTAACAAAGAGTATAAACTTTGTATTGAGTTCTAACTTGCTACTAAAGTCTCTAAACAAGGTTCTAAAAGCTTACCTAATTCCAAGTTTTGATCTCCAAACCTTTTGACCAATTTTTTGAGATTATCCTAGTTATACTCTTACCTTAATTTACTCTTTAAACAAGACTCTAAAGTCATTTCCATTAAGCTTTTACACTAACCAATCCTCGAATCAGGTTCTAAAGCCATTCTAACTATATTTCCCTTACCAAATACTTCCCAAACAAGTCTATGATAAGAGTATAGTTAAGTCTCTTTTCTTATCTAACTTTCTAATCAACTCTCTAAACTAGAGATTAAGTCCTCTCTTTATAAACCAACCATTTGAAGATGTATCTGAAGCAATTTTATCTAAGTCTTCTAAACCAGCCAACTGTCTGGTCAAGTCCCAAGATAAAGCAATTAAAAGCACATAAACTTTTATATTTTTTCATTTTTAGTACCTAAACTTTAAATTTGTTCATTTTAATACCATAACTTTTTAAATGAAATAAATTAGTATATCTGTTATAATAGCCATTATAAAAAATACTTATTTGTTTCACTTAAAAAAGTCAAAGTACCAAAATAAAATAAAGTTTAAGTACTAAAATAGAAATAAAATAAAAGTTGATGTACTTATATTATTATTCCAATATTTTATAATTACGGCCATTATAATAGAGATACCAATTTGTCTTATTTAAAAAGTTGGGATACTAAAATGAATGGATTTAAAGTTTAGGTACAAAAATGATAAAATATGAAATTTCAAGTACTTATGCTGGCTTTATCCCGTCAAGTCCCTAATATCAATATGATCCCACTTCTTTCACCAAATAATTCCTTTAAACAAAGCTTTAACATATTTCAAGTAAAAGTGCTTTCATCCACCAACCTTTTGAACATGTCTTTGAAGTTATTTCAACCATGTTTATTTTACCAAATACTATCTTAATCAAGACTCTAACATGGTTATAATTAAGATATTTGCACCAACCAATCTTTTAGTCAAGTATCTAAACTAAGAATTAAGTGAAGTATCTAAACCAAGAATTAAGTCCCATTTCTACTAATTCAACTGCTACGAACCGTAACTAAGAATAGACAAGGCCGGTCACTGGATAGGTCTAAGCTTGCAAAAAGGTTGGAAAAAAAGATTAATGGGGAAAGTGCAAAAAGGGCAAAATGAAGAATAAAATGATAAGCAAAACCCACTAATAGTTTCAGAGGATATGACGCACTAATGGAACTTCCGAGGACTTACAGTATAATTCGATATGACATACGAATCGATCCAATGAGGTTACTCACCACCTAACCTTGCTTAAGAGAAAGGATAAGAGTAATGTCGAGAGTAAACAAATAGTGTTTATGCAAGAAAGAAAAAATATTTAAAGACTGTATTAAGAGTGATCATATGCTCTCTGTTAGAAGTACAAACGTATTTATACCCATAAGTTAGGGCAAATTTGCCTAAAATAGAAAAAACAAAAAAGGCATTTCTTAAGGAAGTAACATACAAGATACAAGATGGTAAAAATTAATATACTTGGTGCAACGAATTTTGCACATGATACTGTACACGTGGTGATGCTATATTGGTAAGGTCGTTAAAAGATGCAGACCAAAAAAAGTACGGACAGATGGGCTTATCCGAACTGGGATGGCTTAGTCAATCCAAACTCTTTCTTTCTACTTCTTGGCAAGAAATATGCCGAATAATTAGTCGGCTTGGCGTTAGAGAGTAATCATCAACTTGGTATATTATAGAAAAATAAGCGGTCATATGACTCGGCATAAAAGGTAACTTAACAAGGAAGTACTTGGCCTTGATAGGGGTTGGTTAAAACAAAAAGATTTATCGTGCCAGCCCCTCCAATTCCCAGGCTTGGCTGCAGGTCAAAGGTCTGGTAACCTGATTCTTATCACATACTATGTGTTATTTGAAGTTTATTAATTAATCAATAGCCATCCCATACTTGTCTACACCTAAATCCATCTTGATTTTGGTGGTTAGCAATTTTTCCTAATTTTTTTATCACTTTTCTTGCTAATTTTTAGTTAATATATAAGGATTTTCGGGTATTTAAAGCATTTTCAAGTACATATAATGCATATAGCATAATTATGTAATTACCCCATATGTTATTTGATTCCCAAAATTATTTTTGTAGATCAAATAATTTATCTCTAAGTTTTCGTGGTCATTCGAAACTCAAATTTTGAGTTTTCGATAAATATCAAGTATACCTAGTAAAAACGTATTATTTTGAAATTAAATTTTATATAAATTTTATTTTGAGAAATTAACTTTACTAGAACTCTTTCTCTAACTTTTGTGAACTTATGTTAGAATTTGGTTTAACTCAGACAAAATTGTTCGAAAGCCTTAAACTATTCCCAACGTCTTAATTCGTGTCAATATTAAATAGTTCGGGTATGGTCACATGACTAAACTTATATCTTAAACCCCTCTTAATAGCTTTATTTTATTACTTCCCTCAACTATACCTCCTACATCAAGTGATCCGTTGCTCCAAGTCTCAAGTAGTAGGTCAAAGATCGGGTTTCACAATATTGCATTTATTTAGCCCAAAATTCATAGGTAATGTAAGAAACTGCCCCTGACTCTGTAGATTAAAAAACTAATATAGAGGAAACTGTTGGGAAGATGATCCACCTAAAGAATCTACCTATGGAGTAGGAGGCCATGGAAAAGCAATAGAGATAGGTAGCTGTTGTAATGGACAAACCTGATTGGCCATTTGGAAATGATGTATGCCATGAGCTAATCATGGCACACTTAAACTAAGCCTACACAAATTGCATAAAATCATCAAATCTTTTCTTCATGTCAATTATCTTCTTAAGGAGATCATCTTGTCTAATAGGCATGCTAAATGCCTGCAATGAAGATCCATATTGCTCTTCATATATCGAAATATGTGCAAGAGGTGGGATCGACTCACCATATCCTAATCTTTGATAATAGCCTGACTTATAGCCTAAGACCTCTACCATAATGATGGTATTAGACTTAAGCTAATCCCCTTGATCTTATACTCAAGCCTTATCTTCCCCCTTCTTCTTCAACATATTTTCCTATATATTACAATCAAATTGTTAGTTAAATTGATTTAAAAGGCTAAGGAAAGTTAAATTGGATTTTAAAGAGTTATTCTTACATGATCTCATTTTGCATCAATGTGAACCCATTTACCTACATGTCTCCCTTTCCTTCACTTATGTATATATGCAAAAGCTTTAATGTTTGATGTAATCTTTTAGAAATTAAAAAAATAAAGTTACTATATGCAACGCCTAAGATCCCAAGACACAACAAACCGCCACATGTCAATATCGAGTACTAACACGTGAAGCTATCTAAATATCCATAATTAAATGACCAACCATAGTTTTACATAAATATTAACTCCAAGTGTTTAATAACATGATGACTTTATCATGTCTCATTGTACATAAGATATAACCACAAACCTGCAACAAGAGTTTAACAATCTCCAATAGAATCCAGCTAAATTGCAACCAATAACAGTGATCATACCCACAATACAGCTATCAACCATTAGGAAAAACCAATCTATGGGTACAATAATAATCTTCCAACCATGACATAGCTATCGTGATCCAACTCGAGTACTCCTCACAATAAGTGGACTTCATATCCTCTCCCATTTTGTAAACCAAACAGTAACCTAAGTCACATAATGATTCATTTCACTTGAAGTACCTACGACTAAAAAAGAAAAAACAAGAATCCCTGAAGAGTGACCAAAACACCGAATACATCTAATATCGCATCTACATGCGCATGAACACACAAAGACAATCTCACATGCAAAGGCAATAATAATTAATGCACAAACATTTAATTAATTTTGTTTAAGTCTACCAATCATCACAATTTTGGTGTCCCAAAACCTAGGGTAACTCATAACCCTGGTTCATACACATGCATATAAATAGTGTTAGGTACTCTCCAACACCTTATAGTCCTTTAGTTAACCTAGAATCTATCTAAATCATTTTCTAATGCAACTCCATTCAGGACAACACTATACAAGGATTATCGAGATGCCATCTCAAGATCACTAATACTCCTAATCTCTTCGGCCTAGCTACATACACTTAACACAATTACATTTAAGTCGAATATCTTTAAGTTGATTTAAGTTCTATCATATACAAGCACAAGTAATAGAAACGTTATCCACATACCTAGAATGATCTCTTCTCCAATTCTTGGTTATCTCTAACACCACATCCTATCATCACAATCAACAATACTTAGCTAATTGTACTTCCTATACTTAGGCTTCCTAACATCTACCTAGTTATTTGCTACTTCCATAATCTAAAAATAAACATTAGTACTAAGTCATATTTTCTATGAAGAGATATACAAGAGTTGTTGGAAGTAAATTTATGAGAGATATATTTAAATTGTTTCAAGGTCCATAAAATTTAAAATATGTTAATTATAAAAGTATCTTTAAGTAGTTAATGAAATAATTAAAATGAAAACATGGGTATCAAATATGGTTTATAGTTATCAAAATAATTTTTAAGTTGGTAGAAATTAGTTTAAGAAAAAGAAATAAGAAGAAAACGTGTTTGGGTGTATAGGGAGAACTAACCCCATGGTCCTGTTAGAACCAGCCTACTGGTTCACAAGACCATTCTATGATAGACTAAGCCAGCCATACGGTTTCTAGTGAACTAGTTGGTTGATTGTAGAAAGGTTTTACAATTTGTAGAACCAAACTCTCATCTCTCCATCTGAAACTTAAATTCCTTCCTCTTATTCTCACATTCACCATTCTAACTTCATATAACTTTTAGGAAAACATTCCAACAACAAGTTCTAAACACAATAATTCAACATAGTTTGACAGCATACAAGGATGATCATAACTTACCCGAATCTTGCACTTGTTGATTGAATCCCTTCAAACAATTGTGTTTCTCTCTTAAGGCCCTCACATTTACATTCTTGAAAAAGTAACCACATTCTTTTTGGCAAAATATACAAGTTCCAACACTTACTAAATGGGAATCTCTCTTTTCTTACTTCTCCACCATGACTTCCTCGAGAATAATAGAAATTTTTGTTATAACCTATGAACCTATGCCACTAGCATCCATAGTCGAGTAAAGACTTGAAGGAACAAAATCAAAACTAAACTTTTTCTTAAATCTTTGATGTCCCTTGCATTAGATGGATAAGGTTTAATTTTTGGGTGATAAAAGAAATAATACATGTAGAAGGGAAGTGAGGGAAACAAAAAAGGTAATGAAAACATACGTGATGTTTTAAATACCAAAAGGCAAGATGCCTTAAGAGTAGAAAAGACCACTCAACGCTTAGTCTTTTAAACTATTACTAATGTGCCACCTAAAATAGATTTATTTTATTTCTCTCTTCTTTTTTTTTTCCTTCAAGAAAATCAAATATTACAATATATAGATATCAAACTTATTTAGATAGTCCCTATAACAAATCATCAAACAATAGTCATAGTCAATTCCTCTTAGATACACTTGGATGCATCATTGATTTTTAAACTGATGGGGATTGGATGTATATAAACCATATACTTCATTTATACACAAAAAAAGATAATGAAATGCAACACATTTATATAAATATTCCCTTTAGCTATATTTACATTTAATGATCTATTCATTAGCTTATGAGTTGATTTATTTCACCAAAGAACAATTGCAATGATACATATATTGTTTCAATTTTGCTAAGTTATTTGATAAAAATCTAAATCATTACTAACAAGAGCCCATATTTTATTACATGATGCCTTGTCCATCCAAACATGCAATAATGGCAAGAAAATATGTAACATAACATAACAATACAACATAATGTAACACAACACTAAATATGGATTGTTCCTCTTTTATTATACATAGTTTGACTATAAAATGTCTTCCATATACATTTTCTTTTGTAAAGCACAATGTAATAAAATATGAACTCGATGGAGACACTAATAACTTGTATTATGTTTGGAGTTTTCTATTTTGCCACCACCACCAACACTAACACCAACATCCTATATCACCATTATACTACTCACTATTATACCATTAACAACACCTTAACTACAAATATATTGCTAATGCCATCATCACTTGTGCACCAATACTACCTCCATAATAAGCCACCATCACCACAATCACAATCAAAACACCATTACTATTATACCACTTAAACCATTGCTACTACATACCATCTCCTCTATAAATATTTTCAATAAATATGACCAAGTATGAATTAATTAAATGATTTTCATTTGGGGGAAGAGAAGAGAGAATACTACATGCCAAAAAGTAATGTTGCATATTAATTTTTGTAAGCATACATGCATAATTGATTTGCTAACTTATGGATATTGATAGGAAATGTAAGAAGAAAAATGTCAATCAAGATAGAGAAAGAAAAAAAAATATAGATTTGATGAATTTTGAACATACTCTTCAATATGGAAAGCTTATTGAGAAATGGAAGAACATCCTAAGAATATATTTTAGGTTGTATTTTTTCATGGAAAATGTTTTCCAAATTTTCTTCCATATTTGTTATGATCAAAGCTTTAAAGTTGTTTTCAAATATTATTTTAATGATCACAAGCTGTTTTATGCTTACAATATGATTTAAGAATTAATAATAATACAATAACAAACATCCTTAGCATTTTTTTAAAAAAGGTGAAAAAGTTATAATGTCATGCTCATTAGTAAATTGTACTTATTTACTATTTTTTAATAAATATTTAGAACGTAAATGAAAAAAAAAATAAAACATAAAATAAGAATAGTGATACTAAAAAGATTTAAGATTTCTCATGAACTTTCATTACTACATCAGCTTTATTTTTATTGGTATTCTTAGAGGACAATACATATACCGATTTACTTCACCCTATATCAAAATGACAATAGAAAAGAAAGTTGTACAAAGATTTCTTAAACAATGAACAATACTTAAAAGGAAGTCATGGCCTAAATTTACAATCCTTTTCACAAGAAAGAGTTGATTAACCTCCAGGACAATCAAGGACAAAAAAATACAACAATTCTATTTACTTAATAGCAATTGACAAACTATTCTTTATAAGCAAAAATAGAGTTTATAGCTATCTTTTTAAGCATATGTGAAGCAATTTGCTTGCAAAGACTAATGGGGGAAAGATGGTGAGACCAAGACAAAATCCCATAAATGTGCTACAAATCTATACACTTGGGAAAAATGTCAGATGGTGAAGCACATATCTACTATTTAAAAAAAATACATAAATATAAATTAAATGAAAAATATTACATAAATACAAACCTTAAATCACATTTGAAAAATGCCATAAATGTAATTTAATCTTTGCATTACAGTAGTTATCTCGCATTTAAGAAATGCAACATATATTAATTGTATATATGTTGCACATCTTAAATGCGACATAAACTAGGCACATGTATTTATGTTATTTTAGAGATACGACATTAATGTAATTAAATTTATGTCACATATTTAAAATACGATGTATGTACAAATACCTATATTGTATTTAAGAGATACGAGATAGGCTTCGTAAATTGGTAATATTTATTATATAATTGGTAAATACGTAAAATTTATTATATGTAATGGTAAATGAGTAAAATTCTCAAATGTCAAAATAAAATATAATCCTTGTAAAAGATGCTATAAAATATAATCTTTGTAAATCTAAAACCACCTAATAAAAAGAAAAATTCATTCTTGCTTCTTCAACTTTGGATTGAATGTAATGCCTGTCAATGCATATATTCTAATGGTTGATGTGCTATCGCTATATACTTCAATAGGATTTTATCAAACAAGTAAATCCCCCATTAGTCGTTGCAAGAAAATTGATTCACATATGTCCAAAGAGATAGATTTAAACTCTATTTTTGCACTACTTTGAGCCACTAGTTTGTTTCTTACTCCTCTAAGTAACCAAATGAGAACTATAGTCTGCATTTATCATATTTAATTTCTTCTTTAATGCAAAAAGATAACCTATTCCCCAGAAGCAAAAAACAGGATAAGGCAACTATCCACCTGATAACAATTGATTTATTTGATAAAAAAATCAAGACACTAAATCTAGTTTTTCATTTACTTTTTTTTTCATTTTTTAATGTAATCATGATAACAATTGACCTCAAACAAATGCTCAACCATGTGGAAAAATAAAATAGCATTTTCCAAGTCACATAATACTAGCGAGATAAAATTAAGAAGACAACATGCTTTTACCTATTTATTTTTATGTTATGAGAAAGAGCTTACTTTGGTTATAAGTGGATACCACTATTTTTTTTTTTTCCTATTTTAGGAATTCGTTGTTCAACCATTCTATGATAAAAAATACAAATTATGTTTATATTTGAAGAAAACATATTAAAATTGTGCTTAGATATAATATGTTGTACATATAACATGTAGGATGGATCATTATCAAAGAAATCACACAATTGCCTCCATTGATTTGCTTGGATCTCTAATCTAAGTGCCAACATCTTCTAAGCATCCTTTCCTTCTCCCATTTTCTTTTCGTAATATAGTTGGAAATTCATGCACACATCACTATAAGACTTAGAAGCGATTCTCTTCACATTCATCCTCCATAATTTAGTTTGCTGGCATAGACCTAAATGAAACTCAAATTGCAAAATTGAACGAGATAAATTAATCCAATACCATTTTTTTTTTTTCATTTCAAAACATGGCACTAAATAGGATATGAATGTGAACAACACTTACCATAACCAATCTAATAATTCTCCAATATTTCTTCTTACTAATTGCTATCCAAGCCTTCTTGTCAGCATTTGGTACAAATAGTAGATTGTCGCTACAATGACTTAATTTAAACTCTAATCCTAACTACCATGGATGACCACCCATTATCCCACCACTCCCTTTTGGAATCCATAACTTTAGCCTTTTACTGGTCAACCTAATTGTTTGCTCGACAAATAACTCCTTATAAATCTTCCTTTGATTAGGATCATCACTACCTACTACTGTAGCTCAATAACTCTCTTGTTCAACACCATCATTATCATCATTTCCATCTTCATCATTAGTATAACTCTCCTCATCAGAACTACTATCATCATCATCTCCATCTTCTTCTCCATCCTCAATGCCCTAACTTTACTCCTCTACAGCCTAAGGCACATTTGTAAGAAGAAAAGTATAGAAACCACTTGAAAATTTAAGAGGCACTTCAAATAAAGGTTACGTTTTGTTTTAAGCATTAACGGTTATTTAGTGGGAAAATTAATTATATATATATATATATATATATATATATTGTGGTAGGTCCTATACAGAAGTTGCAAATTCGTTAACAATACAATAAGAGTAGAAATTCAATCTCAAACAAAAACTATTGAATAAACTAACAAGTAGTATAATATAAATTATTCTCCATTAATATGGTCAGAATTGGTCTCATTAGTATATCTCCATCAATAGCTATATTTTCCCTTAGTGCAAGTATATGTGCTAAGGTACTAAGGTCTATGAAGATATGACCCAATAGGATTGTCTAGGGTCTACTTATTTCTTATTGGAGTGGCTCATCATTTATCGATTAGTTAGAGATCACATCATCACTATAATTTTTCATCTCAAATAAGGCCCAATCAAATAAATGATAGTATCGAACCTTTTGCATTACTCTCTAATTGCCTGAATGCTTTTTTGGATCTCTTAAATAGACACTTGTTGACAATGGTCGAAGAGAATGTTAGATCATCATCATACCATATGCAACATGTTTTAATGGATAATATGTCCTCATTGATGCTCTCAAAGTTATTGCATTGTGTATTGTACCATTTGCATTTAAATAAGAACACTTGACAGTCTTTAGGGTAATTCTCTTGTACTATGGTAGTCAATGTCCCATAAAATGTAATTGAGTTATCGTTATGAGTAGCCAGAACACATACTCTACTATTTTGTATTTTAAGCCTTGCCTCCCATAGATACCATGATAAATCTGACCTTATTTACCACATAGTCATTGTAGAGTTAGACATAAGTATCTAGACCCCAAGATAAGGCATCTAAGTCATCAAATATTAATATGCCTATACTTCCCTTGAATCTAAAATCTGTACCATAGCACCATACATCCAAATTGTTCACCTAGCATAGATACATAATCTTTAAAATCTATTTATTCACTTTATGTTTGAACCATAAGAGAAAGTGTACTAATATCAACTAGGTTATATTTTTAACACTATGTACTTGTAATTCTTATTCAAATTCCCTATTTAACGAAGTGAATGTTAAGTACTATTGGGGTGGAATTGATATTTTTAAAAAAATTTTAAACTTTTAATGTAAATAAAATTACCCCTCTTAATAACTTAAATTAGTGAACAGTGGTACTCTAATAATTCATTACAAATAACACAATTAAATAACGCAATTCAAAAGAGATAAGGAGAAGAATATTAAGCTTAGGATTTATAGAGCTTTGGCTTTTTACCTATTGCTTTCTTTTAGCTCTACTGTTGGGATCCAATTTACTTTACCGATATTGTTCCACTTAATCCATTAAATCAAGTACATGAGAAGTTTACAAAGATCAGCCACACTTGGCCTCAACAACTCTCTACTCTATTTATCTAACCTCTCTAAAATCCAGGCTATTTATAGATCTACAGAGTATAATCAATGAATAAAGTTTACAAATTACAAGTGAGAACAATAATACAAATTTGAAATAATTTTACATGAAAATAGAAATGAAGATTAATGAATAAATCGCTTCAGTTTAACTTTCTAAAGAAGTATATGAGAAACATTATGTGCTCTTTCAAATGGAAGAGAATGTTTACGATCAGATTATAAAGTATATGTATTTCCCTTCTTAAAATCATACATGACATTTTGATTCCTTTCTCTTTTTATACTAGAGTCTTCCAACAGCTAATTTGTTGAGAATTATCTTTGATTCATGTTTATCCATTTCAATGTATAAGTGACATTCCATAGATATTTTTAAAGAAAATCTTGGAGTTTGAAATTTAAACTTAACCTTATATCATATCTTGATCAGATATACTTTTATCAATAAGTCCCAGATAAGCTTGAGATTTGAAATTAAAATCTAGAAAATCTTAAATCAATCTTATCCTTATCTAATGGTAGACATTTTCTTGTGATTTATCCAACGATAAGTTTACTTAAAAAAAATAATCCCTATGGATTTTAATTTCAACTTAAGTGAAACAGAATTAAGTGTCTTTCCCTAATACACCCAATCTAGTAGAGATAGGTTTTGTTTGCTTTGATTTTAACATGTGTTAATTTTCAACGTTATTCTTCCAAATCAACTATCTGAATAATCTTAGAAAGAGTATCAATTTACCATTCTTAAAGTCTTTGAATTGTTTTCTAGAGTGTTTATACTAACTCTTCTTATAAAAACTTCTAAAACATTCTCTGAAGTTTTTCAAACTTGTCTTTTTTTCAAATAATTTAAACCTTCTGAATAAGTTTCTGAATGCAACTTGATCTGTAATTTTAAGCTTTCTAAAATACTATTTGAATAGTTGTACACTTATTAGTTCATTAACATTATCCTCTTTTGTTATCATCAAAATTCATAAAAAATATCTAATAAGTATGAATGCAAGCAATTAAAATATGGCATACCTGACATATGGTAGCACATCCTCACAATTATTCAATATGGTCCAATGCATCTTATTTATCTCATCATCAACACTAATATAATTGTATACACCAATAAGATACATTGGCATTGTGAATAGTAGAAGACCACTACTTTGAGCTAGGTCAAACCCATCCCATTGTCAATGAGGCCTGTAAATTCTACACTCTATTTTGGCAAAATACATCCAAAAAAAAAAAATGCTCTCCAATATTATATATGCCTCTATGATGGAACCATCTACTTTAGCCCTATTTTTTATGTTACCTTTGAAGACACCTAAGTATCTGTCCACTAATACATCTACCTATATTGAATCGTGTCACATATGCATGCCTCTTTGGTGGGGTGAATGGTAAGATGGATCATAACATCAAAGCAAGTAGGTGAAAATATCATCTCCAGCTTATACAAGGTGAAGGCAATGCTCTTCTCCATAGATTTCAATACATCAACCCTTACCACTTCCACGGTCAATTTCCTAAAGAAACATGATATCTTGCATATTGCTTCATAAATTTCATCACTTAGAAATCTACGAAGGACTATTGGTAAGTCTATATAAAAACATGAGATTTATGACTCTTTAACCCTTGAATAGTCGCTTCCAATCAACCAAAACAAGACGATATATTTGATGCATATCCATTCAACATTTTCACGTCCTTAATTAGGCCAAGCTCCTTTATTTAATTAGGGGTAAGTGTGTATTAGGCAAAGGCTTTATGATCTAACCAACTCAAGAAATTAAATGTAATGCATTATGAATACCCATCTCTTGAAGTGTAATTCTTGCATTCTCTACGTCCTTTGACTTTCCCTTGATATTCAAGATCATGCCCACTAAGTTATTACATATATGTTCTTCTTAATATGAATAATATCAAGATTGTGTATGATATTCAATTCTTGCCAATATGGCATCCTTAACAAAATACTATTCTTACACCAATTTGTACCATCATCATTTCATTGATGGCTAGACCTATTGAAAGCCTTACCCAATACTACATTTTCATATTGACTCAATTGTATTAGAATATCTTCATTGGTAAAATGCCTTGTCCCTTCAAACTTTTCCTTTTCATATCAAAGCAGATGCTCTCTAAGAAGGAACTACCTGTGACCCATGTAATGGAGCTTATTTTGTGCATTTCCATTAGTTGTATCTATATTACATATAGGACAGGCCTTATATCCTTTTGTGAGTCATTCCAACACATCGCTATATGCCAAAAAAAAAAAAATTCATTACTTGTCCACAACAAAGTTGCATGCGTGCAGAATGATCACCTACTAACATTATATAATTCTTATACCAATTGCCTATAGTTCTTACAATTGCTCAACAAGAGGCTCTAAGTACATATCGATGTCCTTTCTTGGTGGTTTTCATCTTGGGATCAATAGTTACATCAACAAATATAGCTCCTTCATGCATCTCTAAGTTGCCACATTATATATCAACAAAATCACTAGCCACACACTATATCTTGTACTAAGGTTTCCAAAGGGGTTAAACTCATCCATAACAAGACCTAATTTGACATTTCGAGGTTTGGAAGCAAATGCGAGATATTTGTTATTCAAATTTTTCCATACTTCTAAGTCAAATGGATGTCTCAAGACCCCATCCTTAAGAACATAACTCTGCTCATGCCACCTTGTTTCGGGAGCTATCTCCCTACACATGAACATTCTTTAAAGTTACGATATTAGTGAAAAATGTTGTAAAACCTTATTAGGGATCCTCTTCTTATTTTTGTCAGTCTCAAACTTCCACCTTGATTCATTACATACCAGGCAATAATCTAAACTTTGATACTCCTTTCTAAATTGTACACAATCATTCTTTCATGCATGAATTAATTTTGCATCCATTCCTAAGCCTTAAGCAGCTTTCATGCATCATAATAAGATGATAGCAACCTTTTGCCCTTTGGCAATAAGTTCATTATAAATACAAGTCAATTACTAAAGCTCTTCATAGATTGTCTACTATCAAATTTCAAATTCATAATTTGTATTACAGTTGGCAAAAGTGAAAATTGAGAGCACCCCAAATGCACCTCTCTTTTGCATCTTCAAATGCCATGGCCCACCTATCTATCTCAACATCAACTTCTACATCATCTTCCATATTGTCATCCTCTATATCATTTTCATTTTGTGCCATGTCTTCCAATATCTCCTTATTCGGTCATCATCGAATGTTAAACGCACATCCTCATTATTATCATTTATAGTCATATGATCCTTTAGAATTGAAACATTAATTTTCCTTGATCTTCCCTATGGAATGTCTATGTTAAGTAGGATGAAGCCATCAATGTACTCATAAATAAATGGTTCTCAATAACGTCAATCCGATGCCAATATACATTAAGACAAAAATGACATGGACAACAGATAAAACTATCTTCTTCTTAACCATGGTGTCGCACGACTTCTAAGAAACCTTGCACCCCATCAATGCACTCTCTTGAAAGCCTATCATACATCATATATCAAGTTCGCTTTAACATCCTATTCATGCCCTTAGCTACTAACTTTCATATATACATAAACCTATCATTGTAGCATTATCATTTCACTAGTAAAAATTACACGTGGAAGCAAAACTTTTGAGCTTAATGAACCATAGTATGCTTTTTTAAGTTTTGTATAGAGATCTATACCTTTATATGTATTGTACTTTGTTAATGATATTCTAAACTTATCTTGAAAATGAAATGAATATAAAACCATTGTTTTTACTAAAATTAGAGATCTATACATTCTATAAACTTATACCATTAAATGCTATTTTAAATTCAATGTACGAAGATCTCAACATTTAATTTTCCCCATTTCTTCTTATAGAAGGCACTCCGATGTTCTAGACTTATGTTAGGAGGGGAATAAAAACTTAGCTTCTGAGATTTGTTAGATGTACCATTTACTATAAATCAATATTTTATCATTGAAATTAGCTATGAAAGAATAATTATGTATAATCCAAGCATATCCATCTAATATGAAGGTAACTAAAAAAGAAATTGATAGCACACACCAAAAACAAAAGAGATGGAAGAAGATTAGTGTAAAAAGTCACTAAAATTATAAACATAATCAATCTAATGAACATGTGATTGTGCTTCTACGACTCATGACACTAACTTAATTTACATGCCTTTTTTTCAACCTTCAAGGGCATTACTATAGAATAACTTTTGCAATTAGATAACATTAGAATTTAGACCCATGAGAAAGAGATGTCATTCCATGCATCTGATCAACCACAAACCAAGTTGTTACATCTCAAGGCGACAAAGTTATAACAGTCCCACCATGTAAACTATCCTATAATAGTAACTGACTTCACAATCCCTATTATAGATATGATCTATAAAAGGCATTTACGACTTCTCGCTTTGAAGTAAACAGCTCATTCATAATTATAGACAAAAGTTATAAATATAACTAAAAACTTTAAGTCGTATTTACATAAAGATACTTTTATTATATCATAATCCCAGGAAATATCTACATGCTAAGATAGTCTAATAAGTAACATATTGCATAATTAGCCCAAAAACCTAAGAGCTAGTAGTAAAACTCTAGAAGACTTTGTTTTATTAATTAGCTTGATCCTCACTCCCCTATAGCACTTCAAAAAGAAACTGACTTCGAGATAGTTATAGCGCGGCATCTCAGTCAATACCTACAAGAAAATCTATAAGGGTTTGAGCAACCAACAACTCAGTAAGTCAAGATAAAGACTCAAGAATGCATAATAAGCACAAACCGGGTCTTTAAACAATTAATTATATACAATGCAACATTCAAATGCCATCACATAATGTGGTCTGGTTCGTTATGAAATCAAAGTAATTTCACCCACTCTAATCCAAATAGAGGAGTTTTCATGCTTATGCAACAGCTTACAACCAAACCTAAGTTTGTATAATGGAGATACCATTTCCCTCATGATTATCCTTCGAATCATTGCCTTTATCCTTACCATGACCTCATCTCTTGTCACTTAGTTTAACTAAGGATAAAGAAAATACTATTATACTATCAAGCACTATCTTTTTCAAAAATGTCAATATTTAGTTAAAGAATTTTAACTGTCTCCTAAAAGGTTACAATGCATGTCTAATTGAGGTATTTAGGTTGCTTATAATTAAGTTCAATTTAGGGTGACCAAATAATCTCACACCACTCAATTCACAACAACCACCAAAACACAACATAAATTTTTAGCAAGTAATCAAAGACACACAAGCACCTGCACATATAACTACCTATATGCACAATCACATATAATCCTAAGCCTCCAAGTACTTTAATATTATTCTCCAAAATACAGTGATGTATTGAACTCAACTTACCTGAAATCCTTGATTCGCTTACTTGATTTGATGCAAATCGACTCATCTCCTCATGTCCTATAATATAAGTATTCTTTTAGTATTTAATATCCTTATGATATATAAGCTTTAAATTATGACTTGATTCAATTTTCCATATATATATTACTTATTACCAATATTTTCTAAGCTAGTTTTTGAATTGGTTTTCAAATCCGATTCTGATTTAGGTTCTAATTCAATTTTTTTTACTATGAGTATTATAGGTAAATCCTAAAAATGCGTTTCAAACCATAATGTAAAATTAATCAAATTATACTCGGGTATTCTAAATATTACTTTTGGCCCCTTGCCAGTATTCTAATCTGTACGATATACCATAATCCTGATTTAACTATCGAATTCACTATCGATATAAGAAAAATTTACATTTTTCATATTATCCACTAAATTTAAGTTTCATATCAAATTTATTGTGTATTACTATTATTATTATATTATCAATTTTAACCTAATATTTTCTATTTGTTGTATTTCCAATTTCATATATTATTAATTTATATATATTTACTAGATAATACACATAATAATCACATCTAACACTCTAAATACTACAAATATCATACTACATCAAATATTAACATCTTAAAATACCTAATTACATATTAAGTCAATAATTATACATTTAATCACTAATTTAGCTTAAAATCATTAATTATATATATGATCTAAAGGCCTAAAAAATATCTAAAAATTTTGAAAATTCATTTCTAAAAAATCTCTTCATAGTACTATTTTACATCCTCTAAATAGCCTATACAAAAACTTTAAGCTCAAAACTACACTATTAAGACTATTTATTTCCAAATCAAAATAAGCTTAGGTTTGCAGGATTTCTTAAACACTATAATATTCTAAATCTAAATTCATCAAATTAATATCTTTCCCTAAATCTACATACATAGAAACCTCATAATATCAAATTTCATAATTTTCTAAATACATTTAATATTCTCACAAAATTAAACAAAATCAGGTTGAAATTGGACTCACCTATCTGATTGGTTTCCAGCCACCAATGTGGTCTTAGGTATGTTAGTAGAAAGGGGTGATAAGGGTAGGGTGAAGGGGTGGTGGTTCATTTCCAAGAGGCTGTGGGTCATGAGTTTACTTTACAAGCCCTAATTGTACACAATTTTTCTAATTTTTTGTAAAATTAGCTAACTCACTCTTTCTAGTCTCCTTCTAATTTTCTCTAATTCCTAATTGACTAAAATGAATTCTAGATGAGCCTTGTTGCTTTTATAGAGCTGTTTTATTTTTTTTTCTTTTAATTTTTGCATGATATTTATCCCTTATCATCTTCCATTTCACTTTCTATTTACCCTAATTTGATTGGTTAATTTTTTTTCTTCTAAATCCCAACATGCAACAACCTGAATATAGACATTTCCTTACTTTTTTTATTATTTTGTAATTTTCTTTAATTATTTAACATTAGTTTAGTACATTTCAGGCATTTTAAGTAATTTCGGGTATTTTTACCTATACATAAATACATATTTTGTACAAATAAATATTCCTAAATATTATTTATGATGTTTTATGATTTTTAGTTTGTATATGACTTGTTTCTATTGATTTGTTAGTTATCGGAACTCATTTTATATATTTTCGATAAATGATAAATAATATGCCTATAATCCAATGTTATGCTATTTAATTATTTTATTACTTACTTTTCTAAATTCAAACTTATAAGATCACTTTTACTAATATTCCTAACTTTATTGTATAATTTAAGCTCGATCAAATATTTTATCTAATCGCCCTAAACTTTACATATTGATTCCGAAATTCTAGTTATAGGGCTTACACAAGTGATCTAAGCTCTTGAATATTAGGTAGACTACAAAAAAGAAGAACTTTTAACATGGATAAAATTACTATAACAATCCTTTATGTTGAATTTCTTTTTCTTTATCATAGTATAAAGACGAAAGAACTCACATACCGTGTTACTAATGTTAATGTCCACGCTTTGCTAAATGAATGAAATGCAACAATAAAAAGTTGTAAAGCTAAACAGAGGGAGATGGTTTACTTTATAATTTAATTTATTGTAAGGGACCTTAGCAACCTAAAAAAAAGTGAACTTATTATTTCTAATGATTATTAATTTATCACTTATTAGAATTTTAACAACTCATAATAATTTAAGAAAAAAAGGTAATTTGACATAAAAAAATGAAATGGATAATTAAAATTTTCTTTTGAATTCTATAATTGATGGTAAATAATCACAATAAAATTCTAATAACAAATGAAAGGTTTAGTGGTATGGAATGATAGGTAGAGCATTATTTACGGATTAAGATCTTGAGAGACAAATTCCCAGGAACATAAGACATGTTTGCTTGACTGCCATAATCATACAATTGTTTTCTCTCACATTACAATTGTTTTTTCACCAAACATTCCTCCACCAATATTTATCATCATATAATATAATTATTAAAATTGTCCCTAACGTAATTTCTACTTGATATAAGACATGAACAACTCATAAAAAAATTGAAAAAAAAAAAAGGGAAAGGAGGACAGCTTGTGAAATGTGAGCTAAATATATGCAGTGAACTCAAGAAATAAGCACTATTTGAATTCAAATTAGCCAATGCAACAATAGCAAGCCAATGATACCTTAAAATGCTCTAGTTGGACTAAAAATGGATATTTTTCCAGGCATTATTCTTTTGTTGGAGACACAAGAAAAGCACAAATCATACAACAATCAATTGGAAGTCTTCTTATATTGTAGATTTGCCAGATGTTTTTGCATAAAAGTGTAAGTAGCATTATACATGGGATTTGGATCTCTTTTTGGAAGCATTGTAATTACATGCTTGTATTGCTCATTGCAACCCTTTTTACTATCTTTTTGACTCATTTTTCATATTTAATAAATATAGCATAATCTACTTTGCTTTTTTTTTTTTAAAAAAAAAAAGGAACTATTTAGAACCGATGTGCAAAGACTGTTCCTAAAAACTAATAACATATCTAGCAAATAAAAAAAAATCCTAAAGATTTGGTCAACAGCTAAAGACTTGAGCAACACAAAATGAAACAAGAAAATAACAAAAAAATTTCATCATAAAGAACTACTCTTTTCCATCAAATGGTGTCATTCCACCAATAAAGTCCCTACATGCTCTAAGGATTTTGCCACAACTTAACAATAATAGTAGAATGGGATTTAATAACACTTCCTCTCAAATCTCATGAAAAACCTAAGTAACAAAAGAATATGCAGATTGTCTCCAACTCCAAAAATTCTTCATCGAGCCTAAGGTATCAACTCCTAAGTGAAAATCTTAAGACTATTATACAATCACAATAGACTATGGTACAATTGAAAACCCTAACTAATAAAAAACCATAAGAAATAAAAATAGAACTTACCTTGAAGTTGGCAATGAGGAGAGAACTACTATGTTGTATTAGGTTTGAGAGAGGCAAAGTGAGAGAAAAGTGTGAGGGGTAGTAAAATGAGCGATCAATAGTGACTAAGAGGAGTGAAGTGAAATGAAGAAATATAATTTTTAGAACTTTAGGCACTTTAGAATATTTTCGTAGCAACGGTGAAAACTGTTTACAAAAAAAAAAAAAATTACTAGTAGCAAACTTTTATTGCCAAATAGATGACAAGTGTAAAATCTTTGGTGAGGTGGGACCTCGAGAACATAGTGGTAATAGATATTGCCACTATTATATATTTTTTTAATAAAAAAATTAAACTTACTCCATCAAATTAATGTTATTGGATATGGTGGCTACAATAGGTAAAATTTGTAGTAGTGGATGAATTAGGTAGAAAAGAGTATAAATGTTTCCATTATTAAGCTCCTTTTGTTTTTCTCCAAATTCAGAGAGAAAACAAAGGAAATGGATGGGAATGAAATGGAGTTATAAATATACCCCTAAAAGCAACTTAAAGAAGAAGAGGATTAGGATATTTTAGTTTATTAGAAATTTTAACTCTTTCCATTTCCTTTCTTATTCCAACCAGACAACATAAAAAGGAAATATTTCCTTTCATTTCCTCTTATTTCTATCTTATAAATCCAAACAAGAAAAACAAATAATGTTTCCTTTCTTTTCCTTTCCAATCATTCCCACTCTTCTTATAATTTCCAAACATAGTTTAAGTTAAATCAACCCATCACCACCGACTTTACCTCAAAACCCTATCGTCTATCTCCATTCCTCGTTTAATAAAGTGGAGTACTTCTATTCTCATTTCCCTCTCCACTCTCTCGTACATTTTAGCTTTTCTTTCAATACCCCTAGAGCCACCACAAATAAGCAAAGAGTGCCTCATACCCTAGTTTTAGGCTGCTCCATCATAGAATCATAAGTGGTCTAACCATTACCTTAAGAAACCATCACCAACTTCCATGCTATAAGTAAATAACCTAATTGTTTCTCCTACAAAAACCACTCCACCATACTGTACACCATTTGAATTTGAAATAATAACATCCTCAACTACAATCCCAACTTTGCATCACATATCCTGACATTAGTAAGAAAGAGACAAATCATCATTACCACTTTACAAAGTAAGTTTAGCTAGAAGACCATCATAGCAAGCTTTGAAGGCACTGTCATGGTTCTTTCTTAGGAGATTTTTGCAATTTCAATAGCTTTAAAGGTCAAATTTCAACTAAACAAAGTAAGTTTCTTAGCTTCTTGTAGTTGAAGAATGAAACTTTCAAAGGTAAATTATGAACACGCCTTATTATGTTTGCTCTATGTGCAGATGGCTTTTATGACTTTGATTTTTTTTCGATTAAGTTTTACAAGTATGGGTTTAGGAATGCTAATGTACCCATTTTACCCCCTTACTCTTCCTTTAGTAAACAACACTTAAAAAAACTTTAAAACACTTTCTCTTCCTTTAAGTACTATGAAATTGAAATAAAAGAAGTAAACATGTACATAAGTAGCTTCTAGACGTTTTGACTAGTGATTATTCCATCGCATTAAGTTGAAGTTGCATCTAATGCTATTTTAGTGAAAATCTCTTCTTGTCATGAGAACCTTATGTTTGTATTAGTACAATACTCTCTTCTTCTTTTCCATTGTCTCTTAACTACTTACAGGCTTTGTTATTATTCTCTAGTTTTTTTTTATTATTATCTTTTTCAGCTATATATTTCATGTATACTTTGCATTAATTCATCAATAAACAATATCATTTATTTCCATCAAAATGAGTTTTCCTTTAAGGATCTTTTTACTTATTTTTAAAATGGGGCTATTCACATATAAAGCAAAGATAAAGGTGTCTTCAATTTGCAATTAATCCAACTTTTAACTTTCATGCATGAAAGTTTCATGCCCCTTTTTCATTAATTTATTTATCAGTTAAAGAGGATAAATACGAGGCAAATATAAATGAAAATGAAAAAAAAGAGCAAAGAAAAGAAAAAGGAAGGGAAAATTAAAAAAAAAAAAAAACCATTGCTTTTTTTTTTTTTGACAATTTTTGCAATCTTATGGTTTGTATTTTGATGTTGATACTTAACTTATATTTTATTACTATCTAGTGATGTTAGTTAGTAAACATACATCAACTTCTAAGATCTATAATAATTTGATAAAACATTATTATTAATTATATTTAATTAAATAATATATAATAAAAATAATAAAGATATAAAAAGAGAAAAAAGGGGAAAAAAAGTAGAAAAAAAAAAAAGAGCTTCCCATTGTTAGCTACTCCTATGCTTTAGAGTAGTTGGCAACTAGTAATGAAGGTTTTAATTTTCCTTTCTTTTTTCAAATTATTTCCAATTTTAATGTCTTTTAGTTTGAGTTATTTTGAATAAATTTCTATTCTATTATTTAATTGAATTATTCAGTAATATTATTTTATTAAATTAATTATCATGGATAATCAGAAGATAATTAATGTTTCCTAACTAAAACTACAAATAATCATGAAATCTAGGTTAAGTCTTTTAAAAGAAAAAACATAAATCATACATTTACAAAGGTATCAAAATATAAGTCTTATAATTTTTCAAGAAAGAAACAACTTTAGAAAAAGAAGGCATTAAAGCACGTTTCTCTCTCTCTTACCTTAGTATCTCTCTCAAAACTCTCTTTAACCTAATAACAAGTAACATATTTTTTTCAAAGGAGTTATAAAAATCCCTTTTGTTTCAAAATTGCACTCAATAAGGGGTTCTACAATTACGAGAAGGACTCTAAAGTCACAAGAAAGTAGTGGTAATAGTGTTTGCTATTAAGTTACCTCATGTTATGAGTAACATTTCAACACTCTATATTTCTAACTTTGATATTGTAGAGTTATACCAAATATTTTTTGTGTACAAACAATATGCCATGAAGACCATTATAATGATTTTATTATTGTACTCATGCTTAACTTGTTCCAATACTGATTTCTTTGAGTTTTCTACGTAGATATTATTGGAAAGATATAGTAGTTGAAAAATTCATTAATGTGATTGGCTTACACATAGAGGCATGTTGCATAATATGATATTTTAGAGTGTCATAATACTAAGTTAGCAGTCAATATCTTGTTAAGTTCATTGTTTATATATGCATACGAAGCTAGGGTTTTCTTTTTTGATCCTTAATTAGTTGACCTTGAAATTCATGTTTACAAGGTAAGAAATGCCTAGTGTATTGTATATTTTCAAACTTATGTTAAATGGTTATGTTGTTGAAGTACACATGTGAATAATGGTAATTTTAAAAAAGTATTTGATGCATAAAGCAAGGGTGTATGTACTGTTTTGATTTGTTCTCTTTTTTCCAACATTGTAGTTATGTGATCTAAAAGCAAAGTTTGCTTTATGTGAATGAAAGAGGAAGTATTAATTTTTTTTTTTCCTAATTAGAAATGGGCATAAATTGAAATTCTTAATTTATACAAGTATGTGTAATATATATGTTTTACATGTACTCTTGAGGTATAGGCAAAGAAGATTCTCATTATGTATGTTTTCTTATAAATATGCGGTTGCGATGTAATTTAATAGAAGTAGAATGCAATAAGCAAGTAGTAGAAGTATCAATGTGGCATAGGCAATAAAGACATAGGTAGCAAAGTGAAGAAGCTAGTGCACAAGACCAAAATGTGTGCTCATAGTGAGGTAGCACTACAAATAATGTAGGATATGTTTAAAATCGTTTGACTAGTAACCTTTATATTGACTAAGTTCTCTTTTTTGTTTTAGCAGTATATATGAAAACACGATGAACCCCCAATAAAACATTGGATATTATTTCTAAGTTCTTTAGTGCAAAACCTAATGTCAGATTTGAATGCCTACGAAGTATTTAGTGCCACTACTTGAGCATGACTTGTGTGAACATGTATTCAACTTGTTTGATCAAACCTTGTGCTCTATATCCATTGATGGTGTATGTAGGGTAATTATTAATAGGGATGTGGAGAAAATACTTACAACCCATATAGTTCACCGAATTGAATAAAGGGGGAATGGAATTGAGATTCATTAGGAATTAAATAAAGAAGGAATGTGTATTATATTTTTTAGTTAAAAAGACTAAGCAAATATAATACACCCATAATAGAAAGTAAAATAACTTATTTTCCCTCATCTCCTTCCTTTTTCAATTTTATATTCATTGAAGTACAATCTCTAATAGTAGCCATTGCCATACCCACCTCTCAAACCATAAGCTTAATCCCTTCTCCTCTACTACAAGCCTATATGCTCCATTCTAAATTCAACAAGACCAATATTCTACATCAATTCTAACTCAAGCCTAAATAACCAAAAGATAAATCAAAGAAAAACAAAATTTAAACCCAGAAAGTCCAACAAAAAAAAAAGATCTAGTATGGCAAGTAAGTAGTTCTAATTTTTCTATAGGCTTGGTAGAGAAAGAGAAAAGATCTTGTTTTACCATGAAGTAACTTCTATTTTTCTCATTTGAGCATAAGAATCATGGTGGTTGTTAAATTAGCGATAATTGCAAGTATAGTGTTAGATTTGGTCGTATGTGGTGTTTGGACACTAGCTCTGGCTATATGTGGTGTTTGGACACCAAATCCGGCCATACATGGTAGATCTGATGTTAGGCTTGGTCGCTTATCATAGATTTGGTCATGTGTTGCTCACCATGGTGGGTAGCTAAAGGTGGTGGTGCATGACGATGGTGGTGAATGTTGCAGAGGTGGTGCATGAATGTTGCATCAAAGAGAAGGATAGTAGCTTTAGTCAATGTAGAAGACAGAGACAGGTTGGACTTAAGAGTTTGAGGGTATTTTGTATCATTTTGAAAAAATATTAGAGGTAGTGTTGAAATGATAAAAGAAAAGAGCTACCGAATTGGGATTCAAAGTTTAGGAGCAAGAATAGGGATTCAACAAAATCATGTAATTAGCTTTTCCATAGAATCCTCATTCGATGCTAATAAATGAACTGAACACATTAATAAAATTTTATAAGGAACAAAGGGGGGAATGGAATAGCCATCCCCCATAAGTGAATATGTTGTTAGTTTAAACTCTCATGGCTTAACATACCATGTGTAGGGCCTGTAGGGAAGGTAATCCCACTTTTTAGACAACTTGCTAAAGACAATGTTATCAAGGTTAGGCCTTAGAGGACAATCTAAGAAGTCCCAATGTTGTGATTGATGACATGTTTAAAGTAAGGTTGGTGCTATTCGTTGTAGCGACATTGTTGAGCTTAAACTGAAGTACTACAATCCTGAAAGAATATGTATTTATGGTGAAGGATGTAACATAAGTGTGCAAATATATTTAGGCTAAATTTGTCCTTGAACAATTATGCCAAATCGTTCAAAAATTCAAGGACAATAACCACTATTGTATTAATGGTTCTATTTTGTTTTTAATGGTGAGTGCCAAACTTACTGGAAAATAATCTTAAGTAAGATTTATAAAAAAACCTTTTGCCCTTCCTTAAACTCTTGACTTAGGATTTTATTTTTTCATGCCACAGTTTTATTTTCTCTTTGTAGAGACAAGCATTTTCAAATGCCTCATTCTTGAACTCATTTAACTGATTTTGTGAAAGACACTGAGTTGTTTTTCAAGTTGGTAAATTGTTTATCTTTGTCATTTGTCTTGTAGATTTTCTATGCTGATTTAGAATCAAAGGAAAAATACATAATTGGATGCTCTAATGAGCCTCTCCCATGGTATTTGGTGCAGATAGATGAGAGGCTATCTAAGTTGTAGAAGAGGATAAGAGGGAGAGTCGTTGTAAAAGTAGAGTAGGTAATGATGAATGTATACCAAGAATTTGATTATTCAATTATTACCTTAATGTAAAGATCAATGTATCATTGCAAAGTAGTTTAAACAAGTGTCCATAAAAGTCAATCTTGTGCACCCAACATCTACAATGCATCGTCTCTTGAAGTATGAGGTATAATGTGCCATTTATCACCTTAACTTTGTTGTGATTGAAATTATCTATTTTAACTTCATTACACCCATTTGTTCATTTGAGAGGATCATCACATACATTGATAAGGTAGAAATGGAGGTCCAAGAATGTCATAATACTCTATCTATCATACAGGAGTCACTTATATCATTAGATTTTGAGTTGAAAGAGGAGTACAATCTGGTGGCAAGCATAGTCATACAGCTACATTTGTTGGTTGCACCATTTGGCGAGTTTAGACGTATGAGCTCAATTGATGTCTTTCGTAGATAATGGAGTCATGGAAGAACCAACAAACGGCCAAAAATAGCTATCTAAGGGGAAAGAAGTGGATCTACCCCAACAAGTTGTAGTTTCTCCTCACCAAGAGGCACTTAATTCATTTAAGAGGGATCATGTGATCAATGAAATGCTCAATAGGCGCAATGTGACAATGGTTAAGCTTTAAGGCTAGGAGATGGAAACTACACTTCACCCTTGCTTCAAGTTTGGTCAACTAGCTGATGAAACAAAGAGTAAGCAACCTTTATATGTAGCTTCCTCTTATATTTGACAAGCACAAAATCCTAGAGCCAAAACAACCTTCATGCCCCATTAAAGAAGAGGTCAATATGCCTAAGGGGGTCCCTATGCTAAAAGTGTTGGAGACAGCAAAGATCCAAGCAAAAAAGCACTTGAGGTGATGTTCCTTCACTACATCTCTATAATGTTTATATTTATGCATTTATCTCATTTATATCTTATATTGTAGCTCGAGAGTATAGCTTTAAATTTCCTATCATGCAGCTAAGTAAAATAGTCAACCATGAGACTATAAAAAGGAAGTCTCGTCTAATTATGAGGATGCCCCTTACACCACCTCAACGATCCAATCACCAAAAGAAGGAAGAGCTAATGATTGAGGAGTTGAGCATATTGAAAAAGGATGACTATACTAAAGATGAGTGGGATGTTTTCCCATTGGTTTGTATCATTTCACTTTATTTGGTTTACCATATTTTTGCTTTAGTTGTCTAGTAATATATGATCTATTCCTCAACATGTTTGTTCAACAATTCCATCGACAATCCCTTATCCTAGCTACTACCTATTTAGTGAGGATGACAAAACCCTACTCAACTATGCTTAAGATGACAGGCTTGATGAGATGTGATCATTTCTTCCCCTTTTACTATCCTTTACCCTATGTTTTAAATGAATGAGCATACTAACTTTGCATATGTTAACAAATAATGAATGCCTATGCAACATTGGATTCAACTTAGTGTCTCATATTCGATTAATATGTCTTAAGTCGAGCACCTAGGCATCTAGCGAGGTTATAAGTTCTCATGCACTAGATACCTTAACCTTTATATATTTGTTGTCACTAATTCTTTGTACAATAATGTTTTTCAAATTATAGGTTATCGATATTGTAGTAGTTTAGTATTCCAAAGTAAAGTCAAGCAAGGCCTTTGTGATGGTGCTTCCTTCCATCATACTTTCCAATAAGTTCAAAAAAGTTGTTAATGCAGTTAATATATATCATCCTATCCACACCATTCTTTGGATTGTGTTGACATCTACAAGCTTGAATAAAGCATATGGTACATTTAAGGATGGCCTACTGAGCATGGTAAAGTGGTTTGGCTTCCATCTCATCAATAGCTCAACTTAAATGGGTAACATGTAAACATAATATGATACAATAGCATGGCATGCCACTATAGTGTTTTAATGTGTACATTTTATTTTCTATGTAGGTATACAAGTTATTCAACATACTATAGATACATTGGACCTTGTTGTTGGTAAGTGTTCAAGAGACGGTTGTTTATGTATTGTATATAAAGTATCCTTAAGGTTATGTAAGAAAGATGTGGAATAAAATATACCAAAGCGTACCTAGGATCTTAGAAGTTGTGTTATTGTAGCATGCCAAGTAGAGTCACACAAATGGAGCAATGTTTAAATCCATGGTAAAGTGTGCCCTAAGATGCCCCTCTAGTGTCCTTGATCAAATCACCTTAAGAGATGCATATGTGCTTGAAAAAATCACTATGTGTTTTCTATTAACATGTTTATTTACTTGTAGGTTATGTGTAATTTGAGGTAACTTTTCCATGCAATGTGGATGTAGAGTGTATGTGAAGAAGTTTATGCTGTAAGATAATCCAATAGTTGAGATAGTTAGCATGGAGGCCTCCATTTATGATTACTTCTTATTAATAGTAGATGTTGTGAACTCAGAGTCTAATCGAAAGGCCTCCTTAGTGAACATAGAGCTATTACACATTCAAAGACCATTACAAAAGCCAAAGGCCCCAAGCAACGATGAATATTGTAATTAACTATAAAGTCAAAGTAACCTTATGTAGATTGTACACTTTTTATATATATGAAGGATCCATAAGGAAGACACTAATGCATGAGATGAAATGAACATCTATGCATTTAATATAGTTGGCAATATAGGAACTTGAAATATAACATCTATATTGATAAGAGTGAAGTGGTTAAGGCAATGAAGAAACATCCTATAATTAGTAAGGTCAAAGAAGTAGAGTACTATCAAATGATCAACTCATTTTACAATTTAAATGTGCTTAACATGAATTGGAATTGGGTGCAACTTTGATCATGTGTCTCCATTTCTTTTAGGAGGCTCAACTCAACATCTAGATCATCTCCATCCTCTTCCTAGACCCTTCCTCTTTACGCTCTTTGACGAAAACATGTATATAATTATCTAGTTGTGCCTACTCATCTCTCTCTTCAAAGCCCTCCTCTCTTAGAAGCACAAGCGTTGGGAGGATTCTTTTACAAGATGTGACTTTGTTAACTAATGGCTAAAGTCCCTCACACTTAAGAAAGATTGTTGTAAGTTTTATGTATGATAATGTCTTCTTGTGATTGTTAAGCATTTCCTCGATTCAAATCACAAGCTATGCACCTTTATTCACTTATTGGCCCATTATTAGATGATTCATCAACTATAGATGCTCCTGATGGATCTTGACTTAATCCTTAGACCTTGGGCTTACATTATGCTAGATTGTGAAGTATAACATGCACATTTGCATGTTGATGCGCTTGTTCTTTTAAGCAGATGTTGTTGAGCCTTTGTCTTTGTTATAAATTAGTCAGAGTATTCACTCCCATCTTAATTTTAAATATACGACATTTGATTATGCTAGTGATGCGATAGGTTGAGCAACTAGGTAAGTTTATCACCATAAAATGATGTCACATGTGTGAGTCCTGTAATCTTACGTGTTAAACTTTGAATAAATGATTTAGGGCATACGTGAAATTTGACTAATTAGGGTAATTTTCACAAGTTGTCTAAGAGTTAGACAAGAATACGCTGGGGATTCAAAAGATAAAAATATAATAAAACAATCGTATTCTAGCTAAAAATAGTTAATCGTGTAAATTAGGTAAGAGGAAATAACTAAACTTTAGAGATAGATTATTTAACTAAACTTTAGAGATAGATTATTTGGGTACTAAAATTATAAAGTAACATAAATTAATATATAAAAAAAATAACACATGTATCTCGAGTATAATTATTATATATAATTATATACTCGAAAATGCTTAAAATACTCTAAAATATATACTTACTTAAAAATTAATGAGAAAAATAATAAAAAAAATTAAAACTATCAAATTATCATGGTTTAGGGTATGATCAGCATGGGACAGCTGTTGATAGATTATTTTAGCATTAGGACACATATACAAGCATTTTAGGATAGGTATATAAAACATTTGTAGATAGAAATTTTCATTTTTACACTCTACAACCTAAGAAATATCACTAGTTCTGTTTAAAGTCTTACTCAGTCTATTAGGATTCTAAGAAAATTATAGAAATGGGAAGAAACGTGAAGGAATAACTCTAGAAAATATTAGAAGTGGAACTGCGTAAATCGAGCCAATTCAAAGAACCCATGACTGAAGGCAACCTAGAGGCAAACCACCACCACCACTACCTAATAGTAGTAGCCACACTTAGCTTGGCTGACAACTAAGGAGTGGTTGTTGGTGATTAGACGACCACAATTCCGATGAGTCCAAATTTGTACTTGATTTTCAATAAAGTTATAAAAATACTAATTCAACTTCAAAAATTATGGAAATTTTCATTTTAACATATTTTTATATGTATTTTTAAGAAAAATACCAAATTATAAAATTTTTAAGTAGACATAAGATCTCCCCATGAAATCTCGTAGAATTGGTCAATTTTCAAAATTGTTTTAAACAACCCTATCAACGTGATTTCAAAACCAAACTTTTTCTAGAAAGTCCTTATATTTCATGTAAGAGTTGTGTAAAGAATTTTCAGACAAAAATATTTTCTATAATTTTTTGGGGATTTTTGTGCCTCTAAATTTGGTGAAAAATGCTATTTCTTGGAGATATTATATATTTAGCCTTGAAGAGAACCCTTTGTATCAGTTCTCGAAGTTCAGTTATGTTGTATTATACCATGGGATATGATCGAGAGTTGTATGGTTTGAGTTGGAGTTAAAACATGTGCAAGTTGCCAGGTTTTAGACTTAATGTATTAATATGTAAATATGAGAATTTGAGGAATTTAATAATATAGTGTTCCTTGGTATTATAAATCTAATATATGAATATGATTTAGCATGTCTATCATTTAGAATGTGATGTTTGAATAAGTCATTCTGAAGAAACTTGCAAGATGAATCTGTTTAGAGTGTTCTTTAGAGGGTTGGTTTGGTAAAAGGATGATTTAATCCTAAGTTCATAGACTTGATCAAAAAGTTAGCTGATATGAGTAACTTAACTAACATGACATCAAAAGGCTGATAAGAGAGTTCCTAGTTAGTAAAGTGGTTTTCAAATACTTCTTCAAAGGGTTACAGAACGAAAATAATATTAACACTATTGTTCAAATACTTGTTTAAAAACTTTAGTAACAAGCTAAAACTTAACGAAAGACTTAATAAACTTGCCTAAACTAAATCAAAATTATATAGTAAACATTAAAAAGAGATCATATACCTTTTATTTAGAAAAAACTGAAATGTTTATGTTGAATGTTATGAGCTTGTGATGAGAGTGAGCACGAGAAGCAAGATTGATTTGCGTAGACATCAGGTAAGTTGGGATCAATACTTAATGGCATATTGGAGTATTATATCAGGATACTTAAAGAATTAAGAGTGCTTATGTGTGGTTCTAACAAATTGTTTACGTATGCAATGTATGTGCTTGTAATACTGATTGATGATTGAGAGTTAAACTCCGAGTGTTGTTTTCCCTTGCATATACCATGTCTAATGTGTTTTGAACTTGGTTACTCACTATAAGCCCTACAATCAACTACTCGGCATTTTGATCAACTTAAGGATCCGATCAAGTCTAAATTATAAAGTAAAGCTAAAAATATTAATAAAAATGATTTCGTAAGTTTGAATTTAGGAAAATAAGTAATAAAATAAAAGAATATAAAATTTTCAAATTTTAAGTATATTACTCGTTATTTATCGAAAATACGTAAAATGCATTCCGATAATTAATAAATTACTAGAGATAAATTATATGCACACTAAAAATCATAAAATAACCTAAATAATATTTAGGAATATTTATTTGTACTATATATGAATTTACATATAGGTAGAATTACGCGTAATTACTTAAAATAAGCAAAATGTGTTAAAATAATACTAAATAATTAAAGAAAATTCATAATTAATTAAGGAAAAATCTAGAAGTGGGGCATGGCAATATAAAAGTTAAAGAAGTAAATTAACCAATTAAATTTAGCCAAATAGAATGTCAAAAGGAAGAAGAGATAAGACAATTCTCAAATTAATTTAATGCATAATAATTTCCCTAAAGCTCTATAAATATCCCAAATTTTTCAGAAGCTCATTTGATCAGTTTAAAACCCTAGAAAATTAGAGAGAGGCAAAATTAAAGAGGAAATTAGGGTTTTACAATAATTTAGCAAAAATCTGTGTAATTGGGGCTTCTAAGAAGAACCTAGACCCAACGAGCAGTTGGGAGTGAATGGCCACCACCACCACATGATGGTGGCAGCGCTCAAGTGGGCCAACACACCCATGGCCACCAACGGTGGCTAAACCCACCCAAACCGGTAAGTTTGATTTCTAGTCCGATTTTGTGTAATTTTATAAAAATAGTAAATATTCTTAGAAAATTATGAATTTTTTTATTATAGAATATTTTAGTATGTATTTTTTAGGAAAAATATTATTTTGATGAAAATATATCTTCTGATATATGATTCTTAAGAAATCATGCAAAATCGAACATGTTTCAATTTAGAAATAAATGACCTTAAGAGTGTAATTTTGAGCCCAAATTTTTTATATAGATTACTTAGGTGATATAGAATAGTGCCACAAATCCCTTTTTCAAAAATGAATTTTCAAAAATTTTAGATAATTTTTAGGCCTTAAAATAAGGCATAAAATGGGTAATTTAAGGTTAATTAAGTAATTAAATGGGTAATTACTGATTTGATGTACAATTATATGTTTTAGGATGTTGAAATCTGATGAAATATGATACTTGTAGCATTTAAGGTGTTAGATGTAATTATTAGGGTAATTATGTAATAAATAAGCAATAGAGAAAAATAATACATTTTAAGTTAATTTCCTAATTTACGATAATTAGGTTCAAATCTGATTTGGGATTAATTTAGACATTTTGAAATATTAATTGATGTTGAGAAATGGTAATTAGAGTGATAGAAATATTATATGTATATTATGTACATAATAGGTGATAATACATAATATGTAATTATTGGAAATATAATAAATAGAAGATATTAGGATAAAAATTGATATTATATAAATAATAGGAATATACAATAAATCTGATAGGAAACTTAAATTAAAGTAATTATATGAAAAATGTAAAATTTTCTCATAATGAGGTGAATTCAATAATTAAATTAGGATTCGAGTGTACCATACGAACTAAAACACTAGTTAGAGACTAAAAACGATATTTAAGATATCCGAAGATAATGCGATTAATTTCACATTATGTGTCAGAATGATTTCTTAGGTGTACATATAAATCTCTAACCAAAAACTGAGTTAAAAACAAAATTTAGAAATTGATGCGAAAACTGAAACAAAACTTAACACGATTCAAGAAAAAGTGTAAAAGTCTTAAGACCTAAATAATTAGGTATATTAAACCCTAAATAAACAAAAGATAACAATAAGCGTTTTAAGATAAAACCAACCTATAATAATTATATGGCCTGAGCGAGTCGGACCTCGAGTGAGCAAGCGAGACCTCGAGTAAGCAAGCAAAGAGTTCAGGTAAGTTGGGATTAATATAGTGTTGTATTTTGGAGGCTTAAAATTGTACTTGATTGTGCTTGTTCTGAGTTGATATGATTTTGATTTGCTGTTTGGCTTATATTGTATGATTTATATGAAATGATTGATTATCCTAAACTGAATCTAATCATATATACAATCTGTAATCATAAATTAGACTTGCATAACAACCCGTTAAGGGAAACTTAGGATTCTCCGACCAAATACTGACCCCTTCGAAAGGGATAGCACTGGATAGGATAATAGGTCCCCTCTTCATCTTTAGTCGAACTAAGTGATAGGTAAGGAAGTCATGGTAAGGATAAAGTCAATGGTTCGAAGGTAGTTGCAAGAGGAATGATGTCTCTATTGCATAAGCTTAGGTTTAGTCGTGAGCTATTGCATTAACGGCAACTCCTCAACCCAGATTAGAGCAGGCACAATTTCTCTAATCTCACGACAAGCTGGACAACATCATATAATGGTATTTACTTGACAAAGGCTATAAGATTACTAAACTTCCTAACTTTAAGGATGACTAAGGTTCTTTAAACTTTATAAGATGATCAAAGCTCATTGAGGATAACTAAGATTCTTAAGTGATAAGATAGCCAAAGTTCCTAACCTTAAGGATAACTAAGGCTCTTAAGTTATAAGATAACTAGAGTTCCTAAAATATGTATAACTAAGGTTCTTGTTAAGATGACCAATGTTCTGAAGAATAACTATGGTTCCTACTTTGATAAGATGACTACAGTTCCTAAGGATAATTGAAGTTTTGATTTTCATAAGGGATAGAGGATGATTAAAGTTTACATTGCAAATTCTCAAATTTTTTACTTTTCAAAACTCGAAGGAAAAAAAAAATATGCTTTTACCCAAAACAATTCATCTCTTTCTTGTTAACAAGTAAGGAAATTATACCGACTCTAAATGTTACAGATAAGTGGTATGCTCGTTCTTTCAACCCATTAGCCATTAATTAGATACCCTTGATTGTCTGTTTACTACTAATATGTGAATAGGAGAGCTTTCACTGAACACTTTGTTCTTCTTATTGTAGATAATCACATTTCATTTGAGAGAAGTGCTTATCATGTCCCTAGGGTATGCTTAACTTTTGCTACATAAGTTTCATATCAAGAAAGTATCTCAATTATCTGAATCATTTAGTCCAAGAGGACTTCACACTCTCAAGTGGTTTATTTTCACTCTCTACTACAATTCCAAAAATTATAATCGGTCTTGTAAGTGATACACATTAGTTGATCCTATAGGTCTTTTCCTTAAGGTCGCAATGTTGGTTTTTGGTCATTAGCTTAAACAAAAGGAAATATTAATGTGTTAGTCAATTTAAAAAAAAATTAATATATCAACCCAAGTTTACAAGTCAAGAACCTTAATGGAAAATACCAAAATGAGTTCACCTTAGTTTCACGAGCAATCATCACTTAAAATAAGTCCATTTCTTTATTCAAAGGAGTTTCATTAATGATGCTATAGCTAGTGAGACCATAGAATTAAAGGTTCATTTTTGGGCTTAGAATCTCACTCAAGTTTGTACTTTAAAGGATACTCGAAAGAATCAGGTTTTTTATCTTGGAATTCATGCGCTCAACTTTTCTAATATACTCAGGCTACAAACTTTTTAAGAGCTTTAGGCTACTCTTTGGGATGTGATCACCTTATTTTTATTCCTTCTTTCTTTTTTCTTTCGTTTCTTCTTATTTTCTTATTTTCTTCTTCTCTTTTCTTTTTTTTTCTTCTTTATCTCTTAACATAAAGGTGATCATTCCCCATATGTCTAAGTTTCCGTTTAAGAAGATTCAAGGCCTTAAAACCATGAGTTTAAAGTGTATAAGCCTAGTGAAACATCTATAGCTTTAGAGTGTTTGAAAAAAAATCGATGGCCTTGAGATATTTGAATGACTATATGGGCCTGAGTTAAGTATATATGGCTTGATGTTTTTCTTTGTTCTAAAGAAATTAAGTTATCTATGATAATTATTGCTCGTGAATTAACATAACTAAAATTGACACAACTAAAGCAAACACAAGTTAGTATATCCCTTTTCTCTAAGATTGATGCCCCTAACCTCCTCATTGCCCCCAATACAAGGTGGTTCTTGAAATGGCTAATTTTAAAAAAAAATCCCCAAAAGGCTCAAATGAGATTGTAAGTGATAATTATATTTAGAGTAGTGAAATAAATGCATATTGTCCTTTCAATCTACGTATCACATGCAATATAGACCTCTTTTTAGGAATGTGTCTTATCCTCACTTTCATATCTCTTAGCTCTCATAAGTGTTTTAAAGCCAATGTTTGAGATTAGGGCTTACCCCTTATCATTCTAAAATCTTTAAATAATGAGATACTTTCATTAGTTCAAGAATAAAGCATTTTATGTTTGTTTGCCCCTATTTGCTTTAGTTTATTTGATAGGATTGGATATTCTATGATGTCCCAGCGAGTCACATGCCCCTTTACCTTTAAAAGATTGTTCCATTTGTTACTCCCTTAACCCTAGCTCATTAAGCTTATTGGTGGAATAATTCATAGTAGAGACAAACTTTGTGTTTGGTTTTAAGGTTGGAGCAGGTGGGCTAGTTTTGTGGAGTAAGGTGTTTAGGACTTTTAGGCTTGGAAAGGATTGGTATGGGTGGACAAAATCTTATGGGAAGTCCATAAGCCACATGTTTAGGTCTTTTCTAGCTTAGAGTAACTTGGAATAAGGTGAGAAGGTCTATTGTTTATGTTCAGGCTTTTGCATCTAAGGCTTTTCAAAAGTCCCGTAATGCTTTAAGGATTATATTTGGTTTGGGCTCTCTTAGGGGAATTAAGAGCCTTTGTATCCATTTTAGGATGGATTATATCTCCATTATTTTCACGTATCAATTTTCAACGTACTTTTCTCTTTTACCCCACTTTAGGCTTAGAATTAGTGACCATCATAGCTCGGCTTGGGTTGGAATTATTATTGTCAACCACCTTAGCTTTAAAATGAATGGCTATAGGTTTTAACAATGGGCTTAACCGCTCAAAAGTAATAGCTTAAAGCCTATAAAATTTGTACTTGTTAGTAAATTTTTTCTTTGAAGACTTAGTGATTTTTTTGAAAACACTTTATCCTTAAAAATATTTGAAAATACTTATTTTATAAAAATGTATGTTATAAACGTGCTTACTAATTCCCAGTAAGATATCAAGAGGGGAGTGAATTGATATATTTTTGCAAAAGCTAAAATTTATGAATTTAAAAAATCCTTCTTAACAACTTGAATGGTGTAAGTAGTTGGAAATTGATTATTAATTCAAAGAGCAAATAATAATAACAATTAAAAGGAAAAAAGATGAGCAGTTTTTTGCTTACTGCTCTCTTTAAGCTCTACTATTGAGGACTTGGTTCTCTTTGCTGGTATCGTTTCATTAGTTTAAATATTTCAATAAAAAAATATCAATGAGAGATTATAAGGATATCCAATCACTTTCTTTATCCTAGCTTTTTCTTAAGGTAAACACAAGACTTATAGAACTCCGTAATCCTCTTATACTCAAAACATAATGTCAATAAAGTTTTTATGTTTACAACGAAATTGAAACAATATAATCATAAAGGTCTTTACAATTTTTGCACAAATGCAATAATATGAAATAACAAAACTGTTTTCGCTTAGTTTCTGACATATCTTTGGAAAATCTACTGAGAGAATTTTTAAATTTGGTTCTAAAATTGAGTGTATAGTATCCTCTTTGATCAGCATCAACTTTAAATTAAATAGACCCTTATATAACAGTTAGAAACGACTATTTCTAGATTTTTTTTCCCATAATATCTTTGTTCAAACAAAATTAGTTTTGATATTAGAGAAGTATTCCATGAAGATGAGAACCGAAAATTGAAATTCAAAAATTTCGAGCCAAGCTATTCCAGATTTGCTCCTTTGCCAAGCTTATGTAATTAGAAAGTTGCTGCATATTATGATAAGTTTCAATCCTCTATTATCTTTGTGTAATAAAGATAAGGATGAGGAGATAAGAACAAATCCAGTACTACTTATCTTAACTACCGTGAACAAATCTTTATCCTTCTTCAATATCTTATTTTTGAGAAACTACTAAAAGCTGTGCCTATTTTTCAAACTCAATAAGTTCTTGTATAAAAAATATATCAGAATCCTCTTCCAATTAATGTCCTTACTGTATTTCAATCTTTGAACAATTCTAACCATAATTGTTAGGAAACTTAATGCTAAAAACTTAATAACTCAATTTTTCAAATTTAATTCTTAAGCATCCTCTTAAATCTCCATAGACTTTATCATCTTAGTGGAATGAAATTGAATATATTACTCAAATATACTTAATAAAGTAGAGCTAAGCTTTCTTGCACATTTGTTCAACTTAATTAAAACAACTTAGAAACAATAGCTTAATATATTTCCAAACGTATACAATGATGTTTTGATGTTTGCTGATATACACTCCAATACACATTCTAACATACATTCTAACCAGTATAAATCAAAACTTAATTTTCTTTCTTGAATTAATTTCATTCTAAAGTTAACCTACACACTTGATGTTTTTGTTAAACATACTTTAAACTTTTTCCAATGTAGTTTCTTTTAGAATTAATCAATGCTATATTATGAAATATCTATACACTTCATAAATATATTAGTGATAACTTATCACGTGTTTTATTATCATCAAAACCAAATTAAAAAACTTAACACAATAGAAGAACTAGAAAATTACATGGTTGATGAGAATGAATAACTATTTTACAAGGTTAACAACTAAAGGTAACGATTTATTCATAGGTATAAATTCTTTTTTTTTTTTTTGAAAAACTTTTAAAAACCCTTTTTATTAGTAAATGTTATAGAGGATTGGATTATTAATATTGCCTAAAGAATAGAAAAAGCCAATTACAAAAGTAACATAATGAAGACAACAGAGCTGCAAAGAGAATAAAAGGGTGATTATTTTAAAATGGTAATTATTTTACAAGAGTAGTACCTAGTGTTATAAAAATAGAAGCGGGGCCAATCTAAGGATAATAGTTATTCACAAATCAAGAGTAAAATATTTACAAAGTCTAAGGATTTTTTAATTTCTTTTTTTTTTTGTTTCCTTTTTATTTTATATGCACATGTGTTATTGTACAAAATTTTTCAATACAAATAATCAATACCAAACAATAAAGTAACAATAAATAAATAATTAATACATAGTAAAATTGGCATAAAAATTCTCGAGTTACAATTTTATTATAACACCGTAATCACTATTATTTGATTACAAATGTCCTACACCCTTATTAGGTGTACAATAATCTTACAAATACAAAAGACCAATGAATTGCATGAAAAATAAGCTACAAGGAAATATATTTTATACTATATTACATAGGAAATTAATAAAGTCACAACTCCTTGTTCATGAGTTTTTTAAAAACACCGCACCAATATTCATTTGTCAACTTATAAAATGTTCGATGCAATTTAATGGATTCACCTTGATTTTCATTACATAACCTTTATTTGTAAAATAAAATAAAAATGCAGTACATAACAAATGTTACAGAGTCAAATACAGGCATGTACATACATAATAAAGTATAAGGAATAACAAAGAAAATGTGATGCAATATGATTCATATACATGCAATGATCGTATATAAGGATTGATAATTAACAAATTATAGTGATAAAATTATTACAAGCCAACAGGTCAATATTCATGCACACTTACATATATGTGTACGAATTTCTAAAATTAAAATTTTTTGAAAATAAAACTCCTAGACACTTTTATATATATGTGTGTTAATTAATTTAGTTTTTGAAAATAGAGCCTAATTGGCCGTACTTTATAATAATTCTTTTCAAGCTCTTATAATTTAAAAATCACAAACCTACTTTTAAAAAAAAAAAAAAATGATGCAAGAGTATAAGGTTCATGAGTCTCGAGCTCTATAACTTCATGCATTTTAGAAGGAATGATTTACGAGCTATATTTAAATATAAGTAGACTCGCTTATCATTGCCAAATAGGGATACACAATGTCAACCTGTCTTAGTTACATAAGGTAGTTTAGGTATAACCATATCTAAGTATGCATATATGATACTTTAAAAATAAATCTCCCCTTAATCCCTAAACGTTAAGCTCATTAGGCCAAATTCTTTCTAGTGGCCTATAATAATAAAACCCAATCGGTACAACTATATACAATAATATACAAACGAAAATAAAAATGAAGGTCCATTAATTTAATTTTTTTAAATTTTTACATAGCTAGCTTACTAAGCGTTTCTAATGGAGTCGTTAATTTTGTTAAACCCTATTTTAGTTTTCTTTTTATTTCATATTAAGATCAACTTGCTTAATATAAAATACTTAACATTAAATTAAGGAAAAACATTTTTCTTAAAAAAATATTAAAAAAAAATTTTGAAAATGATTCAGCGATCGCTAACTAGTAAATTGGTAAAAATCAAATTAGAGTTTCTTGAGTAAAAAGAAAAAAAAAACCTAATTAAGTCACTAGTCTACTAGTTTTCTAAAAAATATTTTTTAAAATGTAATAATTAAAATGCTGGGTGCAAAGACTGACTTATTAAGATATTTGTCACCATGTAAAAAAAAAAAAAACTAACTAGTAAGCCTTTGTTTTATAATTTTTCTAAAAATATGAAAATATGCAAAAACATGAAAAAGGTACCAAAAAAGCTTATTTATTTATTTTTTATTACAAATTTTTCTAAAAGCTAAAAAGAAAAAATTTTTTGAAAGTTTACGGTTATCATGAAGTTGCATATATACTTATTAGTTAGGAATAAACCAATGTAGTTCTAATTATTTTAGAAAACTTTAGTATACAATTTCTTTTTATTTTGAATAATTGTTGCATTTCTAATAACAAAAATGCCTAAAAAAACTAATTTTTTATGAGAGATGCAGTTTTTTTCCAAAAACTCTTAAAATATGCGGCTTTAATGTGAAAGATGCAAATCTTAAACTAAAATTATGAATTTTAATGAAAGATGCAATTATGCCTTAAAATGTAATTTTTTAAAAATATAAATTTTGCCAAAAAGATTCAATTTATACTAAAACATACAATATGCAATTTTTCTAAAGTATGCAATCTATAATAAAATATGCAATTTAAAAAAAATAATATGAAAGAATGTTAAAAATGCAAAATATGTGATTTTTATAAAAATATACCAATGATGCATTTTTTATGCAAAAAGAAATAAAATATGCAAGACTTTTAGGGAAAAACGTGTAATTCAATATGATATGCAAATTAATATATATAGAATAATGTAAAGACGTGTAAAAAGAACCCGAATTAATACATACTAAAAAAATTCAAAAAACTATTAACAATAATTAAAAGTCGCTACTAATGGACTTGCACAAAAGACGAACAAAAGTTAGTATGGGTAATAAATGTTTATAAAGGACAACTAAAACTAAGAGAATAAAATATTAATGATAATAAAACAAGACCCACCTACTAACTTGCAGGTACGGGTTGGACCAAGTTGCGGGTTGGATCCGGTTGCTCCATGGGTCGAGTCAAGTCAAGCCCTTCAAAGGCAGCAGCAACCAACGTCACACGGAAGCTGCCAAGCACTAAATCCAGCGGGACTTTCCACTTTGGTGAGGAAGTGATTGATGAAAATGGGTTTGGCACCAACGCCTTTACGTACGATGGTCGTCTGATGGTGGTTGTACAAGGAGCGTCGGCGGAGGATGTGGATGGACAATGGCCAGGCGGTTTCGAGTTGAACAAAAGATATGTTTGGGGGTTTTGGTATGTGGAGGAACGCAGTGGTGAAGGTGATTTGGCATTTGAGAGTGGTGGCGGGGGTGTCTCAAAGAGAGGCCGATAGTGGTGGTCCGGTTCCAGTCGTGAATCTACTGTACACGCTTGCGTATGGAGGCTAGTGGCCTTTGGTTGCTCCAGTCGGAGTGGGGGGATGGAGGAACAATCGCCTGGTAGGCGTCTGGTGTTGTTCGGGTCGCGGTGGTCGAGATCAAGAGAGGGGGTCAGGCGTCCATGGGCTGTGGCATGCGTGTTGTGGTGTGTTAGGGTGATCTGGGTTCGCTTGGGAGTGGGTCACGGTGAGTGTGGTCGGGGGTGTTGGTGCCCTTGGGAGTGGGTCGGGTGAGAGGGTGGTTCTGTGTGAGAATGGTCGGAGTTGGGCTGCTGCATCGTCACTGGGTAGCGCGGTGGGTGTGGGCGCTACGTGTACTGCGACTATGTTGAAGAAGAATGGGGATGAGCGAGAGTGAGTCGGTCGGTTTGAAAGTGGGTCGTCCGAATGGTGTTTGCTGTGTGAATGGAGTTGTGTGTATTCAATGAAGGTGATGGTGGGGTTCTGTTCTGATCAGGATGACTGATGGCTGTTGCGCGACATTTCTTTTATAATTAAACTAATTGAATCTTTCAACCTGATTCGGATCTTCTATGGACAAAGCTTGATCAATCTTCAATCAATCACTATTAGTGTTGATCTTTGTGGGATTTGAACTTTTTGATAATCACTTTGCAGTCTTATATCCATATCCAATAGAAAAATAACGAAGATGTGATAGAATTAGATCCATATTCGAGCTTAGCCAAACCCCACCTTCATTTTCGAGTTACTACTTGGAAAGAGGAAGAAAACACGTGCAAAGCACGTGACCAAATGAAATGCCAAAATTAAAGCGCGGTGCGATAAAGACGGTTTGAACCCCTAAGGCGCCGAATTGTCGATGTCTCCCAGGTATGCCTACCAACCGAGCTACTACTCATTTGCAAACGTCTATCGCGTTAAAACTACACTTAAGCAAAAACACCTGACCCAATCTTTAATTTTTATTTTTCTTATAAAAACCCAATCCATTCCAACTTATGATAAAATGAACAAACTCATTTAAATAATCAGAATATAAATGTCGATGGATATTTTTATCTCAAACTTAATTTAATAAATTTCAAGTCTTATTTTTATTCATCCAATTGAAATTATTTTAAATTCAAATTTCAAATTGAATAAGGCCCTTTTGCATGAATTCAAAATTTTACTGGATTTTTCTTTAAAAAATACTTTTATGATGAAACCCAATTTTTAAATATTCAGAATTTATTAAATTGTATGTATATTTTGTTATACTTGATTCAATCCTACAATTAACTGATTCGATTTAAACACTTTTGACATACTTTCTTTTAATTTTTTTGTGTTTTTTCAATTTTTTTGTATTTTTTATAAACTTGATCCAAAATAAATAAAAATAAAATATGAGCAAAAATGGGATATTTGCAACTGTTCGTGCACATTGGCCAATGACAATTCTTTTTTTGTCGTTCTTATTGTGTCCAAATTGTACATATACATTTTTCTATTTTGATTGTACCCTATTTAGTCTATTCTACCTTGGGAAGGTTATCCTCATTAGCAAGCATATAAAGGTACATATTATGTACAACGTAGCAACATCTTCTCAAATATACTAAATACACCTATCTTTTTTGGGTTTTCTTGCAAACTTGTGCTTCAGATTTCCTTAGCTTATCTAACTCCCTTTCGTAAGGATTAGTGGCTAGTACCCTTGCTTCAGCATTCATGACTCATATCAAATGGCTAGTATAAGACCATGAGCAAGCCTTACTAAGTCATATCTCTGGCTTAAGTTTGGTTTTTTCTCACCTTCACCTTCAATTTGCTCTCTATGAGAAAGACCTACTCACACATTTAGTTCCTAAGGAAATTAAGTAGAGCATATACCCTCCTCTTCTTCACATTACCATGGATTTAACTATGCTCACAAGCTCCAAAACTTTAACCTCGGCATCATATGGCTTTTCATTTTTTGTGTCATCTTTAATTTTCTTTGATACTTCCTGATCATTTGGTTGTAGCTTTTTTAGGTCTAGTGTTCTAATAGGCTTAGCTTACCAAGTTGAGGAGTCAAAGTTGACCTATGACCTCAGCTCTTTGCATATTTGTTTAACTGCCACAAGAAAGCAGTAGGCATTTAGAGCAAGCTGACTTAGATTTATTTGGTGATATAAGGAAAAATCTTTTTGGAATTCGGCAATATGAATCCTTAGTCTAAATTCAAAATGCTTATTGTAATATAATATTCGCCTAGGTGTTGTCAAGACCACCTTATCATTATTTAAGATAATCTCTACGTACTAACCCTCTAAAAGCTTGTGACTTTGTGAAATTGCCCAAACATCCTCTAACAACATAGTCTTGACTATGTTAGGTAATGGCCTAACCATTAGATCTCTCCATAAGGGCATAATTAGCCCATTCTCTTCACGGTCATCTGGGTATATATCTACATCAAATAATAATTGGTTGAATTAACTTGTTTATTCTCTAAAAGATGCCTCCGAGCTAGGTATTGGTATAAAAGGACCTATGGTTGCCTCTACTAAGAGGGGAAGGAGCAGTCTTTCGAGTTAGTTGACTACCGATAGGGTATATTATGAGGGAGACAATGATAATGAAAAAGAGGAAGATAATATACTTACCATGTTTGAGAGAGTGATTTTAGATTGAAGAATATGATTGAAACTTTCAAATAAATTGAGACCCCGAAAGAAGAAAATATTGGATTTAAGGAAAGGAGAAACAGGGGTTTAAATGTTGAAATGTGAAAAGTGAAGTAGTAGTACGAGTTTGCCCTATTTGTAGGTGAAGCATAACAATTAAAGAGCTAATTATGCAAATCAATAAGACATTAACAAATCAAATCATACCATGCGTTCTATAAAAGAAATAAATGGATAAGGTCACTTTAGTAGAACATTTTACTTACTGCTTAAGAACTATTACATCGTAAGATCTCCCAATAGCCAAAGGGTATGTGTCCCTTGGAATTATTTCTCTAATTTTACATGCTTAGAAGCAAAAATTGATACTAATACTGAAACTGAAACTTCGTAAATAAGCTATTTTGTGATAACTCTGATTTTAAACATATTTCATATGGTGATTTTATAGCATTTCCTTCACATTTTTTGTTTTCTTTAAAGAAATTGATACTTAATTGAGTAAAATGTTGACTTCAGGGTTTAAACGCGTTCTATGCTCGAAAACAAAGAAAAGGAATCAAGTTTCACTCAATTCCGAGTTCAAACGAAGAAGTTATGAAGTTTTGAAGTTGTGTAGAAATTTTGCCTTAGTGCAGAAAGTAACACGACTTGGGGACACGGCCTAACACGGCCATGTCTCAGGCCGTGTCTGGTGACGAAAATAGAATCCGTGTAATACACATATAAAAGAATATTTTAGGGTTTAAAAGAAGGGGAGACATTACAGAAACAAAAAGACACAAGAGACAAGAGGAGACTTGAGGAAAATATTAATCAAGAAGTAAGAACAACATCGATTTCAAGATTAAAGAGATTGTCCATCAAAACAAGAGGGGTTTTCCATGTTTTATTTTATGTTTTTGATGGAACTCGTTTTTAGATTCGTTATGATAGCTTAGAATTCGAGTATTTAGGATTATGGAACCTAGGGTTTCATGTAACCCTTGGATTGAATTATAATTTCAATAAAGTTTCTATCTTTTCTTGATTCAATTATGTCGTTTAATTGTGGATTGATAATTCTAGAGTATCAATATATGATATTATGCATATTGATTGAGAAATTGCATGTGTAATTAGATCTAAGCATAATTGAAGAGAATTACATATATACTTAGAGATAAGATATATGTTTCTTCCGGAAAGTTAATTGTTCGTGTGGGAATTCATTATACATTAATGCAATTCTAAGTTATATTACTAAGTGAAGAGATTCCGGTAAATAATTTAGGATTAGGGTTAATATGCTTGAGAAAGATATTAGCTTTAATTGTAAATCCCTTCGGTTAAGAATCATAGAAACTAAATTGAATATATTTTAAAAGGTTACATGTTAAACACTAGGGGAAATAATTCCTAAATACATTATTGCATATTTGAAGTCGTTCATAGTTTATTGCTTTCTAATTTGTGTAATCAAGTCTCATAATTAATTTAGATGGTTAATTTCAGTATTTTTAATTCATTCAACTCATTACAATTTTCCGGTTAGATAATAAAGCTAAAGTTAATATTAGTACTCAAAATCTCTGAGGGATCGACTCGGACTCACATCTGCTATATTAAAATTGATAGGTGCGCTTGCCTCGTATCACTATGCCTCAAGATCAATGAGTTGTCAATAAATTAATTCAAATTTAAGCTCTCATAGCCTAGCCAGTTTAGTCTTAAGTGGCAAAAACCGAAAGTAGCTTGGATGTCCATTACCTAACATATTCTTTGGTGCATGAGCTCGACCTAAATGCCACGTAGTCTACTCTTTTAGCTAAGTCTGCTCCGCTTTGTACTTACCTGGTCAAGTAAGAAGTTTAGCAACACGCTAGAACATCTCGCCCAGAAACTATAATAGCTTGTCCTAGGACCTAAAAGCCCTACTAAAAACTTAACTCCTTGTCAACCCATTGCCAATGAGATTGGGAGGCAAGTATTGATAAGTTATTTTAGATGTGGGCCTTCAGCTTAGCCTCCTCAATGCATGGGCCAAACCTAACAAGCATAGATCGACCTATTCAAGGCCTTATTTAAGCTCTCTAAGCTTGTTTAACATCATCAACAAGATTATTGGTCTTAAGGCAACCTCGTTGGTGCTTAAATAGAGCTCTTATGAGCTTGTTTGATCTCATTAGGTAACACCTTAGGTCATAGGTTGTTAAGCCCATGATGCACAAGTCTGGCACTGATTGCTCTATTTCCGACTTCAAATGCATATGTATGTATTCGTTCATAGAAAATGGGATTGACCCTCATTGCATATTGGTACTTATCGGATGTAGAATAGATCTACTTCTCTTTGTTCCTACGAACCACGTTGTTTCATTTTTACTTCACTAAAAAGTGCTTAACCTTTTCCAATTTTGCTAAAAAAAAAAAAAATCGTTCCTATAAGAACTTTTTAGAGATGGATTTTTTGACTTGTTTCGTTGAGGTTAGAATCATTTTTTAACTATACGCTAGTGATTCCACTATTATTAAAATCATAAGAGGATAAGATGTAGACCACTTGGTAATTAAGAAAGTACACAACTGGCACTCACTTGGCTTAAGATTCTTTATACAAAATTTGAAGTGTATCTTCAAACTATAGCAAGTATATCTTATAAGGGTTATCTACTTTCCAAGAATATCTTTCTAGACTCTCCTATAAATATCAAGTAACCCTATAGATAAGAGGATCCAATACCTTTCTTTCTTAAGTCCTTAATTTCACCCTTTTTCCTTTAATCCTTTTGGTGACTTAAATATCAAAGTGGCTATGTCGAAACTACTTTCAATAGCTTTCGAAGCTTTTATCTCTTCATTTTGCAAGTTGCTTCCAATCTTTAGTCCTTTAATCAAATTAACCAACAACATCTAGGTACATGTGGGTAAAAGGAAAAAAAAAAAAAGTTGGAAAATTATTCCCTCTTTTTATTTCTCTATGTGCTTGGTTATTAATTTCTTGATTTATTTTTGTCCTACATGCGTTTCAAATATCTAATTTTAACATCTAACTAAGTAAGGGTATGCAAAGTACAAAGCTAAACACAAAATGAAAAAGGATGAATGATATAACATGTCCCACTTAGCTCCGAATAACAAGTGGAGCATTGATATAACATTCCAACCATTGGAAAGCTACGTGTTCATATTTTTCAACCTTCCTCCGAACACTCAAAATAAGCTTTACTAACAATAATGCTTTCCGCAAAGTAAACCAAACGAGAATGATAATCTTCTTGCAAAATATTGATATGCCTTTAAATTATTTCTTCTTTCTATAATTCCATTTGAGTAGATAGGTCCATAACTGTATGTTCTATTTGGTTTTACCATGAAATTAATATGATCCGGAATCCAATTATTCAATATATTATTAATTTTTGTAGATAGAATAATGATATAATATATATATAATTTCTATTTATCTTTGCTAGAAATCCTGACAACTTTTACGGGAGGAAATCCAACTTGGAGGAATTGAGAGCGTTAACTTATTTTTTCACGATCTTATTTTGCGTCCTCATTAAACTCTTCTAAACAACAAGGACTCTAATGCATTTTTTTTTTTTTTAAGAAAAAGAAATTATTTCTATACAAGCAAGTGTAAAGTGCTGCGCATGCAATGATAAAACTTATTAGTTCTACTTTTATCTAGAAAATCAAAATTATATAGAGAATGGATTAATTAAAGCACTAGTATGGTTTATCTTCTTTTCATCTTTTTAGTGTTTGATTAGTGTCTATACGAATTTTGTGTTTAGTCATAATCAAATACCAAAAAGATGAAAATATAATTCTATATATATACCTCTTCTAAAATTAAGTATCTAACAAATTCTTATAAAGTTGAATTTATCTACTTTTTACCTTATTCATATTTATAAAAATATCAATTAAAATAACCACCTCCAATGCATAAAATATATATATTTTTTAATTTTCTTTCTTAAAAATATGTGAATTTTCATTTCTCAACTTTGACATTTTTATCACCACTTTTATTACAATTATAAAATATAAATTGATAAAATAGTTTTCTAAATACCAGATTTCAAATAGATATAGATCAGATATAGAACAGATATAGATAACATACAGATAAAATATAGAAAAAGAAAAGATAATCCAAATAGGTCCTAAATAATTTAAGCTAAAAACAATGAATATCTTAAGTTCGTCAATGAATTATCATCACTTACACATGAGATGTGAATATCATATAAATATCAAAGTTGTCATCTAAGTTATAAATTTTTTTTTTGCCTACTATGTTCAACTTAGAGGAGCAAGTATTTGAATCCTAATTCATCCTAATTCATCCCAATTGAAGACTAGTGATGATATTGCTAAGTGATAATTATTACGCCCCGAAGCTATATAGTCACAATAATCTCACCGTGTAAATTAATCTATAACAGTAATTGACCTCACAATCATTATCATAAATTTAATCTATACAAGGCATCCACAACTCCTCATTTTAAAGTAAACAATTCAATTAAAATTTAATCTAAAATTTACATAAAAGTTAAAACTATCATTTATATATATATATATATAATTACATTCATATTATCTCAAAATCTCAAGAAATTACACATATTATAGCAGTAGCTAACTTATATCTTACACCTCAATTTATATACCTAAAGTACTATCAAGATATTATACAGACTTGATCGTATAGCCATTTGATCCTCACTTCCATAGTTTCAAAAGAGAACTAACCTCAGGATAGTTATAACACGGCATATTAGTCAAAAGTTAAAACCTGTAAAAGAATTTATATGAATACGAGCAACTGCAACTTAGTAAATTAAGTTGGAGACTTATGAAAGTATAACAAGCACAAATAAAATTATCAAACAATTAATTATATGCAATAAAACAAGTAAATGTCATCACACAACATGGTTCGATCTGTTGTGAAATCAGAGTAATTTCACCTATTTTAATCTGAGTTAAAGAGTTTCCATTCATGCAACAGCTTACAATAAAACCCAAGTTTATACAATAGAGACGCCGCTTACCCTAAGACTATCCTTTGAACCAATGCCCTCATCCTTGTCGTGACCTTCTCTCCTGTTACTTAGTGTAGCTAAAGATGGGAAAAAGACCATTATGTTATCCATACCTATCTTTTTTTAAAGTGTCAGTGTTTGGTTGGAGAATCCTAATGATTCTCTAAAAGATTGCAATGCATGTCAAATTAGGGTATTTAAGTCAATCATAATTAGGTAAGATTTAGAGTGATCAAACAATTTCACACCAGTCCATACACATCAATCACCAAACACAACATAAGATTCGGTACGAAATCAAATACTCCAGCACATGCATACATAACTACTTACAAACACAATCAAATACAATTATAAGTCTTCGAGTACTCTAAAATAGTACTCTAAAATACGATAAAATATTAAACCCAACTTACTTAAAATCCTTAATTGCTCACTTAACTAGTCGCAGGTCAACTTGTTTCGATGTATCTTATAATATATATACGCTCTTTAGTATTTATATATTGATGATATATATATATACTCTAGGTTATGATTTAACTTAATTATTCCCATATACATATTAGTTATTATTAATTCATCTTAGGTTAGTTTAGGGTTCGATTTTCAAATCCAATTCTGGTTAAGGTTTTAAATCAGTTCTAACTACGAGTCTTATACATAAATCCTAAAAATGCGATCCAAACACTGATGTGAAAGTCATTACATTAGACTTGAGTATCCTGATTATCACTTTTAATCCTAAATCAATATTCACTTAAATCTTTATTAGTGTACCGAATTTATTTTCGATGTAAAAAAATTTTATATTTTTCTTATAATTACCTAAATTTAAGTTTTGTATCAGATTTAATACGTATTAATATTATTATTATATTATCCATTTTAACCTATTATTTTATATTTATTATAATCCCAACTTCACGTATTCTTATAATTACATATATTTACTACATAATTCCCATAATAATTACATTTAATACTTCAAGTGCTATGATTATGTTACCACATCAAATATTAACATCTCTAAATATCTAATTACATACTAAATCAATAATTAGTCATTTAAATACCTAATTAGTCTAAAATCACTCATTTTATTCATCATTTTAGGGTTTTAAAATTACTTAAAAATTTTAAAAATTAATTTATAAAAAACGACTTTATAGTACTATTCTATATCACTTAAGTAGTCTACATAAAAAATTTGAGCTCAAAACTATACTCTTAAGGCTATTTAATTCTAATTTGAAATATATTCGGTTTTGTATGATTTCTTAAATACTCTACAATTACAGATATAATTAAACCTAGTCAATATTTTTCCCTAAATCTATATACAATAAAACATCAAGATAATAAATTCATAATTTTTTGGGTACAATTAATAATTTTAATAAATTATACAAAATCGATTGAAAATTTGGACTCACTTGTCTCTTGGACTTCTGGCCACCAGCGGTAGTCTAGGATGTATCGGCTAGTCTAGGCAGTCAGTTTAGAGTATGGTGGTAGTAGTGGTTCGTGGGTTCAGTCTAATTACTTCTACTGTATAGAATTTTTGCAAATTTTTATAAAACCCTAATTTTCTTTCAATTTCGGTACTCTCCAATTTTCTAAGATTGCAAACTGACCAAATTAGCTTCTGGTGAGATTTGGCTATTTATAGGGCTCTTGTGAATTTTTGGTACATTAATTAGATTAGACATGTGCTTTATCTCTTCCAATTTTCCTTTTTAAGTATATGAATTTTATTGGCCAATTTTTTTCTCTTCTTCCATGGCCTACTAAGACTCAATTTTAGAAATTCTCCACTTCTTTGAATTTTTTCTAATTTTTCCTTAATTTTTTTATAATTTTCTTTAATTATTTGGTAATTTTCTAACATTTTAAGTAATTTAACATATTTTTACTTACACGTAAATACATATGGAGTATAAATAAATTCTTTTAAATATTATTTATGTTATTCTATGTTTTTTAGTGTACATATAATTTATCTTTAGTAATTCATTAATGTCCCACGTGGGTTATGAGAGGTTGTGATATTAGTTTATAAGGTTATAGTTGTGAATATCTTGTCAACATAAACTTGATACTTTTGGGCCAATGGTTGAAAATAAGCTCATTAGTGTTTGTTAGCTTAGTTATTCACTACTTATGAACTAGGGTATTACAAATGGTATCAAAGTGGACCCTTTTCTAATAGGTATATGATTTGGGTCCATGTCTAGTTTAGAGAAGGTCCAAAAAAGGTGGGAAGTGTCACTAGGGTGTAACTCCTTGCATGCTTCTAAGATAACCTATAGATAGTGGGTAGCCTGAATCATACATCGAAAAGAGGGAAAGATCTAGGTCTAATTATAAAATCTCACGACAAAGATGTTGCGTGTTTAAGGGAGGGAGATTGTGAGACCCCATGGTTAAGTGTTCTATATGGGTTGTGGGAGGTTATAATACTAGTTTATAAGGCTATGATTATGAACACTTTGTTAATACAAACTTAAAACTTTTGGGCTAGTGGTTGAAAATAGGCTCATTAGTGTTTATTGGCTTAGTTATTCACTACTTATGAATTGAGGCATTACGTATTTCCGATAAATAATGGGTAATATACTTAAAATTTAAAAATTTTATATTTTATCATTTTATTACTTATTTTCTTAAATTCAAACTTATGAGATTAATTTTACTAATATTTCTAACTTTATTTTATAATTTACACTCGATCGGATTCTTTAAACAATCGCCCTAAACTTTACATATTAAGTCTAATTCTATAGTTACAGAGCTTACATTTTGGGCTTACAATAATGACCTTGGTTAACTTATAAAATAATTGATTACTTGGATTTTCATTAGTTCATTAAAAATGTAATATCCCTTCCAAGTTATTAAATTACTAATTACTATGTCATTTTTATTTGAAGCTATTCAACCAGTAAAATTATGAATAATAACTAATTCCCTCTTAACCTCAATACTCAAGTCAGTTGAAATCACCTTATATATTTCAATAACTAGACTAATCCAAATTAATTACATAAAGCAATCGAAATCAGATTGCATTATCCAAAGATACTTTTAAGGAAATTATATTATAGGTTTTATATGCAATTTTGGTTCTAGCTATAATAACATGATAATATGAATAGCAATAGGAATCAAAACATGAAATCAATCAATTAATAATAACAAAAGCTATATAATTTCTTTAACTGCATGATTAGTTACATCAATATTCCACTTTCAAAGGTCTATAAGCACGAACCAAATTAAAAAAAAAAAAAAGTACATACTCTTAATCATTACTAAAACCTTAAAGCTATGGCTAAAAGAGTTATAAATAGCAATACTTATGAAACTTTAGCAATTATTTAGAGATATATACTTATTTTCAAAAGTTATAGATAAATTAAAAATATATTATTTTAGATACAATGATGAATAATTTTTTAGTTATAATTACGATTTCATCTAAAACTATATGCATAACAAACAAAGTTTTATTAGAGGAAATTATATGACTATGAAACTTCCTTGCAATTACCACATTTTTCTCATCGTACACTACCATCCTTTTCAACAAAATATCACTGGTAGCTTTCTAGCTACTATTCCATAATCATCGAGCATGTCTATAAATCAAAAAGCAAATCCAATAGAGGAAAATGCTAGGCTATACTAATATTCTGCATGCATGACACATAGAAATCAACCTAACACTTGCTCTCATAATCTTCACACACACCTCCTATGTTTTGGCACATTTCTGCACAAGCCTTCCTTTATAAATATGTTTCTAGGGTTCCCTTCCCATGCATTGCCTCCAAGAAGAAAATCAATCTTTCCATCAATATTGTATTAGAAACATTCCTTAAAATTATGAACTCTTGTTTCTGTTTATTTTATAAGAAAAGGTGAGAATGTGTCTCTTATCAACTTTGGTGAGCTCACTTTGCCTTACCCAAGGCTACAATATGTGCTTTAGTGGAAATTACCATCTTATGAAAAAGATAATTAATGATGGAGGCAAAAAATCTATTGAGGGCTATGTTTGCTCATCAACTCCATTGTTGGAAGGTGATGGAGATAATGATGATGATGATTATGATTATGCTCTAACATCTTAAAGAGTAATACCCAGCTTTAATAATCATGCTCTAACAGCTTAAAGAGTAATACCCAGTTTTAAGCAAACCCTAGTTCTACCATCTCAACCCTAATATGTAGTTTTCTATGCTTTCCTAGCTAAGTGATATAGGATGACCTATATTCTAGTGTCTTGACTCGACATATAGATGGACTATGTAGTTGAGTAATGAGCTATGTATGTATGTTACACCATAATTAGAGTATATATAAAATTCGTGTGGATTGTATTTTTATTATTAAAATCTAAAATAGAGTCATATTAGTTGTTTTATAAGTATAATGATAGTCTTTGTTTTTCTTGATAAGGTAATGATGAAAATTTTCAAAGTGCAATGTCAATCATAAATATTAATTTATATGATGAATAATATTTATGATATTACTTTGATTAATTTGTAGAAGCGTTTGAGCTAAACCCCATTAATTGAAAACTATCACACTTGAAATTATAATTAATTATTTAAAGAGTTGAAATTTAAATGAAGGACCTTTTGCTACGATATTGGATATGAATTGTAGATGAAGTACTTATGTTGCTATTCTATAAATACAAAAATTTGAGGCTCTTTCTTTTCCCCAAATCTAACAAAAGCATTTGAAACTATATGTTGTAAGATATATCTATTTATATCGACATGTTAAGAGAATAAAATGTTCATTTTACTTTTTCAGTTCATTAATTCACTTGAAATTAGAATCAATCATGTGTTTAACAAACTAATGAGATCACTACACAAGACTAAACATCAGAACAAAAAGTAAACATGGAAATAGTTTGTTGGTATCATGGAGTACAACTATATGAAGAGTTGCACTATGACTTTATTTATTACAAATGTAAGTAAGTATTAATGTACAATGATGGATATGCATCTATATGAAGAGCTGCCTACCTAGAGTAATGTTATTAGCACCCAACTTGAAGGTACTAAGAAATTCTAGAGTGAGCTCTTTATACACCGACTCATTTATTGTTAACAGCTAGTCCATCATTCGAATCCTATTAACTCTTTAATTATGGCTTTATAACTAGCTTGAGCTAATGCTTCCCAATTAAAGTAAGTGTATTAACCAAATTCTTTTTAAGAAAAATGAGAATACCTCTCCTACTATGGCAAGCTCAACTATCATCCCTAATTATCTGCTAGTTTATGTCACAAAGCAACATAGGCAATAATTTAATTAAAAAAAGAATAGTATAATGCCAATTTCACTAAAGTTATGGATTCATACATTTATAGGGTTAATCAAATCTTAATTACATGATCCTACATTAGCATCTAACACGTATGAATTCTTTTAATTTTTGTTTAACATGGAAAATTCTTAAAATAGCGTAATATCGTATAATGCTAATTTCTCAATCATGAATTCACGAAATTATAAGGCTAATAAGATGTTAATTGTCAATCTTTAACCTATAATTTCATAATCTCAATTGAACATGAATGCTAGCATTTAATAGTTGAAACTTATTTTCACAATTTGATTGTGCAATTACTAACACCAATTTTCCTAATTCTATCATGAATTTACGATATATGCTAGAATATATCCATGTCAATAATTTCTAGAAATTCATGGATTCACTATTTACACAAAAATTCAACATTTAACAAGCTTCAATAATTCAACATAAACTATGTACATCTTATGACATGAATAACAAATTTCATCATGTTCCTTCACTTTCTTACATTTTCCTATCACTTCGTTCACTTTCTTCAATTTTCTCTCACTTTCTCTTTCACCAATTTTAATAAACAAATATTTCTTATGGAGTTCTTTACAAATAACACATAGCAAACACACTTGATAATATTAAACTTTTAATTCACTTCTAAAAATCAAGTTTTAAACACATGCATGTAAAAACAAAACCCTCATAAAAAATCACAATTTCTAACCAATATAACCATCAATCTAGCAAAATAATTAAGGAAAGATGATGTACATATATCGATATAATAGCATGCAATGTTGGATTGTGTTATCTTGTGAGGTTTTGGGGCGTGTTAAGAGAGAGAAGTAAGAGAGAGAGTTTGTGTAGAGGGAGAAAGAGGGATTTAGAATGAAATTTCTTTATTTTTTACAGTCTTTAAAATCCGTAAGACTACGAGTACGGTCTAGGCCATGGTTTGTGTTATCCATGTTACATCTTATTTGTACTAACTTGGGCGCAGCCATAGGCATGGTTCTTGCCTGTGAACTTTTTATCTGTGTTTTTGTACGATCGTTCTTCAAAAAATTTTACGAAAGAATCATGTGCTAGATCCAAGAGCATGGACCTCAGTTGTATTCTTCTCCAAGCCTCTAAATTGCATGATTTTGATCCCTTCAACTTTATTTTTGCAATTGCCTCAAAAAATTCAAAATTGGAACTTATTGAAACATAAAGAACGAACTAAATATCAAATTAATTGGATGACAAAATTTAATAAATCAATAACTTTTTTTAGACAAAATCAGATCGTTCAAAGTAAGGTAACACCAACTTATTCAGAATTTAATACTTGAATCGACTAATGACATAGCAAACAAAATAAAACGACCAATTAGCGAAAACAACCAAATTGTAATAGACCAAACTAAATTTGAGCTGCCTTCCAAAAAGTGTTGTTGTTTTACATCATTGGCTCAATGGTTGAATCCTTCTTAGTGTAATTCCTTGATTAATACCTGCATACTTGACTTGTCAATAGCATACTAAGATAATATCAAAAGAATCATAGGAAAGATTGTAATAAAAGTATTAAAATAATTGGAAATTCAAGTCCATACTAGTTTTAACTAGATTAGTTATTTTTGCTCTCCAGTAACGGAGCTAAAAACTTGATCAAGTGTATCTACACTATAGGTAAGTACACCGGGTTAAATTATAGTATAGTTAAAACAACCATTAGTCTAAATGTCAATCTCACAAGGAACGGGTGTGTAAGAACCTAATTACTAGCAATTTCCTAAAAATTCCCAATTATCTGACTTCAATATATAAGAGTGATTATGATTAATTAGGAAAGGAGAATAAGAATTGATAACATAAAGATAGTAAAGTAAACAAGAATAAATAAAGTAACAAGGCTAATTAAAACTAAGCTAATTAACGTAAAGAAGCATAAATTAACTCAAGTAAAGAGAACATGATCCTCATTGAACTGTTTATTATTTACTCTCTAATTCTATACAACCTTTCAATCTTAATTATTCTCTGGACTATGGAGATTCTTGATCTTATTCCCATGAAAATCAAATTTTAAATTAGTTGGACTCATGTCTCTACCTAATTCTTAACCCTAAGATCCTCTCTACTTACATTGCTATTGAATAAAGCATCTCAAGATTGTATGAAGTATATGGATCCTGTTATTAGGTTTCTCTAATACAAAAAGATTTAATATCTAATTTTTTAGCACATTGAAACTTTTCTAATTACGCATGTTTGTTTACTGTAGGCCTCACAACTTTATAGTAAATTCAAACATCAAATTAATAACTGTAATAAATACTGATTGATGATAATATAATTTGCGTAATTAGATTATCAAAGAATAATATCATAGGAAAAAAAGAAGATATTGTTGCAAAAAGAACTAGATTTCAATAACATTCACCAAGAACGATTTAATAGAAAAACATAATAAAAGAAGAAAGAAAATAAATTGGAAGACACCCAACAATAATTCTAAGATATAATTCTACCAAAAGGGGTTCTTTACAAAAACTCTAGCATAAAGATCTATTTATAATGAGCATGGTTAAGTACACATAGAGAGACTTGGCAAAATAAAAGATACACTAAATATTGCATGTCTAAAAATAAAAGATGCACAACAAAAAATGGAAGATTAACTGGTCAAAGAACGACCACTCCCTCATGTACTGGCTAGCCGTGTACTTATTCTTTGTGCAAACACTTGAAATTTGAAGAAATAAATCGACGAGAGTAATACGTACGGGGACCACGATTATGGACGCTAGCCATGGTCTTTCCTAAACTTTTTTTCCCACTTAATTTTCGTCTAAACTTCCTTCTCTTCATTCCACAAATCAATACTTTTGCTCCAAATTACTCCAAAAGTGACTAAAAACCTTTAAAACTTTATAAAGTGCTTCAGAAGTCTCTAGAAATAAAATTTAAATGGATTAAGCACGAAAAAACATGGTTAAGGTCTAAAATAGTGCAAAAAAACCCTAAAAAATATATACTATTTTTGTATTATCACTTTGGCATAAGCTAGAGGGGAGAGATTAGGGTGGGTAGGTAAGGTGCGGAAGCAGTTAGTTGGACTTGACTAGAGGGGATCCATGAAGGAGACTGAGCTGATTGGTCTACTGAAGAAGGCAGAGCTATCGGCTTGGAGAAGTACTTGAGGGTACCAAAGCAGGTAAGGGCACTTAGGCCTGACCTATTAGAGCTTGGGTCTCGTAAGGCCTATTAATACTTTTTAGCAAGGATTAGTAGCGAGTACCCTTACTCCGCCACTCTTGAGTCATATTGAATGGCTTGAGTAAGTCCATGAGCAAGCCTTGATGAGTCATATCTTCAGCTTGGGTTTTGATTCTACTAGCCTTCACCTTCAATTTGTTCTTTATGAGAAGGACCTACTCACACACTTGGTAAGCTCTAGTAATTAACTTAGCTCCTAAGAAAATTAAGTAAGGCATATACCCTCCTCTTCTTCACATTCCTTTGGAACTTTGGGTATGGCCACACGCTCTTAAACTTTAACCTTAGCATCATATAGTTTTTCATTTTTCACATTGTCTCTTATTTTCTTTTATACTTCTCAATCATTTGGTTGCAACTGTAAACCCTACTTTTAGTAGGCCTAAGACTTGATTAAGAGTACCTTCAAAATGTTCTTAAAGATCAACCGAACCAAAAACTTAAGTTTATATTTAGGAACAAATTAAATTCTTACAATTCAAAAGCCAATTGTCGATAAAACTCGAGCTTGAAGAACTGTGAGCTCTAAAGCTACTTAAAACCCTAAACCTTAAAACCATTAAGGAATTTTAACCCTAAATAATTAATTGATAATTTAATTTGAATAATTTCATTCAACTTTAGAAAATTTCACAATTCCACAAAAATCAAATCATAAATCACAAAACAATGTAAGATAAAAATCTTAAAACAATTTTCTATAAGGCTATACCCTTATCTTCATGCATAAGCCTTACACATAAATAAGTAGACTAACCAATCACCTTAGATAACTTATCAATTGAGAGTTGGAATCATTTATCAATTGATAACTTATCAAAATCTAGTGATAAGACAATTTCCTTATCACCTCTTCACTTATACTATATATGGACAAATTTTCACAAGAAATCATGAGCTTAACTTTAATAAAGGTGACAAGACCACTCCATGACATAAAAAGACTTCCCATGGCAGATCTAAAAAGGGGAGAAAGGGGGGCCATGCATTTGTCATTCACCCATCAATCATTTCTCCTTACACATCACTATTCACCCCTTAATGCTTACATCATCAAGAGTTGCAATTATTGACTTTTTGTAAGCTTCAAGACAACACTTTCAAGACATTTAAACACTCTTTCTCTCACCATTCCAACCGGCCACACTCTTCCCCATTTCTCTCACTTTCAATTTCATTTTCACTTCATCTTTCTCTCTTTTGAAACAAACATAAAAAGGGAAAACAACCTTACCCCACAAAATCCATTTTTTTCCTCCATTTTGAAGCTTCAACTCACGGCATTTTTCCCTTTGTTCATGTGCCATTTTCTTTCATCATTTAAGATCATCTAAGACCATTAGAATCTTTCGTAAACCCCTTTCCAAAAGACCAAAGGATTCGGGTTTCAAAAGGTAAGCAAAAAGGAGGAAGCAAAGTTAAAGGCTTAAGAGGAACCTTAGTGCACAACCACCAAACTTTGTGTTAAGGACGAGTAAGTGTTTCTTGTGATGTGTGGATTAATATTTATGTTAGAAGACTTGGATTTCTTGAAGATATGAGTAAGGTTTGAGTTGTTATAGCACAAAAATTCGTTTTCAGAAACAAACCCTAAAACCATTACATGAAGTTGAAATATGAGCATGTAAAGTTGGTGTTTTGTATGGACATTTGTTTAATGCTTTGAATGGAAGATTTTAAGCTAAGGAAATCTTGAAATGAGAACTTTAATGAAGGGTAAGCATGCTGGACATGAAGGTTCCATGATCATTTGAATGTTGATTTTGTTTCCATTAAGTTAAATATGCTCAAATCTAGACTTAAGTTAAGGAAAAATCCATCACATGAAGTTTTATGAAGAAATCAACTTTGTATGACATGAGCTATGATATGGAGGTTTTATGAAGTATAAGATCTTTTATTTCTTTATGTGGAGCATGAGTTAAAGGATCATTTGATGGAAGGAAACTTAAGTTAAGATTTATACACAAGTAGTTAAGTGCATAATCTACCACCTAAACTTAAGGAAGTGATGGAACAAGTTGAAAAAACCAAGTAAGGACCCCTTAGGACCAACATGAACAGATCTGGAACGTGGGTAAATGAGGCCTAAAAATATGATAAAAGTGAAAGAACAAAGTGAAAAGATTAACCAAAGCAAGTATGATTAGCATACAAAGCCTAAAACTCAAAACCGGGCCTAAAACTCTCAAAACAAGCTTAAAACTCTAAGATGGGCCTTTAATAAAAAATCTGAACAGCAACTTAAAGTACCAAGAGAAGTTGTTTTTAAGCCCATAAGAAATCTACCTAAGCCCCCATAAGCCCACCAAAGTCATTAACTTTAGTTTGAACAAAAAACAAGCCCATTTGATAACTTAAGCTCACTAAAAGGCCCAAGAAGTGGTTGTTAGCCTTAAGAATATAAATCAAAGTTGTAAATCTGATCTCAAGGAGTATTTTAAGCTTAGGATAAAATCTAAAGACCAAGCCCAAGGAATTTCTCAAGTTATCAAAAAGCCCATTTACCAAACAAGGCCCAAAAACATTCCAACACATAAGGAACGCTACTGTTCTGACCCATGGACAGAATTGTATACCTCATTTCGAAAATCTAAACATACGACGTTAAAGTACACTCGAAAACGATGAAGATTGACTATAAGATCATAAAAATCGGATTTAAAACGAAAAAGTTATATGCAATTGAACTTTAGGTAAAAACCGGGAAAAATTACGAAAACTAGTTAAGAATATAACTTAAGAAAAACTTACATAGTTTCTTAATTTTGTTTCAATTCCTTATAAAAATTATTTCAATGACCAGGGGACACTGTTTACGGAGACGACTTGCCTCCAGACTATTTTGATTGAACTACATGGCAGAGTGAGTAAATTCCCAATAACTCTTTACTTGATTGTGCTTGTAGAATAGATGCACCTAAACTATATATATAAATTTGGATGCTTGTAGGATATGGGAGATGCATGTGTTTGAATTTATGGATGGATGCGATGATTTTTTTTTAATTATATATAATAATGGGAATTGTTTGTAATGCATATATATATGTGAATTGTATGGAATGAAATTGTTTGGTCACTCTAAAAATCAAGTTAATCACTTGTACGATTAAGAACTCAAAATGAATTATGCATTCCCCATATTGCATACGGATAACACCAACTACCGCTTCACGCAGAAGATGGGAGGGGACTCACAGGAATACGAGTTTCCTGCAGGATTGGGCACTAGCTATGCCATCATATATATATTGAGTCTCTGACCTAAGCTGATGGGCTTACTAGGCGCCGGGAGACGCCAACCGTCGGCGAGGGGCCGAGTCTTGTGGCTTCTGCTTAAGGCGTGTGATTGTGGATTGCGGAGGCCACCACACCGCTAGACTTGGGATTTTGGAAATATGATTTATTATTCGGTAATGAAAGTATATATATATATGTATATATATACATAGTTTTGTTTTGACTTAAGCACAGTAGTGCTAATGAATTAAAACCCAAGGTCTAGAACCCGGATTTTGGTTTGGGTCGGTTAATTATCTCCAAACCCCGACTTCAGGGGGCGTAATTCTAAGTCGTATGCAATTCCTAGGTTACTGCATGCGTTGTTTAGCATACTGGTTGTTCATGCATTCATATGATTGTGCATATAATAAATTTCTGCTATGTGGTATTGACGAGGGTAATTATCTCACTAAGCGTAAGCTTATACCCCAACAGTTCTTTTCCTTACAGGTTGATCGATAGTTGGGAAAGGGGATAGGAATCGAGTGTAGAGTGCTACCATTGAATCAGTATGATGAAAAGCTTGTATAGTTAATTCGGAATGCTCCGAAAAACGACTAATGTCTCATTTAAGTTTACTATCTTTAGTAAGTTTAGAATTTTCGGAAATTGTCTATCCTATTTCATTATTTTGGTAGGGGATACCGATTCTCTGCGGTTCTGAGGAATTGTGGAAAAATGGATATCCATAATTATTTATATTATATAATGAGTTAATGAACTAAAATTGAAGACTCTAGCAAATAACTATTTAGAGTCTTGCAATCTCTGACTTGTAAGGCGATTTTCTTATCATGGGTGCACACGTGATATGGAAATTTTAGGCAATACTACTAGGCCCCTATTAGGGTCGCAGCAGCAACTCTTTTAGGTATGGCGTCATAATAGGACTAGTTTGCCCAATCAAAAGTCAAAGTTGACCTATGACCTCAACTTCTCGCATATTCATTTAAGTATCACAATGATGTGATAGGCACTTAGAGTAAGTCGACTTAGGTTTATTTAGTGACACAAAAATAAATCTTTTTGGAAATTAGTAAAAGGAATCCTTAGTCCTAATTCAAAATGCTTGTTGTACAACAATATATGCTTGGGCATTATCAAGACCAACCTATCATTATTAAGGACATTTTTATGGACCAGCCTTTTGAAAGCTTGTAACTTCGTGAAATTGCCCAAATAACATCCTCTAATAGCATACTCTTGGCTTCATTAGGCAATGACCCAACCATTGGAACTCTCCACAAAGGCATAATTGGTTCATTTTATTCATAGGCATTTAGGTATCTATATAAGATAGACAATAGTTGGTTAAATTCCCCATTCCATTCTCTAAAAGATGCCTTGAAGCTAAGCATTGGTATAAAATCACCTATAGTTGCATCCACTCGGGGGGTAGGTGTAAGCCCCAAAGTTAAGCCAAGTAACCGTAGGATTGAGCTTAGAATCCAAGGTTTAGGACGATCGGCTAAATGATCCGATCACACCCAAAGTATAAACTATTAAGAGAAATATTAGTAAAAATGACCCCGTAAACTTAAATTTAAGAAAATAAATAGTAAAATAGGAGACTATAAAATTTTCAAATTTTAAGCATAATAATTGCTAATTACCGAAAAGGCAAAAAGTGTAATCTAATAATTAATAAATTATTAGAGATAGATTACATGTATACTAAAAATTTTAGAATGACCAAAATAATATTTAAGAATGTTCACGTGTACCCCGCATGTATTTACGTGTAGATAAAAATACGCATAATTACCTAAATTGGCCAAAAACTAAGCAAATAATTAAAGAAAATTATAAAATAATTATGGAAAAATCAGAAAAAATCAGAAGATGATAATCTGAATCAAGATAAGGTCGTGGCAGGTCCAAAGCTACAAAAGAAAAATTAGCCAATAAAAATTGAACAACTTAAAAGCCAAAAATCAAGGAATTTGGATAAAGTCTTGTCAAATTAATGCACATTAATTACTACAATTGTCTATAAATAGGAAAAAAATTTCCAAAAGTCATTTGGTCAGTTTAGAATCTAAGAAAAATCGGAACACTGAAAAAATCGAGAGAAAATCCAGAAAATAAAAAAAGAAAAGAAAATTGTGTAGATTAGGCAAGTGAACTAAAACCACCACTCACCACTGCCTGGGACCGAGCCACCACCATCACCCCACTCCAGACCCACCGTCTGGGCCGGCCGACAAGCTTAGACCAAACTTGGACAGCCAGAAAGCATCGAACCGGGTGAGTCCTATAATTGTCCCGATTTTATATAATTTAGTAAAATTAGTTATTTTGCCTAGAAAATTATGAAACTTGTTATTCTGAGGTTTTATTGTATATAGATTTAGGGAAAAATATTGATTTAGTTTAATTATTTCTGAAAATATAGGATCCTTAACAAATTGTTCAAAACCGAGCATGATTAAATCGGAAAATAAATAGGCTTAGGAGTGTAGTTTGGAGCTCAAAATTTTTCTGTAGGATGCTCATACGATGTAAAATAGTGCTATGAAGCCATTTTTTTTTAAATTAATTTTTGAAATTTTTAAGTTAATTTTTAGCCCTAAAATGATGGAAAAATTAGGTGATTTAGGGTTAATTAGGTGATTAGGATGTTAATTACTGATTTAGCTATTAATTATATATTTAGGGATGTTAATCTCTGATGTAGAAACCTAATCTTAGTCTATGGAGTGTTAAGTGAAAGTAATGAAGGTGTTATGTGGTAAATGTAGAAAATTAGGAATATGTGGAATTGAAAATTAATAAATATGGAAAAATTAGGGTTATTTAGATAATATTAGAGTAAAAATCAGAATAATATTAAATCTGAACTAAGATTGAATTTTAGGTAATTATATAAAAAAAGTAAGATTTTCTCACATCGGGGATAAATCCGATACCCTAATTAGGACTAGCGTGTACCGAATAGCTTAGAATACTAAATTAAGACCCAATAGAATATTTGGATACTCGAGCTTAATATGATTACACATTAGGATTCGAGCATGTTTAGGATTTAGAAATCGAACTAGAACCTAATTTAGAAATTGATGCGGAAACCGAAACCGAACCCGAACCTAAACCTAAACCTAGAATAATTATAAAAGACTTAAGACCTAGATAATTAGGTATATTAAACCCTAAACAACACATAACAATAAGCGTTATAGGATAAAATAAACTTATAATAGTTATATGAAAAGCTGAAACCACATTTGTGTTATAGGGATGACCGGTGATGGCCTGAGCAAATCGGACCTCGAGTGAGTGAGTGAGGAGTCGAGGTAAGTTAGGATTAATACGATGCTGTATTTTGGAGGCTTAAGATTATGCTTGGTTGTGCTTGTTAGATAGTTGAATGTGTGCATGTGCTTGATTATGGGTGATGCTATGATTCTGTTTGTTGCTCTGGCACATATGGTATGAATTGTATGAAAGGATTGATCACCCTAAACTGGACTTAATTAAATATCCGACCAATAATCATAATCGGACATGCATGGTAACCCGTTAGGGGAATTTAGGACTCTCCGGCCAAATACCGACCCTTTCGGAAGGGATAGCGCAGGATTGCAAAATGGTCCCTTCTTCATCCTCAGTCGAACTAAGTAACAGGAGAGGAGGTCGTGGCGAGGGTGAAGGTAGTGGTTCGAAGGTAGTCGCGGGAGGAGCAAGGTCTCTATTACACAAGCCTGGGTTTGGTCGTGAGCTGTTGCATTAACGTCAACTCCTCAATCCGGATTAGAGCGGGCGCAATTTCTCTAATCTCACGACGGGCCAGACAACGTCGTGCGATGGCATTTGCTTGCACATGCATTGCATCTAATAAGTGATTGAAAACCTTGTTATGTTTCTGGTATAGTTTTAAGTCCTTCGTCCTTCGTCCTAACTTACTGAGCTATGGTTGCTCACATCCCTATAGACATCGTGCAGGTGCTGGCCAAGAAGCGGCAACAACTACTCTAAAGCTAGAAACTACTGGATCCTGGAGAGTGAGGAAAAACATGAGAAGAATAAACATATATTTTTAAGGTTTAAGCTTTTACTTTAGAACTTTTTATTTTTGAATAATGTAATAACTAGGAAATATATTACGGAGAAATATTGTAAACCTTAATTGCAATAACTGTATTATAATATATATATATTTCCTCACTTTCTTAGATAAATGATTTAATTAAATTAGAAATTGTTTCCTTCAAAGCGAGTTAGTCGTGGACGCCTTGTGTAGATCAGATCTAAGATAGCGGTTGTAAAGCCAATTTTTATCTTAAGATGGTTTACACGGCGGGGGCTGTTACGACTCTGCCGCTTCGGGGCATGACAGTAGGGGTTGAAGGGGAGTTGACTATCGATGGGGGTATATGACAAGGAAGATAATGATAATGAAGAATCTAAAGAAGAGGAAGATGATTCAGAAGAAGATGATGTCGTACTTGCCATGTCTAAGAGAGCAATTTTGATTGAAGAATAAGATTGAAACTCTCAAATAGATTGAGATCCCAAAGGAGAAAATATTAGATTCAAAGAAACAAGCAATAGAGGTTTGAATCTTGAAAAGCGAAAAGTGAAGTAACAATATAAGTTTGCCCTATTTGTAGGTAAAGCGTGACAACCAATGCACTGGTTATGGAAATGCGAATCAATAAGACATTAGCTAGTCATATCCTACCATACGCACTACAAGAGAAATAAATAGATGAGATCATTTTAATAGAACTATCACATTGTACGATCTCCCAATAGCCAAAGGGCATGTGTCCTCTACATTTAATTTCTCTTATTTTACATGCCCAAAATAAAAAATTGAAACCAAAACTTCTTAAGTAAGCAACCATGCCTTAGGATCAATAAGTTGTTGGTAGAACAATTCAAATTTAAGCTCTCGTAGCCCAACCAATTTAGTCTTTGTGGCAAAAACCTAAAGTGGCTTAGATATCCATTACTTGACATATTCTTTAGTGCACTAACCCGCTCTCATTGGTAGCGGGAGCCAAATATTGATAGGCTATTTTGAATGTGAGCCTCCGAACTTAGGTCGAACTCCTCAATGCATAGGCTAAACCCAACAAACCTAGATCGACTTATTTAAGGCCTTGTCTAAGTTCTCTGAGCTTATTTGACATCATCACCAAGACTAGTAATCTCAAAGCAACCTTGCTAGTGCTTGGACCAAGCTCCTATGAACTTGTTTGATCTCAGCAAGAAGAGCTGACACCTTAGGTCGTAGGTCATTAAGCCCATGATGTACAAACATAGCTCATAAAATCTGAAACACCCCAATAAAACTAGTGGTTTAAATCATAAACTCATTTAGATTAATATCGCTAGAAATTAAAATTAAGGTCTCAATTTAATTATTTTTAAAATTCCTATTTTACGTATATATTAAGCATGTTAAATTTTATATTTTACGTATGAGATACTAAAACTTTACATTACGACTTTTTTTTTTTATATAAGAGTTTATTATCCTATACTATATATATATATATATATATATAATTAATTCTTTATTTTCTTTTTCCATATATAATACTTCTATATTTTAAAAAATCCTAAAATAACTTACCCTAAGATCTACCCTAAATCTTAATCCATCTTTTCTTTTCCCAACCGCAAGTTTTTCTATTACCTCGGCACATTTTCTTCTCTCTGACCAAGCTTTCCTCTGTCATCTCTTGCCCCATTCTCTAACCCTCCCTTCATCTTTTTACGCTGAACTCATCCTGTTCCCCTATTTCCAAATTCAAGCTCCAACGTACAGACCCTCTTCATTTTCAATTGCAATCAGTCGACCCCGTCCCCTCCCCTTTGTTCCTTGCCGTCTCTTCCTGATTCCTCGCCATCTCACTCTTAGGCAATCCTTCTAAATTTTGGCTCATCTCTTGTCCTTGTCGCGGAGCTTCCGCACCACCTAAACCACTAAGTCCAACTCGTGCCAAGCTTCAATGGAGTTATTCCCTGGTATCCACGGTTCCATATACGCTCTACGACAATATACCATTTCCACTCTCGAGACTTTCTAAGCTTACTACTGCTGGAGTATGTTTGACTAATAGCGGTAGCGCTCTATACGCTTTCTGTCAAATTCCGGTGAGTTACCTGCTCGCTAAACTGCATCGACTCTGTTTCAATTATCAAGTTCTCATTTTATTGTTGTTTTGTTGAGGGTCTTTATTTGGTCTTCGTCTCCGGCATCTTTTCCTCTGAAATCCAACGAGGCATTTTCTTTCACAAGTCAAGTTGCCTTGTTGCGTCTCCTTCGTAAGGCGTCTATTCTCTGTTTCTTTTAGTTCTCATCCTTCGTTTACGCTATGAGGAGATAAGAAGATTTATTATATTATAAGTGTAAAATCAGTAAAGTATATGGCAATATATTTTCAATAAACAAAGAGAACCGTATGCAGTATTCAATAATATATAAATATCATTACATTGATTAATACGTTAATATATTTCAATAATTCCTTTACTTACGGTTTGAACAGAATTTAAGCATTTGTCCTCCATCCTTCCAGAATTAGTTTAACATAATTAATATTATTATAACAATAGTGAAGTCTTGGTTTGGCTTATCAATTGTCCGCGGCCGTTGGAGTTGTTAATGACAAACCATTGATTTTATACAATAATAATGTTTACGTATCGATTTAATATTTCGATCCATCGTGTTTTACTTCTTGTTTAAGGAGTTTTATTTCTATTTGCGATTACATTTAATATCATATAAATTAACTATCCTTATACTTTAACTCAATAAAGTTATATATATTATGCACTTTATGAGTTACTGTAAAAAGTCATCTCATATATGTAGTTATATCACTTTTTTAGTTTAATCGTATTATGTTTGATTCAATAATTTCTTTTGGAACCTTAATTGAATATATCATAGATTTATAGATAAATCTTTAAGTAGAACTTAGTCTTAGAATGTTTAGGGGTTAACGTTCTACTTGTTTTCTTTTAGATTTGTAGTGTTCGGTTTTCTTTGTCAAGGTCTAAGTTTTGTTCAAGTTTAAGATTGGAGTATTGTATTCGATCTTGGAAGCAATTCCAAGTATGTAGTGTTGGTTGTTGCTTGTGTTTGATAGGAATTAATAATCAAATTAGACTAAATCTATATTCGGTCTAATTAATTTGGTTGGTTGGTTTTACTTGACTCGCTCACTCTAAGAGTCCGGATGACAGTTTCCTAAATAAGCAACTACTGATGATATGTGAGGATTTCCTAGTGGACTTGTATATGTGATGATGCAGCTAAAATATTAGATTTCTAGTTTTTGAACTCTAAACTCTGGATGTAAAGGACTTAAAGGAAAACGTATATTTATATTTACTTATATATGTGGACAAAAATTGAGATGTGACGGGGTCATGAGTATCCCTTCATTGATTTCAAGCTTAAATTAAAGATAATTAACTTGATGTTTGTTTATATTCCGTTACAGTTGCATTATAGACATGTATATAATCTGAGCTTGACATCCGTATGTGCTTGTGCATCCGTATCGGGCTTCGGCTCACTTTTCTATTTTTACAACTACTGGTCAAGCATATAAATTTGCAACAAATATAGAAATAGCTATCATCAGGTTAGGAAAGAGAGACGGTTAGTTCTAATTGTTGTAGAAGATCAAGATCTGGTTATTTAATATATTTGGGCCTAAAGTAACTCGTCTGTGAGTTACTTAAATTGTTGTATATGGAGAATTATTGTTTTATACTTGATAAAGAGTTGTTAGAAATGATTATAAAGATTATAATTGATTTTAATGCTTTAATGTGTTCATAAGTGATAGGGATACGTGACGAGTTATGGCGCTCTTCGATTTTAGAGCGTTATAGAATCAAAAGAAGATAAGATGGGAACTGCTTAGTTGAATTCGGAAAGTATACGCATCTCACTATCACTTAGCTTAAGATTCTCTCCACAATATTTGAAGCATATCATTTTAATATGGTGATCTATTTTGAAGAATATTTTGCCAACTCTGCTATAAATATAATGTAACCTATAGGTAAGAGGATCCAAATCCTTTCTCTCTTATGCTCTTAACTTGACTCTTTTTCCTTCAAACCCTTTGCTAACTTAGATATCAAAGTAATTATATCAAAAGCACTTTTGGTGACTCTTGAAGCTTTTATTTGTTCATTTTGCAAGTTGGTTCCAATCTTTAATCCCTTAATCAAAATTAACCAACAACATTTAGGTACATGAAATATGTGTGGTGTAAAAGGGTGAAAAAAAACCTAAAATTATTCCCTCTTTTGTTTCTTATTGTGCTTGGTTATTTATTTATTTTTGTTCCTACATGCAATCTACATATCTAATTTTAACATCTAAGTAAATAAGGGCACGCAAAGTACAAAGCTAAACACAAATATACAAAATGATGAAAACATATGTATATTTCTTATAGTCAACTTTTATTATTATTATTATTATTATTATTATCATCAAGAGGTCGGGGAGAATGTAGAATTAAATTGGAAAATGATCCACTTAGCTCCTAATAGTAATAACAAGTGAATCATAAATATAAACTTTCAAGCATTTGAAAGCGACGTATTCATATATTTCAACCTTCATCCAAACACTCTAATTAAGCTTTATTGATAATAATATTTTCCACAAAATGAACCAAACGAGATTAATAATTTTCTTGCAAAACAATGATATGCTTTTAAATTATTTCTTGTTTCTATAATTCCATTTGAGCAGATAGATTCATAAGTGTATGTTCTATTTGGTTTTACCATGAAATTAATATGATCCGGAGTCCAAGTACTCTATATTATTCAAACGCTTAACTTTTGTAGAGTAGAATGATAATATATATACATATATATAGTGTAATTTCTAGTAGAAATCCTGATAACTTCTAAGGGGAGGGAAATCCAACTTGGAGGAATTTGGGCGTTTAACTTATTTTTTCACTGTCTTATTTTGCGTTCTCATTAAACCCTTCTAAACAACAATTACAACATGGACTCTAATGTCAATGCCCTATTTTTTAAGATAAAGGAAATCGATTCCATAGTAGCGAGCTTAAAGTGTTGCGCACGCAACGATAAAACTTATTAGACTAAATTGCATCCACAGAAGCAGGTTTGAGCGGTATTAGTTCTACTTTTATCTAGAAAATCAAGATTATATGGAGAGTGGATTAATTATTTAGATCATGCAATGGACAGCTGATTGCATCATCTAAATACACCTTTAAGGACATTATATTATAGGTTTTATATGCAATTTCGCTTCCAGTTATAGTAACATAATAATCTGATTAGCAATAGGAAATCAAAACATGAAATCAATCAATTAATAATAAGAAAGCTATAATTTCTCTAACTGCATAATTATTTACATCAACATTCTGCTTTTAAATGTCTGTAAGAATGACCAAAATAAAAAGTAAACTGGTGCATACTCTTAATCATCACTAAAACCTTAAAGCCATGACTAAAACGGTTATAAATTCAAAAGTACGTTAGAAGTATTTAGATACATTGATGAATAGTTTTTGGGGGTGTAATTGTGATTTCATCTAAAACTATTTATAATAAACGGAGTTTTTATTGGGGGAAATTATATGACTGGGAAACTTCCTTGCAGTTGCCGTATTTTCTCATGTGCGCTACCATCCTTCTCGACAGAATATCACTAGTAGCTTTCTGGCTACTATTCCATAACCACAGAGCATGTCTATAAATCATAAAGCAAATCTAACATAAATGCTAGGGTATACTACCATTCTGCCAGCATGACACATGGAAATCCATTTGGCATGTGCTCTCGTAAGCTTCACACACTCCTACGTTTTGGCACATTTTTGCACAAGCCTTCCTCTATAAATATGTTTTTAGGGTTCCCTTCTCATGCATTGCCTGTAAGAAGGAAATCACTCTTTCCAACAATATTGTATTAGAAACATTCCTCACAACTATAAACTCTTGTTTCTATTTATTTTATAAGAAAAAAGTGAGAATGTTTCTCTTGTCAACTTTGGTGAGCTTACTTTGCCTTGCCCAAGATGGCAATATGTGCTTAAGTGGAAATTATCATATTATGAAAAAGCTAATTAATGATGGAGGCGAAAAATCTGTTGGAGGCTACATCTGCTCATTAACTCCGATGTTGGAAGGTAATGGAGATGATGACGATGATGATTACAATTATGCTTCAGTAGCTTAAAGAGTAATAACTTTAAGCAAACCTTAGTTCGACCATCTCAAACTCTTATATGTAGTTTTTTATGCTTTCCTTGCTTAGAACTATATACTAATGTCTTAGACTTGACATATAGATGGAGTGAGTAGTTGAGTATTGAGCTATTTATGTGTGTCACACCATAATTTGGATCTATAAGATATTTGGGTGGATTGTGCTCATACTGTCAAAATCTGAAATAAACATATTAATCGTTTCATAAGTATAATGATAATTTTTCTTTTACTTGATAAAATAATGATGAAAATTTTCAAATTGCGATGTTAACCAAATATTTTAATTTATATGATTAATAATATATATGATTTTACTTTGATTAATTTGTGGATGTGTTTTTGAGCTAAACTACATTATCTAAAAACTATTACACTTGAAATTATAATCTATTATTTAAAGAGTTAAAATTTGAATATTGAACCTTTTGCTATGATATAAATATGAACTTTAGATGGAGTACATATGTTGCTATTACATATATATGAAAATTTGAGGTTCTTTTTTCCTAAATTGAACCAAAATATTTGAAACTATATATCTATGTATGTCGGCATGTTAGGAGAATACAACATTCATTTTAACATGTCAATTCATCATTTTACTTCAAATTAGAATCAATCATGTTTTAACAAGCCAATGAAATCATGGCACATGACTAAACATCGGAATAAAGAAGTAAACATGGAAATACTGTGCCAGTATCATGGAATCTGACTATGTGAAGAGTTACACTACGACTTTATTTATTAAAAATAAATATAAGTGTTAAGGTATGATGATTGAAACACTTTTAATATAAGAAATGATATTCTAATGGTTACCTAGCGACTTGCTAAAATGACTCTACACATAAGGGTATTGTAAAAGCTGCTTTGAGAAACATGATTGTTATATTTATGAGACAAATTATGGGTGCTTTTTTTTTCATATTTTTATAAGGCATTATGTTGAAAATTTTTAAAAATAAGGCAAGAAAATCATAAAGTACCTTATAATGAGTGACTTGCAAATGTAAAATGATAAAAGATACTTTTTTTTTTAATGGATGAACATATTATAGAAGTAACATTTCAACACACACATGTTTTACAATTAAAAGGTTGTGTACAAATTCAAGTAAAATATATGTTTATTAAGTAAACTTATAAGTTTTCATGAACATATGATTGTACACCTCAATTTGCTATGTCTTGAATTGAGAATATGGACTTGATGTTGATTGAATAGCACTTATGTAATCAAGTTCAATGGCCATAAGTTTTGATTAATAGGATGAAAATGACATTCTAAAGGTCTTTTTAAGGAAATTCTCCCTTACATAGCAATCTTGACATCGATATAGTATGCTTTAGTATATGTCATAGAGACACTGCATAGGTTGTTTCTCATTACATCATAGTATGAAATTATTATATCTCCAACAATAACAATCATATATATTATAGTTAATCAATGATTAGATTGGTCTCCAACCAAAACTATTTACAATTTCTTATGCACCTACAAGCTAAACCGGTGATGCGAATCATTTCCACCCCTCTAAACACACACATCTCAACTCTTAATGGCAATAATTTTGCCATCACTTAGTGCTATATGATGTGTTGAATATCTAATCTCGTTTGATACACCTATAGCATACAATTATCTTGCCATTATAAAACTTTTCATTTTATTTTATGGACTTAAGTTAAAATAATTATTGTTAATCTTCTTAGCTTTAATGGGGCTTGTTTTTCTTTGTATTTCTTCCATTGTAAATTATTTTGCTAAACTTTCTTACTTTTTCTCACTAACCAAACAAAGCACACAACTCCAATCCTCCTTTAGAGTCTTTTAGCAACTAATTTCGAGTGATTCACTAGCACTACATAGCTAAAGTTTCTCAACTTCTCTACTAATGCCGTTAGTAGGAAGGCTTTCCATATATTAGAGACTAAGCATAAGATGTATGAAAGCGTTGCCTTAAGGGAATTTCCATGTTTTTTGGTTTTCCATGTGTCAATCAAGATAAGTGATACTTGATTTGGACATATATATAATGACCGATTGTTGAATATGAGAGTACTTGGTGCTTGACATAAATATGTAAATGAAGCAAAAAGGCATATTCACAAGATATTTAGGCTTGATGTTGGTATGTTGTTACAAGACATACTAATTTTGACCTTTGAAATTTAAGAAAAAAAAAATAGTTGTTTGGGGCAACATTAGCATGTTACATGCAACATATTGAAATAAATTTGAATTTAATGCGTTAATGTTTGTGTGTTTGCTTGAAACATGCCAATTGTCACAACAATTGCATGTTGTAATGTAATAGGCCCACATTGGATGACTTATTTGTTCACATAATGGTTACTAGGATGCTAATTGTTAAGCCCAAAAACTAAGGGACAACTTGTCACACATTCGTATCATAATTTGAGTGTATTACTAAAAACAACTATATCTTAATCTTCAATATTTCATAACACCATAATCTTTGAAAGAGTTGAAAAAACTAATATAACATAATTAATAGATTATAACCTTGTTACAATCTACATTCATGCACTAACATCACATTTGATCTGTAATTGTGAGGTTATAACATAATATTTAAACTTCTTTGTACTGGAAAGTCAAAATTCCACAAAGGGGTGAGCTAACACTCAACACATTACTGCACGTACATAAGCTACCATACAATATGTAATCATACATAATCCTATACAATACAATAAACACGAGTTATTTATAACTACCCCTAAAAAATTAGAATGACACATGACGTTGCAATATACATAGATACATTAATACATAATTGATATGATATCGAAATGGATTCCTTTAATCATGTTGTCCCATAATTAATGCTAAGCTATTAAAAAGTCATTTCACTTATAAGTATCTACTATGGAACCTTATAACCCCTCAAGTAACTTGCTTAAAATTTCTCTTTCAATAACCTAACCTAGTTTCATGGTGTCATTATGATCAGCAATCTATTGCTATGCAACACCTAAATGTAACCAAATCCTTTTGATGTGCAACTTCACTTGGGATATCACCAAATTCAAATTATTGGGTATCGTGCCAATGCATCTTTGAACCTAAATCCTCAATTGCATCCAAACACAAGCAACGTACATTTAGGTTAATTAATCACTTTGAATATGTTTCATTAATAACTATGCCTAGTAAGCACAATACATAAACTAAAGTTATATAACTAGTTTGTAAATTATTGATAACAATGATTCAAATAAATTATCAAAACTTGATACAGCAAATATAAACGACCTCATCATAAATGAATACTTGTATAAAATTAAGATCAATACCCTAACTATATCGTTTTAATCAAATTCCTTGTGGTTTAGACTTATGGATAATGTTTGGGTAATTGTAGAAACTATACTTAGTAACATTATAAATTAAAACATATATCTGAGGTTTAAACAACCCGTTTATATATGGTTGAATGTAAGAACTATTTACTTATTTATTACTTTCTATTTTAATTACATATAATTTTGTTTTTTGGCCAAATACTAGTTATTTATAATTAACTGTATTTCTATATGATTGCATATATGTATTCATATGTACTTAAATGCTTGTTTATTCATTTGTTATTACAATTGATGTTCATTTTATTGCTCTTACTAGAAAATTTTTTTTCTCTTATTTATTGTAACTATTATTTATTCCTTTAATCATATTTATATTTGTTATTATTATCTCACTTACTTATATATACATATATATACACTATTACTCTTTCTAAGGTCAACTTGTCGTAACTTATATACTAAGATTTCCATGCCCAATAAATAATTAACAATAGAGTAAAAACATTACCTTAATTGATATATAACCTAATCAAGATCACCACTTTATGCACCAATCATGATTCAACACACCTTCAATCAGTCCAATGCTTGAAGAAATACATTTATTAGGGCTTATCCTTATAAAATAACAAAATAAGGGTTTCGACACTTACAATTTTGAAGATTTCCCTTATAATTTTAAAATAATCAACATGTAGCACACCTTCAATCGGTTTACTGTTCGGACTATATTAAACTTCAATGTTTCAAAAAATAATTAATCTAAGACTAATTGAAACCCCTTTTAAAGATATAAGTAAATTAAATGATTTAAATTTCATAACTCTAAGAATAAGCAAGATAGACCCTATTTGAGAAAATCAACTATAACAAAATTTAGTCAATTTTTGCTAGATATTCTATCAAATTGCATATGAGTAATTTGACTTCGAAAATCTCTTTCATCCTTAGAAAAAATTGTTTCCATCTAGAATGAAGTATTGTAACCTCCTAAAAGCTATTATTTGTGATTTTTTAATTTTTAAATTGTAGCTTTTAATTTTTTTTTTTTTTGTCTTTTTCTTAGTTTTCAACTTTTTTTTTTTCTATATTTTTTTATCTAAGGACTTAACCTATGTAAAGAAAGGACAAAAAACAAGGTGTCTATGCTAAGAAAATAAAGCTCTTTCTCTCTATGATGGAAAAAATTAAGAGGTCAATGAGTTTAGAAACAAACTTTAGAAACAAACTAAACTCATCACCAAGTTAAACAAATATCTAAAAGTGGTGAGAGATTTCTTTTACCTTGTACATGTGAATTTTTTTAGAAGGGTGTAGATTTTGTAGCCTTTTATGTAAGCTTAGATTCAAGTTATCCGTGAATTCAAGTGGTTAAATCATCTAAAATCAAATCTAAGTTAGCCCTTTTCAAGGCATAGACAAAAATTCCAATACTCTTAGAGAGTTCATTATTAGAATTTCAGCGTTGAGACATAAGAATTTACATGCTTAGTTTAGGTAAAAGAGGAAGAATAAGAAAGAGAGTTTTGGTTTGAGTGAGGGGGGAGGGGGTCTAGGGAGAGGAGTATAGTGTTGAAGTGGCAAGTTGCGTCTTTATTCTATGTAAGGGTTGTTTAATGGAGTTCTTATCGATTTCACTTAATATTTGGGATTTTTGTCTATTTTAAGAATGATCTACAAGGACGCAAATAATCTAAACTTTTAGTTTAGAGTTTAGTTTTACACAAATCATCATAAGAGATCTTGATAATTTTGATTAAATTTTGTCCTCTTCAAAACATTTTGTCAAGTAACTGCAAAACCAACACATTGAACAATGAGGTTGAAGTTAAAGATTATAATGCAAATTTTTTAAGTGATAGTTATATATTAGTAAATCCTTGTAAATTCATCAACATTGTTTGGCCAAGAAAAAAAAAATCATTGACAAAGATTAATAAAAAAGGGAAATGGATGGAAATCATTAAGGTAAAAAACACCTTGCCTAGCTCCATATATTTTCTTTCTCTAACATAAAATCTAAAATGTATCATTATAAAAGGAAAACTACCTCCACTTTAATTAGGAGATATTTGTTTGTTTTTTATTTACGAAAGATGATATTATTAATAATTTAAAATATGTTTTTACCAATTTCACACACTAAGATCCATTTATTTTAATTAAATAAATGATAATATTAAAATAGATAAATTACTAAAGATTACAGTTCTAAACTGTAACTAAACATGATTTTGAAGCATTTTTTTTTTTTTGTTACATAAACTTTCTTTCTGTAGGTTATTAATGGTATAGATAAGTAAAATGGAAGAGAAGGAACTAGGAATGGATGCTAATATAAAATGGAAAAATTACACACGATAGGATTAATGTTTAGGGTAAAATTCAAGTAGAAGATCGAATTTTTATGTGATTCAAAAACTGGATTGACGTTATGTATACTAGTTCAAATACATGATCAAACTTTCAAGTGAACTACTTATCATAATGTTAATTTCCTATTTTAACCATTGGAAAGTTCGAGCTTTTATTTAAACCACTTAATATAATATCAATCCATGATTTGAATCACTTGAAATTCAATCTTTTATTTGAACCTGACCTTAAGTGTTAATTCTCCTATGTGTAATTTTCCCATTTGAAAACAATAAACTTAAGGAGGAAGAAAGATGGTAGCACTAAATGCAAATTTTTTAAATTCATTCAATAGTAAATTTAAACAGTTAGATTTTGACTTAAGGGCCTGTCATTATCGCATTGAGGATAGGAGCAACGCTTTGTACATAAATATCACCTAGAGTTTGAGATTTTGATGAGGAAAGATCATAATTACCTAAGCCTAACATCATACAAGTTGATATGAAAGAATTCAAAAGATTTGAGAAAAATTTGGAAATTTGCAATTAAATAAGAGAATAAGGATCAAGAAAGAGAGTTTGAAAGGAAGAAAGGAACAAAAATACATTTTTGAGAGTTCTTGCGTATATAAGTGCTCCACATCAATAAACGAAATGGTAGTTAAAGGGAAAAGAGATAGATACAACATCCCTATGCTCGACAAAGCCATCTTTTGAGTTCTATAGCTAGGATTACTCTATCATAATAGGTACGATTAGACACATGTAATAGCAACTTCACAGCTCTCATTTCATATTAAATGCATTTGAATTGGCATGCCCAAAATCAAAATTGAAATCAATCTTCCTTAAGAAGCTACATTTACCTTGTATGAGAAGACATCCAACACATTTAGAAATGCCTTACATGCCTAACTTTAAGAGTTCGTATCCTTGAAGCTTGTGTCACGCCCCGAACAAGAAGAGTCATAACAGTCCCGCCGTGTAAACTAATCTAAGATAGAAGTTGACCTCACAGCTGCTATCGTAGACGCAGTTTACACAAGGCGTACAACTCAACCAGCTTGAAACGTCTGTTCTGACATTTGTTAATATCCAAACCTGTGGTAGAGCTTTTACAAAATACTTGTTCTATACAATCTGTTGTTTAGTACTACAACAATAATTATACAAACATTTCACGTCCAAGGGTAAAGATTACAATCAAAGTTTATTAAAAACCACAGGTTATACGATTTATATACAATAAGTTAGAAAACTAGTGGGCTCCTAGGGAATTCCCATTTAGTTTTCTTCAAAACTTAAAGACAAAACAAAAGCTCAGGTTCAGTTAAATTCCTCGATCCTCACCTTCCCACACAGCAGCACACTAACTGGAGAACGGTGGTACCTGAACATCTTTGCCTTCACTCAGCACCTGCAAAAGAGTTTGTAAGGGTGTGAGCACAACTAGCTCAGTAAGTGGGGCGGAGTCAGAAGAGTACTATACAATCACAAATAAGGTTAATAATTATGATGAAATGCAATACAATCACTCAAATGAAAACATCGCACAGTGTTAACCGGTCCACTGTGAGGTTAGAGAAATTTCATCCACTCCAACCCGGATTGAGGAGTTTCATCGCGACTCAAGTGAGACCAAACCCGGGCTTGTGCAATGGAGAACACCCCTCTCCCAAGACCGCCTTCGAACCACGGCCCCCAACCTTGCCGCGACCTCCTCGCCTATCACTTAGTTTGACTAAGGATGGGGAAAGGACCATTTCAGCTATCCTCATCAAAGGAAGTCGGTGTTTGGCTTAACACTCTTAATCGTTTCCCCTAACGGGTGATTATGCATGACCAATTACACTTTAGTCGAATAATCATTAGTGATAATCAAGGGTGACCAATAAGTTCACACAATACAGAATCCATGCAAATATGCAAAACAGCACACCAAGGAGTTGAACTCCTGTCACAACCGAGTATCATTCACACACATAGCATGCGCATAATCATCTAACTACAAACACAACCAGAAGTACTCTTGGGTCTCCGGATACCTTTAAATAGTACCCAAACAGCGGCGAAGCTACCATCCGAACTTACTTGTTTTAGATGTTTGCTATTTCTGACTTGAATTGTCAGCCGTCTTTGGAAGGTCCTAATTACATAAAAGGTCCAAATTTAGTTTTCGTAATAATTACGAAAACATTAGGGTTTAATCTAAAATGGTTATATATATATATTATTTCCATAATATGCAGTCATGTTATTACTATATATCGAATTAAATTATTAATTATTGATATTGTACATCATATATATTATTACGTATTATATATCGTTTTGATCGTATCGAAACGTACTTTTTATTTATTAATTTACGTTTTGATTCCGGTAAAGTTACCAAAATATGTATATTCTTGAATATGTTACAGTTATAAGCTAGATTGCTTAAGGTTATCCGATTTCAACAAAACTAGTGTCATTGAGTTCGTATAGACTTAACGACACATCTTATGAGTCCTGTTCCTAGAGATGGATTTTAACGGGTAGTTTGAATTTTTAATACAATTATATATAATTATATAAAAACGATCGTATTATGCGAAATTTACAGTTTTAAATTATATTTTATCCAATTTGTCCTTATATTATAATAATATAAGTATTATTCAATTCTAATACACCTAAAGTACATCCCGATCAGAAAATATTAATAATTATAATAAAAATCTCTATTTAACCCAATTCGATCAGCAATCCTATATATAGGTTTTATTTAACTATTTAACTCATTTTAGTCTATTAATATTACAAATACACCCCGACTTGTAATTTAAGCTATTTTACTTAATAAATTCGTAATAAATAGTTCGATTACCCAATAATTCCCCGAAAATTTCTATAGACTTCTAAAAATATAGGGAATTCAATTATCACTTGGTTTCAAGTTTTCGACCTATTACCTATATTTTCGTATTGACGATTTTACCTCTAAACTTGATAAATTAACCAATTATAATTCTTTTAGCATCCAATTAATTTCAATCTGACTCAATACCATTATTATTTATTATAGATCAGTACATGTCCATTTCATCAATTAATTTTATAATTTCCTATTAAATTCATAATTTCAGCCTATTTTCGAACCAATTTCATGCCTAAAAATTCAATAAATATTAAAATTATTCAAATAAAAATTTGGGCTACGTAGCAATTACCCATATATCATACACATCCTATACAAAATTTTTCAGCTAGAAACAACATCATATAATACATTTATTTCACTAATATATATTCGAATGAATTATAGATTTCTTAATAAAGTATATTAAATATTATGAATTTTTTCAAAAATAAAAATATCACATGAAAGCATGTCTAAAATAACCTAAGTGCAATTTTTTTCATAATTTTCTGGGCGGATTTACTATTTTTTAGAAATTATTGAAAAACAGGGCAGAAATTTGACCTTGGTGTTCTTGGGTGTTCCGGTGGCCGGCGGCGGCTGGGCGGTTGTCGGAACGCCTAGATGCTGGGGGTACTCCTTGGTGGTGGGGTAGCGTAATAGCAGATCAAAGGGAACTCTAAGAACTAGCCTTGCTCGGTGATTGTCCTGTTTTTTCTTTTTTTTTTCTATGATTTTTTTCTGATTTTTCTTTCTGTTATTTTTTATTCCAAATTGTCAAATGTTATCATCCTGCTGCTGGAGTAATTTTTATAGTGCTCTTTCACCGCCTATGATTTTTCTTTATTTTTTTCTTTTGTTTTTTTTTTCCTATTTTAGCTAAGCATGTGGTGTCAAATTCTCACAATTTCACTTTTGATTCAGCAACTTTCACTTTTCATTCTCCTGCCATGCCTCATTCCAGCAATCTCAATGTTATTTAATTAATTTTTCTTTTTCTTTTATTAAATAACTACTTAAATATAGATATTATATGTTAGAATTAATTATTTTAATTAATATACAAGGTTATACCCTATGTAATAACATGTGAAATATATAACTTTACTCATATAATTAAGTTTCTAGCATATCTTTTATTTTTATGATACATTCTAAGGTTAATTTCATGAATTCAACACAATATATATATAATTACTCAATTTAAAGTTAATTTACGAGTATAATTATTATTTGTACCGGGTATACTAAAAAATTACGTGTATTTTTTTATAGTAAATTATACTACATTGTCTCATTTTATAGCTCAATTAACTTATCTCTAAGTTCTCGTTGCAATCTAAGTTCAATTTTAGGAGTTCTGAACATTTTAGAGCTTTAGTAAATACTCTAATTTCTAAGGGCAAAATTGGGATTTCGGATCATTATTAATAAAATCTAACTTCACTGTAATATCTCGACTAACTTTTTCATTTTAGTTGCAAAATTTGGGCTCAATTAAATAAGTTACCTTAAAAGCCCTAAATCTTAGCTCGGTTGTGCTAAACTCAATTTTGGGAGCTTACAGCTTAGTTTTGTAAGGAGAAGGGGTAGTGGGCAAAATCTCACAAAGATTGGCTTGAGGGAGGGGTTAGCAAAACCTCTTAAAGATCAAATCATGTGGAAAGGCACTTCAAATAACTCGATTGCCTTACCACTTGCAATTGCCCTTACTCATTAGCTTGGCATAGTATAGGTACCTAGTAAGCATTATTAAGTGTAGGTAACATCTAACTCAAATAGCTTGCTACTTGGTCTTTCCATGCAAGACAAAGCTCCTACAGCTAGGTCAAGACTAAGATAAAAAAATGCTTTGGGAAACCTTCATTTTAAATGAATAGCCATCTTTTCTTGAGAACAACTTGAGAACGTGCTTAAGGAGCTCGCTAACATATCAAACCTCCTTACTAAACCTTTAGCAATGAGGGAAGACTTGAGCTCATGACCAAAGTTTAAGCATGGACTCCTTAAGCTCATGTCCAGAGTCCTAAATCGAGCTCTTTCCGAAGACTCAAGCTCTTCCCAACTTAGATCCCTTAGTTGAAAACCAGACCACCTCTTTATGGAAAGCACTTAGCCTTCAACAGGTTAGTTGACCTATTAAAAGAGCTTGACTAAGGATAGAAGCTCGCTTGAAAAGGAAGGATGACTATCAAAATGGAAAGCAAAATGGAAGGCTAGCTATCTCTATCATGACTTGAATTTCTCGATATCTACTATTAATGGGAGATACACTTTCCTATTACTTGACAATCCACTATAAATATGAGGTAATCCCCCATTGGTAAGAATATCTACGTGTGCATGTGTATACACACATACATACACTCTTTTGCTACATTACCATTGTGCTATCAAATTCTTCTCCCACCAATTTAACTTAAATATTAAAGTAGCTATATCAAATTACTCTATGCTATTTCATTAACAGTCATTTGTTTCGTAAGCATATTTGCATATTGTTAAAGGCCCATTTAGTCCAATCCTTTATTGGGAAGATTTTCAAGATGATAAAGTCCTTTCAAAAGTTTGGCTTAAAAAAGAAAAAGAAAGAAAAAGATCTATGAAAAGTATAATGGATGGAAATTATCAAGGCAAAAGACAACCTTGCCTTGCTATTTTCATTTTTTTTTTCTTTCTCTAATATAAATCTAAAGTCCATCATCATTAAAAAGGAAAGTTTAATTATGTTTTTTATGATTGGATTTCTATAAAACACTTTAATTATTTTTTATATACACATATCATGAATGTATGATCAACTAGTAAAATATTATTAGTATTAATTAAAACATTTAAAATATTCGTAATATATTTAAAATTTCAATTTTTTAAAAATAGTTAACCTGATTATCCAAAAACTAATGTAGTTCAATTATTTATTTTACCCAAAGAGTCCAATTATGTACATATTTATTTTTTCACCGACATCAATTTTCAACCGAATTTTTCTTTTTCCCTCCCCTTGCCAGGATCATGTATTACCTTCTATTGTATAGTGAAGACTCCAGTACACCAGTCAGCGGGACAGCATAGCAACGTAAAACCTACCTCATATATTTTCTCTTTCGCTTTGTCGGTCCCTTCGGTCTCGGGTTCAATAATCCCAAATTCCAATCCCAATTCCCAGGTTTTCTGTTCCATTTTCATTACAGCATAAACTCTATTTATCTGTCACGTCTCTCATAATTTGTTCGCGTTTATCGTTTATTCCCTGTTATTAACATTAGTAGCTTCTTCTTCACATTGTAGATCCTTAATTTTTTCGATACCCACGTAGTAGGTTTTCCATTAACGTCACTTACCACTTAATTCAGTATTGCCTCAAATCTCTCTATCATTGCCGTATTGGAATTGGGTCATTAATGAATTTTCTTATCTGGGTCTTGAGTATTCATTAGATTTAAATCGCCCATAAATAATTCGTTTTTATATTTTTCTGTAGCTTGATGAGACTGGGTTTTGTTAAATTGTTACGCAGTAGTGTTTTGGAGCTTTACTGTTTGTAAAAGATCTGATTTTGTCGCACACTGTACCACTAGATTTGATCTGGAGTTGGGGTTTGTTAGAATACTATGGCTTCGATTCGATTCGATTCAACCAAGCAATACTACACGACGAGCAGTCTCGTCATGGGTTATGCTCTTTCATCAAGCTTGCTTGCCGTGATAAACAAGTTTGCCATTACCAAATTCAATTACCCGGGGCTCTTGACTGCTCTGCAGTACTTAACTTCAGCATTGGGAGTTTATGTCTTGGGGAAATTTGGGTTTCTCCATCATGATCCCTTCATCATTGAGACTGCTAAGAAGTTCTTGCCTGCTGCATTCGTGTTCTATCTTGCGATTTTCACAAATACGAATCTTTTGCGCCATGCCAATGTGGATACGTTTATTGTGTTTAGGTCTCTGACCCCTCTTTTGGTTGCTGTTGCTGATACTGCATTTAGGAAGCAACCGTGCCCATCCAAGCTCACATTTGCTTCGTTGTTGATTATTCTAGGTGGTGCTATTGGGTATGTAGCAACTGATTCGGCTTTCACACTAACCGCATATTCGTGGGCAGTTGCTTATTTGATCACTATCACTACTGAGATGGTTTATATAAAACACATGGTCATGAATCTTGGATTGAATACCTGGGGCTTTGTTTTGTACAACAACTTCTTGTCTTTGATGATGGCTCCAATTTTTTGGATTCTCACAGGAGAGTATAGTGATGTATTTTCTGCAGTGAGGGCTGATTCCCATGGTTGGTTCCAAGTAGATGCATTTGTTGCAGTCTCTCTGTCATGTTTGTTTGGCTTACTAATTTCTTTCTTTGGGTTTGCGGCTAGAAGGGCGATCTCTGCAACCGCATTTACTGTTACAGGGGTGGTTAATAAGTTTCTTACAGTTGTTATCAATGTCACTATCTGGGATAAGCACGCAAGTCCATTTGGTATAGTTTGCCTTTGCTTTACCATCATCGGAGGAGTCATTTACCAGCAATCAGTTACTGGACCAAGCACTCCTGTGCAGCGGGAGTCAACTGTGTCAAAGCAGACAGAGAATGAGAATAGTCGTGATGATTTTGCAAACGATACCCATGGAAAGGGAGCCTCTGGTAAATTTGCATCTGTATGAGATATTGATCTTTGTTGCTTGATTTTTGTTGGTTAAAGCACCTGGGAGGATGCTTTGTTCATTGCCTCTAGCTTAGCACTTCAACAAGATAAATGTTTTTAATTTTTTAATTTTGTGAGACTTTATCAACATATCAGAATTGTAGTATTCCTCTTAGAAGTTAATTCTTGATTGTTGTTTTCAGACCATTTGTGTGGTTAATAATGATGTGCATTTGCTATGTTGGGAAATTGCTTGGCACAGCAGCAACAACATGAATTGCGCTGTGAAATGATTCACTTTTTGGCTGGTGGAAATTTCTTCAGCAATGTTCTTGGCTGATTCTTTTCTTTTACAAAGTTATTTTTTCTTGGCCTGAAATTGATTTAGAAAGTGTAGGCTCTTGAATAGCCATGTTCATGCAACTGGCGAATCAATAGCTTAGTAAAGCGGGTGCCGTAAAAAATGTCTTGTGAAAAAAATTGGAGTATTTCCTATATTGAGTTCTCTTGAAGTCAGATTAATTATTCTCATGTTTGCAAACCTAGGCAAATGGGAAAATTGAAGTCGGTATATTATTCTCCTCAGTGAAGGTATTATGGTTTGGACGCACTTGCATCATCGATGGAATGAAGTAGCTCTGTTTGTTATAGAAATCATCAGCATGCCTCTGAGAAGCATCGTGCTCTTTCCTTTTGATTTCATCTTCCTCGAAGTCTTCACTTGTCATGACGGAATTAAACAATTGATAGAAAACACATGATTCAGTTTTAGCTTTTATATCTCTTACCTCTATTTCATACACGGGTTTATCTGATTGTCGAGCTAGGAAATCAACCGCAATTCCTACTTTAGTGTCCTAAGGATCTTTGCACTTCATAGATGCTGTTGTCCAAATTCATGTCTCATGAATTGCAACACATATGGTTAGATGAATTTATGTTCTCTTTAGCTGTTCCTAATAGTAGTATGAAAGCTAAAATCTCACGTTTAGTGAGAATCTGACAACTTTTGCTTGATTAACTTCAAGGTTTCATTTTGTTGCAATACTTGCTTATATGACACAATTTACCCCAAGTCACATAAAGATATTACTTATCTTCATTGTCTTAGTTACTTTATCCTGGGAATGGGTCAGGATCAGGACAGATCCAAATTTGATGTTCTGCTACTAGAAAATTTCACTGTGCATCTAGATTGTCTATCTTCTAATGTAGTTTGTGTTGCAGGAAGGTGTATGAAGGTTTATTTTGCCAACTTATTTGTCTTCGCTTCATTTGTGACCATTTAGACCTGTCTTTGATCTTGTTTATAGGGCTGAGTATTTCATATGTCTAGGACTTGTTAGATTACAGTGGCGCCTAAGATAGAAACGAGGGAACACGCTTATATATATCAAATGTATAATATATGAATGCATTCAAGTACCTAATTCGTTATCATAAATTAGGTGAAAATCCACCTCTCTAAGCATGAGGATCAGAAGTGATCCAGGCTTTATTGCCATTTATCTATTTATTGAGCTGTTGCATGAATTGTGGTTGATCAGTGTAAGATAATCTGCCTTTTTTTTTTCCTTTCGTGTTGATGGGTGTTTTTCTATAGAACCTGTTTTAAACTAGGAACGATGCCTTAGCGGAATGTCAGTTGATTGATATGGTCTACGATGAACCTTTTACAGATTCAGCCAACTCTGGAATCTGCTTTTCCGTGCATCGCGTACATATACCCACATGATGGGCAACTGGATAGAATAGAACTTTTAGTCCATGGGTGAGATTTTTGTTTTTTCACACCGATTATAACAACAGTTAGAGCGGAGCAAACAAGATGCCACACCCGTGACAGGTGGTTGGCGAATTGAATAGCTCGGATTTGTTGTTTGGTGTGTCGAAACAAATCGATCCACCGACTCACTAAGGAGGTAAAGGTTTTCCACCCCACCCTCTTCTCCCTTTAATTTCCAATAATTTACTATAAAAGGTAGGTAAATGTTTATTTTAAGAAAATAATCAGCTACAAAATTTCTTCTAATCGATTTTAAATTTAATTTGAAGAAATATGGGTTAGTGGCTAACGGATATATCTGGTTATGTGAGTTGATCTGCAAGCCAACTCATTCTAACCATTTAGTGGGTTGTTCTTTGTTAATACATTGAAAAATAAATGTTAATGCGTTAAGTGGAGCAATCCACAAAAATTAGCAGGTTAAGTGGGTTGCTTTGGAATCCTGTTTTTGAAATTGGTTTAAAAATCAATTCTAACCTATTATCTTTGGTGGGTAAACTAAGCGATTCGGTTCTAAATCATTTGTAGAAAGAATGGAAAAATATGGAAGAGTGATATGTTTCGAACTAAATTTCAAATTATGACCCAGTTTTTAAAATCTTTTTCCTCATATTATCTCGTTACCCATTTCTTCATCATCAGTCAATGTAGTGACTAATTGGTAGTTAATAATGAACTTTACCCTCTTTGTACAACTCCTATACGAAAAAATGAAAAATGCTCAAGAAAAAAAATTTCCGAGAGAACATTGGGCTTGTTTTAAATAGGCTCAAGCGTTAGGGCTTGTTCAGTTTTAGTGTCAAACGTCAGGGTTTATTTGAATGTTATTGGTCGTTTGAGCCCACAATATTTCGCAAATGGTAAGACTAGGATTTCTCTAAGCAGCTGATTGTGGGATTGGTCGTGCTATGCCTATTCACTCCTATGTTGCAACTATCTCCATCACTATCATCACCACCAAATGCAACTACAACATTTGACTTTTGGCTACAATATTATTTTGGCAGTAAAAATTTAACTTTCAGCAACCAACTTGATAATTTGAAGTAGATGTAGTGGGAGGAAGTTTTCTGAGGTAAAATATTTTAACTCCCAAAATATTGATTTGGTCGCTAATGTATTGTACCACTTTTAGCAATGAAAGAGTTGTTTTGTAATATATATATATATTATAATTGATTTCCAAAAAAATTTAATAGTATTTTTAGCTAATGGTATGTAAATCGCCTATCTTTTATACTAATTTAAACTTGGTAGCCTAGAAGTATTATCTTTTGAATTTCCCTATTTTCTTCCCGAGTCGAAACATTTTGTTCTCATGCTTTTTTTACCTTTATAATAGTTACTTAAGTACTTATTCAAGGTACATTCATTTACTTGGCCATGCTATAAAACCTTCACCTAGAAGTTAGGAGCAGATGCCAGCTCCATTTAAGGTAAGCTTAAGAGAAAAATTTTTAAGTGTTAGAGAATAGTCGATTGGCATACGAGTAATGAACAAACACATTGCAAAAGTTAAGCAAGGGAGGGGATGGATTAGCTAATACTAATGCTACAGTTCATAAGCTTAGAGTGATAGAACTAAGTAAATGGCAACTTACAAGCTAACTTATGAAAAATTAATTTAATTCGAGCTATCAGTTCTTTTATAATGTCTTCAATTGGCAACAAGCACACCTTCTAGTGTATGTAACTGCATATATTATTGTCCAAATGTACATTACTTATATTTTGGTTGAAAATATAATTAGTATTAAGTACAGAAGCCATACGAAGTTCTTTCTTTTTCTTTAATTTGTAGATTTATTGAGATCATGGCACAACATTGTAATACCTCCAATAATGTTCTTTTTTAGCCTTTCACTCTTTGTCAATTTTATGATTTAGAATAGCAGCACGCAGTTGGAGGCTTTGTTATTAATTTAGAAACTTATACTCACTATTTGGGTTAGAGTACTCATGTTGTTCAATTCTAGATTAAACCATGTTTTACATTTTTGCATTATCAATGTTATCAACGTGTTAGTTTCACTTTATTTAGACTCTTGTTTATTGGAAGAGTAATATATCAACATTTAGATGAGTGATGGAATGCTATATTATATAACAACCCTTCGTAAATAAAGGATGTGATAATTATAAAAACAAATTAATGCATATATGAAAGAGATAATTTTCTATACGAAGATATAATGGTAGCTTATTACAGTGCATCATTAGTAACCAATTCATATTTTGTAGCTAATAGGATAATTTAAGTTATGAAATGTCATTATGGTTTACCATTTTATTTTGTTTAATCCACCATAATTATCGAGGCCTACATAGCCAAGTGATATAATTACTAGTTTTCCAATGAAATGGACTAAATCTAGTTACCCTCTTTCTCATAATTGTTGTAGTAGTATTTAGGTAAATTTGATAGCATAAATTATGACTTTTTGTTACTAAATAGTAGCTTATATATTCCTAGTAACATAATTATATCTTTTCCATTACTATTTATGTTATTTGTTAAAAGTGAAATTTACTGTATTGATAATCTGGCTTAACACTACCATACGTTAAGAACCTTATGCATCTCCATTACCACCTTACCACTAACTCTTCATCAACAACACTAACATGTCCATAACAATAACTACCTCAACATCCACTTCCTATAACCTTTGTCACTATCATTGTAATGCCCTAAAACCTATGACTTTATAACCCGCTACATATCATTTTAATGAAATGACACGTTAAGGCTTAGCACCTATCTAAAGTGTACAAGCACTTGTGATGATTGAAAGCTCTCCATGTATAAATCACAATAAGATAAATGAGTGGCTAAACCGAGTCTTAATACACAACTACAAGTACCATACATATCCAACTATTGCTAAAAGCCTAAAACGGCTAGCAACAACATATATTTAAAGAACTAAAATTCATAACTCTTACAACCATAAAACCTACAAACATCCGGTAGGAACTCTAGCAAATTATTAAGAGTCTTGTCTCGACTAGCAAATACAACCAACAATACATAGTAAAGTTTATCAATAAATTCTATCTTGCTATCTACTAATCATCATCATAATATACTTGACTTCCTATCCTTCCTAAACATCCTATATGAATGACTCTTCATAAATTAGGAAATCATCTATACTTGCAACTAAAAAAGAAAGATTCCCTAAAGGTTGATCTAATGCTCATCACATATGTATCAAAACCGCATGCACATGTCAAGCAATTCACAAAACATGTAAATAAGTTCCATTCATTTGTTATCTTATTTAAGTGGTTCAACCAACATATGGGCACTCATGATGCTGCTGCACTTGTACATATAGGTATACATTACATTATGGTGTTAGGAATCCTTTAAGGTTCTTCCACTACAGGGTCCTTAAGCCAAGCCAAATAGACTAGGCAAGCAGTTATTAATTGGATTAGAAAAATTGATACAAAACCTAAATTTATGACCCATTCACCTTAGTTTTTGATGTCTTGTTGAAAGAGTGAAGAAGAAACTAAAAAGGAAGGGTGAAAAATCATGAGAGGAAGCGAAAGAAAGAAAGAGAAGAAGAGAGAAAGGGAAGGAGATATCGGGTTTTACTAAAGGAGATTATAGACTTTAAATGCAAAAAATGACCATAATAGCCTCCTCTTAAAAGATTTAAAAAAGATAAATTTTTAGGGTATTACAATTATAGCCATCACCACTACTATTACACCATGACTACTATTGTCATTGCTACCCTTATCACCATAATACTATAGCTATTGCCACTATAATATTGTAGCTATTTTACCAATGATATTTTACCACTCTTGGCTTATGAACTCCTTTCACTAGCAAAATCAACATTGCATTACCATTGCCAACATCACTACCACCTTGCGATTATGACAACCACTAACATTATTAACCGTACTGTTATCCTCATAACACCACTACATTTATGGTATAAGAATAACTAAAACATTGCCTATAACCAGTCTATCATGCATTAATAAACGATATCTTTACTACTCTCACAATAATTACAACACCACTATATCACTAGTATCATGTATTTCATAACATTATTGTTTGTTGCTTAAGAATATTGTTACATGTATGAGTTGCCATAAAAAGGAGTCATAATATAAGACATTAGACATTACATGAGACGATTATTATTGGGCCAAATTTGGCTAAATCTAGACCATTTCTAAGTAGGTTTGAAACCCATTTATAAAAGGTCAGCATTCAGTTTGACACTTAAACATGTTTCAAGATCTAGGAATTGATTTAATATGACTTAACACAATGCAATGATTAACTGATAAATAACATTATTTGTGGTTTTATATAGAGTATAGACTTTAATTAGAGGAAGAAATTTATTTGTTTGTTATTTTCTTATGTATACTTTAATTTGATGACCCTGTTATAATTTTTCATAGAAATATTAGCCAACTATAATTGTAATGCTTATTTAAATTTTTAGGAGATATTTTTTTATATAATTTAGTATAAAAGTATATAAATTAGTTAAAGAGTCTAGAAAAAATTTCATTATAAGGTAGAATTTGCGAAAGCTTCTTTTTTAAAAAAAAAAAAGTATAAATGATCTTTTATTTATTTTTTATTGGAGAATAACATGGTGAATAGTTTTTTCTAATTTTTTTAGAGCATTTTCTTCTTTATTTATACTAATAATTTCTTATGAGGACTTATGCAATCTCTTTTGAAGGGCTAACATGGGAATATGGTGAAATTAGAGATTAAACTAGTATTTAATCATGTCATTACTCAATTTGCTGCAATGATATCGTCAAAATAAGATGATTTATTTTGTAATGTTTAGGTAGACTTTAATTTAGGAAAGCCTTTTATAAGGCTGAAAGTTGTTTGTTAAGAATTTACCCCCTTTATATTTTTTCTATGATCTTGATAATTATGTTATGGATTTAATTCCTTTTCTTTTTTTTTCGATAAACATATTCAACCTCACTAAAAAAAGCTTTCATTTAATTGGTGAGGAAACAAGTTTAAATTTTTTAAATAGGATTGTTATATGGATTTTATAGGCTAAGGTTCCTAGACATGAATTTGTTAGGATATGGACATATAAAATATGACCAATTAACATAAATCTTCTTTGTCCTAATAGTAATGGTGGCGATCTTGGTGTTGGTGATACTAATTTTTATAGCATTGCTGGTGATTATATTGGTAAAGATGGTGGTGTAGAGATGATGGTATTGATGGTGGTGATATGACAAAAATATAACTAAATAATTGTGGGATAACAGACAGTGTATAATTGTTTAAATGACTATTTCAATGCAACACTCTTGCTTAAGAAACAACAATCACTATAAAAGTGTATGTATTATTCTTAATCCGCCAAATATAGTATAAAAACTTATCTAATGTACAATACTCTTCTTCTTATACTATAGTGTTGAATTATATTATATTGCCTTATGTTGGGAGCATCTTAAATTTAACATCTAAAATACTCAAAGGCATTTTACAACAAAAATGAATCAAGTATACATGGTATGGAACTAAGTGATTGGACACTTGAAACTTAAATTACAACTAGAATTAGGTACTATTTCCAAAATTTATCATCTCATTTCCACATTAATTTGAAGTTGCAATTTTTATTTGCACCAGAACAAGCATAAGCTAAACTTAAACTTGAAACTAGAGAGAAAATTGCATGTTTACCATGGAAATTGAAAAAAAAAAAAATTACACATACCAATTATAGTAAATTAATTACATAAATACAGTGGTAAAATCACATTTATATTGTCGTCACATTTATTAAATTCGATATATATGTATATCGAATTTAATAAATGCGACATAAGTTTTGTATAAAACAAAAAAATAAGGTGCTGCTCCCAAGTTTCAAACCCTTAATCTCATGATAAATGCAACATAAGCTTCGTATAAAACAAAAAAATAAGGCGTCGCTCCTAAGTTGCAAACCCTTAATCTTGTAAAAGCTTATATGCACCTTAACCAATGAGTCATGGTACAATATTTGTCCTTTATAAGATGAAAAATCGCATTTATTAAATGTGTTATAGCAATGGTACTTGATTTGTTAAATCGTAACTTATAAATACGAAATATTTATAAATTATAATGTTTCATCTTCAAGATGTGACTTTGGTAATTAGGTAATTAATTATATCTCATTTGTATTTATGTAATTTTTATTAAGAAGAATTTGTATTAGATCCTAAAACATGACAAATCATGTTAACGAACCCATAGACCCACTCGTGACTTAATTAAATACTAAAGTATGAGCAAAGGCTAGTCTCAATTTTGATGTGTGTTTAATATCTTGAAATTATGTTTTGATTTTTTTATTAATTTATTAAGATCAAAACTTTATGGTAGTAATAGGAGCAAACATTCAAAAGAAATAGTTTTTAATAAGGGATGGTGGTGGATATTTAATTGCACCACTAGGTGATAAGAGTAGGTTTAACTAAACTTATAAATGCCTATCAAAAATAAAGAATTTTCTAAAAAAATTATTATTTAACACATTTTCAATGGACATTCTCTAGTTTAGTTGAACAACCTTATAAGATTATGATTACATGATGAGGAGAGAAAAAGGGAAATTCCTAAATGGCATGGGGACTACATCATGAGTATACTTACAGTTTAGTTTTTATGTGTGTAATTGTGCACATGTGAGTATTAGTTTACATCAAAAGATTGAAGTAACAAACTTAAGGTAGGAAATAACCCTAGACAATGTAATCAATGAGACATCAAAAGAAAAAGAGTAGAAAAAAGGGGAATCATTACACCCTTAATAGATTTGAGCATTCTCTTCCTTCTTAGAGTAAGGCAATCTTGAATGCACCAAATTGATCAATTTCTCACAAAATGCAAGAAATAAGAGGATTAGTAAATGATATGTGAGATGAAAATCTACAAAAATGAGAGATTATAGAGATATTAGGGTTTGTAATTCTATGCCTATTATACCATCTACTAATCTCACTTCTTCCCTTTCTTCTAATCTATGACCTATTATACTCAAAACTCCTTTACCAATTAACAAACTTAAGCTATTGAGATGTGATATGAATTGAAGCCTAATAACTTGTTCTCGAGCTTATGAACTAGCTACAATAATCCATCGAGCTCTCCAAGTAGTTCATCAAGAAAGAAGTTATGCTCCTAAAGAAGGTTGACCTGATTGAGTATCGAGCTCATACTAGTATTATACCACCTCTTAGGTAAAGGAGGATAGTCTACAAGTCGACTTGAACAGCTCGGCACACTATACTAAAAACTTAGCCATAGTGTTTCCTAGCTATTCCTTAATGAACTCGAGTTGCTCAACGATGTTCGACTTGGTGCCCCTACTACATAGAATCTATTATTCAGTTCTAGAAAGTAATCACCCATCTATTGATATGTGTTCTGATATCATTTGACATTTGTACTATCGCAATGCATATTTTCTTTATACTTTACCAATTTTTTTCTTGTAACATTACATGTATAATACTTTTTGCTAGAGTCCCTTTAGGTAATTGTGCCTTCATCAAACGTTGCTCTAAATGGGTTATATAAATACTTCATTTGTAAACAATGAAATCAGCTATGAGAATGTACACGTTATCTTCTTCTTTCTTGTTCTTGCATAGCTTATTTAGCTTCCAAGTTTGGATATTACTCTTATCTTACCCTTGAGCAAGTTAGAAGTGAGTGACCCTTATATACCCAGTGTACATCATATCAATTGGCTACTAGGTTCGTATGAGTTGAGTGATGCGTCATATCCATTCATTTATGTACGAGTTTACTTATCCATCAACTGTTATTTACTTTTCAACTATTCTTGAGGTTTAGAGCCACCCCATTTGGCTTGTGTGATTGGTTAGGCCATGTGTCCATCCACATCTTAGCACATCAAGATGCTTGCATAAAGGGAACAAGGTCTGTATTATAGTTATGATGAGATGTATCATTGGGGCCACAAATGTAAACCTAAGTTCTTGTTACTAATGCATTATGATGAAGATGAGGATGATATGTTAGATATTGTCTCACATGAACATGATGGTGTAAACAATGCACAAGAGGTTACTAATGACACTTATGCCATTAGTTATCGTGCATTTATTTAGGCATGCCGTAACAAGAACATTAACATTTTAAGGGAGCATTAATAATCATTTTGTTTCTGTATTGACAGATACAGGTGGTACACCTAATTTTTTATAAAACATCTATTTAAAAATTTAGGTCTTTATCTTATTCCTTCCCACCAGTTTTGATGTAATGATCGGGAATGGTAGTACTTCGATATGTGATAGTTAGTATCATAAAGTGCCGCTATTTGATTCAAGAAACGTGTTTTGAAGAATACTTCTATATTTTACCAATCTAAGGTGTTAAGTTAGTGATAAGAGTGTAGTAACCTTAAAGCTTAGACCCTATTACTATCAATTATGATAGTATGATTATGGATTTTTACTATTAGGGTGTTCGTGTTTCTATAAGGAGTAATCAGACTCCAACTATGACTCTTATTTCTCATCACCAACTAAGACATATCATTAGAACTGATGTAGTGGTGACTTGTTTCCAATCGGTGATTTAGCTAGTAGGCGTATTCTCCCTTATTTTTAAGATGCCTTCATCTTTGTCACCATTAAGAGAAGTTCAACATCATATTCACCTTAATAATGGAGTGTCTTTTGTAAATGTCAAACCGTGGATGTGCCCACATTTTTCGAAAGGAGATATTGGAAAACAAGTGAGGGACATACTAGAATAGGGAATAATTCAGCATTGTACTAGTGCTTTTTCTTCACTAGTTTTATTAGTAAAAAAGAAAGATGGAATATAGCATTTTTGCATCAAAAATAGAGTACTCAATGAAGTTATAGTCAAGGACGAATTTTCCTTTCCTACTATCAATGATTTATTAGATAAATTACATGGTGCCTCTTTCTCTAAATTAGACCTTCAATTAGGGTATCATAATATTAGAATGTCCGTTGAAGACATTCACAAAACACTTTTTCGTACTCATGAAGGTCATTATAAATTTCTCGCAATACCTTTTGGCTTGTGTAATGCTTCGGACACATTTCAATCCATCATGAATTAGATAATTCATCCTTATTTATGGAAGTTTATCATAGTGTTCTTTATTGACATTTTGGTTTATAGCAAATCTCTTGTGGATCACATATTCCATTTATCTATGGTATTAGAGACCTTATTAGACAATTACTTTTTTTTTTTTTTAAGGAAAGTAAGTGTCTGTTTAGGCAAGAGACTATTGAATATTTGAGACATATAGTTTCTATCCAAGGAGTTAACTCTAAACCCACTAAGGTTGAAACTATCAAATCATGGTAGACTCCTTAGAGTATTAAATAATTACGAGGCATTTATGGTTTTTTTTTTTTGCTATTATCAAAGATTTGTTGATGGTTATGCTTTGACTACTTACTAATATGCAACATAGGGATAAATTTGAGGGGACAAATCAAGCATTACAAGTTTGATAAATTGAAAATAGCTTTGTTACTACCCTTATCCTAGTTTTGCTTGATTTCACTAAGCAAATAGTGGTTGAGATAGATGCTTTAAGGCGAGTAATAAGCATAGTTCTTATGCAAGAAGAGCACCTAATTGCATATTTCAATTAAAGCTCCCCATACACTTATAGAAAGTGTTTGCATATGTAAGGGAATTATATGCTATTGTTAAGGCTACAAAGAAGCCGAGACTATATTTTCTAGCTTATCATTTTTTGACTAGGACTAGCCATCATAGCTTAAAGAAATTTTGAATTAGGTGACATAAACTCCCAAGCAACAAGAATACCTCTCTAAGTTGATTGGTTATGACTGTTCTATAGTTTATAAAGCGAGCAATGATAATACAATGGTTAACTCTTTATATTGACAATTTGATGGAGAATCCAAACATTTTAGGTTATCCACTCCCTATTTCAAATTTTCGGATACTTTGAAACAAGAATACAATCGCCTGTCTTAAATTCAAAAGCTTGTCCATGACATGAACAAGGGTATTCCTTTGAAATGGCCTCTTGTCTAGAAACATGGACTATTGTACTACAATAATTGATCCTTTTGGTGCCTTAATCTACATTGATTCCTTCTCTGTTAGTCAAGTACCATTCCACACCTTACTTTCATCATTTGGCTTCTTAAAGACCTATAGGCGACTAAGTTCTCAGCTCTTTTTGGAGGGCATGTGTAAGCAAGTAAATTCTTTTGTTTAAGAGTTTTCCGTTTGCTGATAACTAAAATACTTTACTTGCTATCCAGTAAGAGTGCTCTCTTTTTTGCCTACACCAGAGTAGATTTAGGGGAACATTAATATCATTTTCAGTACTTATATCCCTAATCTCAAGGATTTACTATTATTTTGGTCATAATGGATAGACTTTCCTCATTATTAGAGATAGTTGGAAAGCTTCATGGTTTCCCTCGAGGTATTACTATAGATAGGGATCCCATATTCATGAGCAGATTTTGGAAAGAACTATTTATATTAATTGGAATTTAGTTGTCTATGACAAATGCCTACCATCCCCAAAGTGATGGTCAAATTGAGGTCCTTAATAGGACCATTCAAAAGTACCTACGAAGCTTGGTGATGAATTGGCCGTTGAGTTTCTTCCTTAGGCTAAGTTGGCCTATAACATTTCTTATCATGAAGGGGTTAAAACTTCCCCTGTAGAGGTCATTTATGGAAGACAACCCTCTACAATTTTGGCTTACATTTGGGGTATTTCTACTTTTGAGGCTATTGACTCTAAATTGGTGTCTTGAGATGAAGCTTAATGTCTTTTATGCACTAATTTGGCCTAAGCTTAAGCTTGTATGAAAAATCTTGCAAATTAACATTGTATCAGTTGGCTTTTGTGCCTATGAAATTACTTTGCCTCCAACCTCTAAGATATATAATGTATTTCATGTATTTGCCTTAAAGAAGGCCTATAGGTCTTCTATTCTCTCCTTAGAGTTACCACTATAGTCCTATCAAAGTCATCCTTTACTATAAACCCTCAATGTTGTTAATTAGAGGACTATTTTTCAAGGGGATCAAAATGTTGAAAGATATTGGTTCAATTTCAAGGATTACCTCATGAGGACTCCAATTGTGAATATTGAGATAGTCTTCGAGCAACTTACTTTGATTACAACCTTATAGATAAGGTTGTTCTTCATGAGCAGGAGGAAAGTGTTACACTAAGGGGAGATAGGAAAAAGGAAATTCATAAATTGCATAGGGACCACATTGTGAGTACACTTACAGTTTAGTTTGTACATGTGTAATTGTACATGTTTGGGTATTAGCTTACACAAGAAGATTGAAGTAACAAACTTACGATGGAAAATAATTACATAAACAATGTGTGGTCAATGAGATATAAAAATAAAAAAGAGTAGAAAAAGGAAATCATTACACCACTATAACAGATCTAAGCATTCTCTTCCTCTTGTCTTCTTTCTTGGAGCTAGGTGAGCTTGAATATGCCAAATTCATTAGTTTCTTGCAAAACATAAGAAATAAGAGGATTAGTAAATGATATGTGAAATTAAAATCTATAGACACAAAAAACTAGAGATATGTTAGAGTTTGGATTTCACCTTGAAGGCAAACCTTAATTTGAGAGCATAGATTAAGAGAATATTTTAGAATAAGCCAGAGTTGAAGATAAAGAGAAGACACTAGTTTAAGAATAACCTAATTAAGTTACATAGAAAAGGGTTGAGCCGGTTAGTAGTAGGCCATAATACTCATCAATTATATTTATTGTTACTACTTTCTACTATTATCATCTAATAAAAAAAATACTTGTTATTGCAATGCTTTTCCTTACTGCAATGATGTTTTGTTATTATCAATTGAAAAAATAGAGAATTACTGAAAATTATTTTTAGCAAAACAGTCTCAACTTCATCTAATTCAAATGTCAAATTCAAGTAAATACCAATTTAACAAACTAATACATGAACCATTTGACTCTAACATTTTCTATTTGTGTTGTCATGTTGCTTTACCTAATAAAAATGGTTATATATTTTGTACTAGAGATAATGTGATAAATTGAAGCACACTGTGCTATTATCTTCTTTTGCGTCTTGATATGTACTCCCAACCACATGATATTTAATCGCTCACTTATCTCTCGTTTTGGCGCAATTGTTATTAGGCCACCAATTCTCTAACACGGCCGTTGGTCCTAATTAGACATCTGATTCTGCATTCCTTAAATATACGGACAGAACTCTTTTTTTTCTTTTTTAAATAATTTTTTCCAACATATGGACATAACTCTTAAATATGTTTTTTATTTATCGTCAGATGGTTCCTTTTTAACAATAATACTACGTAAATCCATCTTAATTCTGCAAGTTGATTATATACTATGAATATATTCTTGCAGACCCCAAGAAACAAAATATTAATAATAAAAAAAGAGGATATATATAATCGAATTGGATTCTAGGGTTACTTACTTTTACCCCTTTACAAGAGATACCAGTCATGCTAAAAGACTAATTATAAGCATGAAAATGGTAGTGAGCGTTTTAAGATGCTTATTAAAGATTTTTTTTTTTTTTTATAAAATGCACCTATTTCCGCTAATTGTTAAAGATTTGTGATCATTTTTCTAAAATATGAACAAATTATTCTTCTAATTTCTTAACTAGTAGTACGAGTGCGTCCCTCCGAATCTCTCAGTTTCTTAATTTCTTGTTCAAATATTAGCTCTAATTCACTCCAGTAAGATGTTAGAAAAAATAATAAGAGAAAATATATTGGCAAGAAAAGAAAACGAAAATCATAGGAATAATATGATATTCGAAATTGCTTCCCATTAGCCTTGGTTTTTCCGTCATGTTTTTTTTTTTTTTTTATTTCCGATCTTTAATTGGATATTTGTGGAATTCTATTCCATTTCTATTTCTAAAGATCCTAACATGAAGTAATTTGTATATTATTTCTGACGTTTATACTGCAGCCCCGTGGGCATCTCTAGACTCTATGTATTATGCACAGTTGTACCCGCTCAGAGTTCTAAGCATATTTCCAGTCCGTAAAATATGTTTAACAATGAATGGGAAAAAAATAAAAATAAAAATAAAAAAGAATGAAAGAAAGAAAATATCTTCGGCCATAATTATTTTTTTATTTTTTATGGGAGATAGATACTCATATTGGTCAAAATCAATAGATCATGATATTCGTTTTCTATTTTTCATTTTAGTATCAACTGCACTACATATTATAGTTTAAGAGAAGATGTAACTCTGATCATTCTTTTGGGAGATTAATACTCAATGTGACTGAAAACGTTTTGTTAATAAAACGATATTGGATTAAGTAATTTGAATTATACCTCAACCGTGAAAACAAACAGTGGAAATAGTCGTAGTTCATCTCATCGGGAGTTGGAGCTAGTGAACGAAAGAAAATAAATGAATGTACCAACCAATACACTCTATCCTACTCAGCCATACACACTTTTTGATAAATATGTATAATAATAGACACAACAGGGATATATGCGATAACGTGGTAGTGTCAGCTTGGAAAACGGAGTGGTCACGCATCGGAGAGGAGGGTGTCTGTCCCAAAACACAACATGTTCTCTTGTGTGAATGCTGGTCCCGGTTCCTAGAGACCCCCAACATAAAATTCGTGTTACATAATAACATTATGTTATTCACCAAATTTATATATTGAAAATAAAAAAGGAAAAAGAAAAAGAATAATTATAGGGACTTCGCCGAATGCAACCGTACGCCTTTCTTCTTTCTCTATCTCTTTCCCCGAAAAATAAATATATTTTTTTAATCTATTTTTATTAACACCCACTATTAATATTATGATATATATGACATACAAGCTATTAATACTATTAAAGTTTTTCTATATATAGAATTTTTTTCTTTTTCGTATAAACCTTTCTTATGTGTCATACTCCGATAAAAATGATATTATTAAAAATTGGTGACCCTAACCTGTACGTTATCTGCCTTTTTACTCCCTTAAATTCGTGAATTTTGGAGGGGGTCCTCTCCTCTTCAATGGTCCCAGATTCCATGTACAAGGACCACCTTATGATGCACACACATCTCTCATTATTTGAGGAAATGCAGTTTAGATCCGCACAAACTTTGTGCTGGATATTCTTTTTTTTTTTTTTTAGATTCAGACGATGTAACTTCTTTATGTATGAGGAATGAGGATATATATAATTGGATTTTTTTTGTTTTTAAATGATTTGTTCAAGATTTCTATTTAAATTACTTATTATTTTGGTCCGAGTAATATATATAGAATTAATGGCATCTATTTATCCAGAGCAAGTTAATGACGATGATTTGATCATATCAACTAATATAATCTATTTCTAGTGAAAATAATAGGGATGTTCATCTATTTGAGATAATTTCATTTTCTCTTTTCACCTTTTTTCTTATATATTTCACTTGAGAATAGACGAAAATATTTAGATTATATAGATCATTTACATTATAGGCCTTCCCAACTAAAATACAAATTATCATCCAACTCTTTCCTCCTAGTTTTCAAGTTTGGGTAAATTATGAAAACGACCCTCTATTTTTACATTATGGCTTACTTCCTATCTCTTTGAAATTAAGTAATTTCTCCAAATCTTTGAAAAATGTGCATCAGGACAGCTATATGACCACTTTGTTTTAGGATACAATCATAGAAAATAATAAAACTAAAAAATACATAAAATCAAGAATAAAATTGTCAATAAGAGTCTTAACGTACTTTTTTCTTAAAGTAAATTAGGATGAAATACTTAATTTCAAAACTAAGGATTTAAACACACATGAATAAAATATGACGTAAATTTACAGTTTACTTTTTAAGTTAATCATACTGTTATACGATTCTCACATTTTTTACACATAATAAGCAACTGTATAATAATTGCTTGAATCAATATAAAATTGATTGAAGTTTTGTAAGATCTATTCAGGCAACTTCATTGACTAAAGCCTACTATATAAAAAAATTGAAAAAAAAAAAGAACTGTTCTTTTTGTACTTTATCTTGTTAATAATTTTAAGTAGATACTGAAATTTATTATTTTTCAATTATATTTGAAATATGATCGCGAATTCTCCACATATTCCAAAATCTTCATACGAAGCTGTCATTCATTGGAAAAATAGATAAATAAATAATAAAATAATTAGATGCAATCTGATTCAACCTTGTTTCTTTCTTTCTCGAAGCCTATAAATCAATTTAATATATATGGTTACATTTCCAAAATCATGGGATGCGAGAAAAATTCAGAGGATCTCTAATTTGAGCGTCCATGCATGCAAAACATTGTTTTACGAGATAATAGGACACTTACATGGACCGAACCGAAGTATTGACTGGCATTAATCAAATGATTATAGTATATTGAAGGCCAAAAAAAAAAAATTGATTATAGTATAACGATAATTTTTTGAGAGAAAACATGTTACTTTACGTTTCATATGGCCAGTATATACGACAGAGAATCTCCGATTGTGCAATCAATACGGCTTTTGCTTGTACTCTTTTGCATAACGTGAATTTAATATTTATTGCCTCGTAAACAAAAGGATGACCCAAATTTACACTTAGATCACAAAAATAACACGAACTCTGGATGAAATAAAAAAAAAAAAAGAAGAAGAAGGGAGGAAAGAAAAGTATCATTCTAATAATACTAAAGGATTTTGGATAATTTCTATTTACTTTCACTTAATTTTCCTCTCTTTATCAATCAATAGTTGAAGTTATCTTGAGTTTTGATCTATCCTATGATGATATCATGATATCATTATTTTCTTTTTAATCTCAACCATTAATTATAAAATACAATATTACAAAATATAAATTGAGGAACATTAAATGGAGGGAATCCATTTCCAATATGAAGAAAAAGAAATAGAGGGAAAAAAAAAAAACACCATAATAGTTCAAGCTTCTCAGTTACATGCACTAGAAGTGCAATATTATTTAAGTTTGCAATTAAAGATCTAATTTTGAGGAACGTGTAAATCATGAAATTTATAAGGAGAACTACCTAGGTTTATCAATTTTCTTTTTTCCTCCAATAGTAGAAGAGGATAATTCTAACCTTAGTTTATCCGATAGGAAACAGTAGTGATACCATAGGTTATAACAGCTTTGGCACTTAGGTTTATCAAGTTTGAGTACATTATATGCTAATATATACTTTTTTTTTAAAGATAAATTATAAATACATCTCTTTATATTTGTTTTATATACACTTAGCCTTCTTAACTTTAATAACATGCTTTGAGACCCTAAATCTTTTCTAAAATATGTATTTTGACTACAATATACCTATTGTGGAGGTCTAACTGAATGCACCCTTTAAAGATTAGGGGCTTAAAATGATGATTTCAAATACAAGAGGGTTATATATAAATGAAGCAAATATGAAGGGATATATTTGAAATTTGCTCCTTTTTTAGAAAAGAAAGATAACAACTAAAATCTAAAGCTTCCGTAAATAAAGAAATAAAGAGAAGTATAATTTAAAGTTCACTGTAAAATAATTAATGTTTAACAATTAAATGTTAGAAATGATATTGTTTTCTTGACCTATTGCAAAAAGTATCCTCCTTCTCTATCCTTATGAAAAATATAGTTGGAAAAAATATTAAATTCAAATTGTAAGCAAAATTAAGCTAGAAAACAATAAGATTCAACCATGCAAAAATAGAAGAAAATCTTTTCAAGACTTTTGTAAACCGTATCACTTAAATATTTTCCTCTTAAACTTCAGCCACACATTTGTCTTTTTTTTTTTATATATAAATTAATTATTATTTAATTATTGATTTATTTATTTTTTACTTATTCGCCAAGTATTTTATTTTTAGTTACCATCTTTCCTTCAGGAAATGAAAAAGGAATCTTGAGTTGCATATACACCCCTCATTTTGCTTCATATTTAATTTAGCCTCCTTATCATTGAAATCATGCATTCAAACGATGAAATCTTTAAAAAATGTAAAATTTGACTAAAAATTTCCTATTTTTAGGGATCCAAATGCATAATTTTAAATATTTAAGGGTTTAAACGCAAGATTTTAAAAATAAAGGGGCTAAATACATATTAAGCAAGCTCAAAGGGATATACTTTTTTTTTTTTTTTAACCGGGCTACATTGAAAAGGAAAAGCACAGCTGATGATATTTTCGAATTTCAAAACTGCCATCATCCTGAAGCCCCATATACCAATTAGTAGAAGTGTACATGGACCAATCTTATACAAGCCTATTTATGAGCTATTAAAGTTCAATTTGATATTTAATTGAGTTTGATTCCTCACAATAATTGAGTTCTCGAATCATTTCATCAACTTAACTTGTTGAGATAAGTTCAAATATTATAATATATAGCTCAATTAACCTATGATGCAAATATAATTGAACTTGTATGTTAGTGGAAATACAAGTCACCTTTTTGGAAAAAAAATATACATTTGCAAAATACCCAAAAGACAAATCGTTTTTTTATTTTTATTTTCCTTTAGATTTCGTATTAGGCTTGTTTCCATCATATATAATGGGTCCAGTGGGATTTACAGGCGTCTTCATTAAAGATTTGTCTCTTAATTTTTTTTATCGTCTTTTAACTAAAATTTATTGTCTCGGAAATATTATGAAAAGAACTAAAATCTTTGTACGAACCCCCTTTGATTAGTGGATTTCCCTTTGAATGAGAAGAGGGAGCATCGGAGTTTTCTTTTGGTTTAGTTGCTTCTTCATAATTTTGCTCGTTTGAGTGGTTTTATCGAAAGTAAAATTGAAGTAGGTTTGAATAAAGTCTCACATGGATTGTTGTAGAGGTTGAAGGTAGATAATATTAAAATAAAACTAATTTAAAACTTTTAGATAAAATAGCCGAAACCAAAATCTTATTAGTGTTACTTGATTATTCGCCATTTTTTGTTAAGGGCATTACAAATATTATCAAAGTAACCTCACACCCATAGGTCAATAATTCGGGGACAAACCAAGGTAAAAGCTGGTGGACTTGTTCTGATTAAATTTGGAGAAGAGATCTAAGGAAGGTAAAAAGCATTGCTAGGGAATGACTCTTAACATAGTTTTAAGATGACTTATAAGTTAAGGTGGTGAGAATAAATCAAATTATACACAAAAAAAAAAAAAGAGAAGAATTGAGCTTGTTGTGCAATTAGGAGGAGGATGATGAAAGGGTGAATATAGTACCCAATTAATGAAGCTCCACATAGATCGTATGAGGATTGAGTTGTGATATATAATGTCAAGATAGAGATTGTTAAGATAATGGTAGTTAGAAATTTTTTTGATAAAGTGGTAGGGGAAAAAAGTCCATTGCTGAACGTTATCTGACTATAATAGAGTGAGACACGAGGTTTGAATCGTGTTTATGTCGTTTATGTCAAGTTTTTTATGGGATGAGAAAGGAAAAGTGACTTCTTGAAGAGAGACTTCAAAGGAGGACTTTCTTCATGGAGCATCTTTGCTTTTGTTGATTTTCTTTTCTCATAATTAAATACTACTAAGAATGTTAGCCATTATCGGCAAAATTTTTTAGTACTATAAATTTTTAAGGTTACTATATCAGTCTTTTGACAATTATATATATATATATATATATATATACATGATAAATATATATACTACTTTAGAAAAAAAAATTACATAAATATAAAACGTAAATGACATTTAAAAAACGCGACATTGAAAATAGTAAAAATATCGCATTTCATAAATAATATTTAATGTTTGACCTATAGTAGCTATATCGCATTTAAGAGATATGACATAGATACATATGTATATACAATATAGTTATGTCGTATTTAAGAGATGTGATATAGATACATATGTATATACAATATAGTTATGTCGTATTTAAGAAATGTGATATAGATACATATGTATATATAATATAGATACATGTACATATGTCATATTTAAAAGGTGGGACATTAATATAATTAAATATATATTACATCTCTAAAATATGATATAAGTATAATATCGATATCACATTCTAGAGATGTGAGATAAGCCTGACAAATTAATAATATTTTTCATGTAATTAATAAATACGTAATATTTATTACATATAATGATAAATAAGTAAAATTCTCCTATATATGATGAACTTGATTTGTTCTCTCCCCATAAAGCTAACTTAAATTAGAACTTACATTTTGTAAAATAAAACATGTTCTTATATTTTACCAAAAAAAAAAAAAAAGAAAAGAAAAGAAAACATGTTCTTGTAATTGTAATCTTGGTGCAAGTATAAAGGTTGAATTAAGTGTTTCTCAATTACTTCTTTAATACTATTGTCAAATTCAAGTTTAATCTCTACGGTTTAATCCAGTTCAATTTGATTTGAAATTGATTCGGTTCAAACCCATTTAGAAAACGAGTTAAACAAATCGATTTGCAGGCCAAAACCTACTTACCTACCTCCAATAAATAATATATATATATATATACGAAGGACCAATACTAAGGTCAAGATAAGTCCCCTGCCTTCTTTTGACTGTTGAATCCTAAAATAATCATACTTCCCTTCTCTCCCTCTTTCTCTCAATAATTCTTTTGTGAACCAACAACCCAAACTTATATTTAAGAAAAGAGAACCCCCACGGGACGCCTAAATTTAAAAAATATCCAAGTTGCAAGGATGTCACTATCGTATAAAACCCTTTTTCTCTAACGCATCACTTTGCATTGTGCAATATTTTATTTCTTTTCTTTTCTTTTTGTTTTTTTAAGTCTGTTTGATTCAGATTGATGCACAAAGTGTATATCTAAAGTATATGTGGACACTTATGAAGTTGATTATTTGATAGATGTCCACCAACGAATATTTCACTTATAATATATATATATATATATATATATATATATCCTGTTATGGTTATTTTATGCGCACCTAACCTTCTCGTAAAACTATATTTATACTTTTATATGACCAATATTTCTTGGTTTTATTCACTTTTTTCTTTTTCTAATTTTAGTGTTTTCTTAGATTATTTTGTTGAAGGATAAAATAATAAAATAGGATTTAAAACAAGTTTTTTTAAGATTTAAGAATAAACAAGCTAAATTATAAAGATAGAATAACAAACGAATATAAAACAAATGTAAACGGATATATTTATCATTCATCTACCCTTTCCTTTTTACAAAATTGGTAATAGCATTGAATATACAGAAAATGGTTAAGTCAAGCGGGCAAGTAATATATGAATATATAAATGTAGATGTGCACATCCTTGTGTATAAAAATAATAACAACTATATGGAAGCAGAATTACCCTGTCGATATCAGAGAATACTAAGTAGAGGACGCAATTTACTATAAAATTATATATTGGATGTCCATTCTTTTTCGATGACTTCTATGCTAAATGATATACCGGATCTTGTTAATAAAGAAAGTGGTAAATCAAATGGGAAATCGGAGAAAGAGTAACGTGTAGAGATGATGAAATCACGGTTGAATCTGCCAACTCTCGTTATTGCAGAAATAAAGCGAAATTTGCCTGTTAAAAACTGAAGGACAATTGCAATAATTGTTTTTTTTTTTGTTCTTTCTTTTTCCTCTTTATACCAATTTACTAGCCGAAGCCATTTCCGAATTCAATGCTTTCGAAAGAAAATACATAACTCGTACCTAACCGTAAAAGGGAAATATACATTAAATTCTTTCGTAAAATATAAAATCTCAAAGAAAAACTACATTTTTAATCCTCACACTTTCCCTTTTTCCTAATTCAGTCCTTGAGTTTTATCTTTTTCTATTTTTATTCTCAACGATTGAAAAAGTTTATAAATAAATTCTCTACTACTTAGGCGTTACTTTTTTCCATTAGGCAATCTAATTGGTCCAAAAATAATTTAATTAAGTAAATTAATAAAATATATTAATTAAGTAAAATTTTTTTAAAAATACAAACATATGGAAAATTTTTTTAAAAATCTATAATCATAAATAATGAAAGTAATTAAAAAATCTTAAATAATTAAATATTTTAAGTATATAAATAAAAACTTAAAAATATAGAAAAAAAAAACTAACCTAAACAAATGGTAGCCGTTTTGGCCAACTAAGGGCAAACCATGTGTAAAACTTGGATAAAAAGGAAAATAATTAATAAATAAATATTGGACTAAGTGCAGGAGTTAGTATTGTTGAAAATTTGTGAGGGTAGTTTAGGCATAAAATTTGTCCACAAACCCTAAGTATATAAGCTAAGGGATGTTTATTGTAAACCCTTTCTCGCATTTGCTACACATGTACAACCATTGAGAATTACGGTTTTGCACTTGATTTGAAGCAAAGAGATGATTACAACACGTTCTACAAAATTGGGATTGTAAGATCCAAGGTAAGGATTGATATTGCCTTTTTATTAAGGAATGTTAGCAAACTTAAGACAACGAGAAAAATGAATTTGAGAAGGTTTAATGAGAGTTCTATAATGGATCTTTGGTGGTACAATAGAGTTTAGGGTAGGAGATGTTGAGGTAAGGTTATTTGGTTCATTTCTTGTTGAGTTCTTGGTCAAATCTCATAAGAAATTCGTTTTTCCTTTTAAGGCAATAGGTAAAATAAATTTAAGGTTGTTCTACAAGTATCTTACAACATGACCTTAGTAGTAGAAGTATGAACGTCGAATCTCTAAAGGTAAGTTTCGTTGCTAGACACTATGCTTTTGTTTTTGAGAATTGTTGATGTGTTTTGTAAAGGTTTAATATAAGTTTCAGATGTAGAAAGGTGTTTAGGGATTGTTTGGAGTGGTGTAGAGATGTGTTATTGATTGGTTATCAAATCGAAAGTGGTAGTTTGTAAATTCGAGAGAAGGAGGTAGAGTTTCAGGGGATAAAATGTCGCTATAGCTCATAGAATTATGCAAATTGTAACATAGCATCTAGACGCTATCCCCTTTAGTGTCTAAACACTAGGGAGCAAACTACTTCTCGATCATGGCATTTGGACACTACATGATGTAGCATCTGGATGCCATCACCCCTATTGTGTGCAGCAACGTTTCTTTGGGTTCTTAGGTGTTTTTTGGTCGTGTTTTTCCATTCTAAATCCTTCCTAAAACTTTTTCCAAACATGCATCTTTATAAGAAACATCGTACAAGCCAATCTATCCTTTTTGCAATCTTAGGTTCCTTAAGTGATACAAAGGTAAGAATATGGCGATTGAGTTGCTATGTTAGAAAGTGTTATTAGACGAGTTTAGAAACTAAGTATGTGATTTATTCTCTTACGAACAAGTTATGAGGCATGTGTTTCAAATTCTGATCAAATTCTTCAGTTAGGTATAAGGTTTGCATGCTATTTGTGTGCATGTAGAACTAGTAATTGTTAAATGAACTTAATAAATACTTAGCCTAAATAAAGTATGTTATGTGTGCTTGGCTAGGTCCAAAGGATTGGGGGAACTAAACCTTAGGGTGGTACTTCAATGATCTTAGTGTGACATTGTCCTGATTAGAGTCTCACTTTAAAACGATCTAGATCGATTAGGTGATCATTGGTTCTTAGGGTATTGGAGATGACCTAATACCAATACTTATGTATGTATGTATGTATATATTGTGTATCGAAGTCATGAGTTGCTCTAAGTTCAAGTTCTTGGATGATAGAACTATATTATATGATGGACCTAAATAAAGATAAGAAAATTGTTGTTTTTGCATATAGTGAATATAAGCTAGTTAAAGTGTATACGTGCTTCTGCATTTTTTTTGTGATCATACTTATGTGATTGTTACCTTGTATTGGGCCTTATTCACCCCTTTGAGGATTTTTTTTAGATGAGGAACAAGTTATGGGGACTATGAGGACTATTACAGTGAGTACGGCTATTTTGGTGACGATGCAAACTACTATGATTACTATTTTAAGTATGGAGATGGTTTTGTGTAATTAGAGTAAGATTGAGAATTTTGTTGGGATATGTTATCAAACAATTAGTTATTTACTCATATTTTGTATTTTAGGTCATAAGAAGTAACTTAAGACTTCTCTTGTTAATGTTCTTGGTAAATTGTTATTTGTCATATCTGGCAAATGTGAGACGTTTGAGTCTTGATATATGGTTCCTTGACACAATTGTAGTTGCATTCCAAATTTAACTTTATTTTCATTGAAAAAAATAACTCAAGTGTTGATGATGGGAATTAACCTACAACTATCTCCTAACCAAGGCCGACCTATCCTAAGCCAATGCCGACCCACTCAAAGAAGATGTTGATCTGTTGTAACTCGAGGTCGAATAGTTCAAGGATGAGGCCGAACAACTTTTGTCGAGGTTGAGCTAATGACAAAAGACTGAGGGGAAGAAAAGGAGTCACTTGGCATCAAGTTTGTTATCTATCGAGAAGCCAAGAAATCACACAGTTGAGGACTTGGGACCAAAGAACCACTCGGCACGGTTCCGAGAGACTAGTACCGACTAATTCTAGCACTTGGCAATTATGGGCCGACTTTTCTAGTGTCTCAGCCAAGCACTATAAGACTTCACGAGCTATGAATGCCATAAATTTACTTATTGGCTAACCATAGGAGTATGATCGAAAAGTGATCTATGATAGTTTCCTCAACACTTATAATATTCGAAAGGATGAGAAGAGCTATTGCTTAACCTCCATGAGCGTTGAGGAAATCTAAAGATATTCGGCACCCATGGTGAAGCAAAAGGGGAAGATGAGTTTGTTCGGCATCTCGACCCGTACTTAATATTTAATGTTGAGGACGATTTCCTTTCGAACTCGTGGTAATGATGGGAATCAACCCCCGACTATCTCCTAATCGAAGCCAACCTGTTCCAAGCCGACATCGACCCTCCGGAAGAAGATGCCAACCTATTCTAATACGAGGTCAAATAGTTTAAGGCCAAAGCCGAATAGCTTTCGCCGAGGTGGCCTTAGCTAAGCAAATGACAAAAAACCGAGGGGAAGAAAAGGAGCTACTCAACATCAAGTCTGTCGTTTGCTGAAAAGTCGAGAGATTACACAGCCGAGGACTCGAGACTAAAGAAGCACTCGATACAACCTCGAGAGACTAGTGCTGACTAATTCTAGCACTTGGCAATTATGGGCTGATCTTTTTAGTGTCTCGGCCAAGCACCGCGAGACTTCAGGAGCTCCTCCTTGAACTCAAACATCCAACTGCCGACCCCACCTAGTTCGAATCCTGCTCCTTCTAGGACAGGCCGAGTTACTACATGCCGACTTCTATTAAACGCACAATTTTGTATTCTTATGTATGTTTTTCTTTATTTTATTTATGGGCCCAATTTTTTAGGGTTTAAGGCCTTGTATATTATTTACAGTTTTACCACTAAAGTATTAGGACTTGCTATAAATAGCAATATTTGTAAACATCAGAGATATACGTCAATAAATAGAAATGCATGTTCCTACGTTTTTGGAATATTTCCCTTTTTAAGCAAGGCTACTCTTGAGCTAGTATTGCCGGATTATTAAGTGTTGATTAAGCTTTTTAATCTTTCTCGCATTCTTATCAATCTTGACCCTTAGATTATGGTAAACCCTCTCATTTGAATTGGTTAGTGAGTTACATCTAACCCTCATTTGAATCCTGGGCAACATTTAGTATTCGTAAGTTGTATTGAACCCTATTTCAAGCTCAAACCCCTGATTGTATTTATGTTTTAGTGCATGATATCCATCTACATTCATACTCAAAACCCCTGTTTTACTTCCTGTTCTCCATACTTACTCAAATCCACGAATACCCATTATGTTCATGCGACCTACTACCGCATCAATTGATCATTATGTAATTATTGGTGAATTGAGGATGTTAAAGACATCCTTGGAATTTTGAGTTGGAGTTATTACATGTTTTTAATGATTGTTGAAGTATGTAGAGATTTTAATAGGTTGATTTTAGATGCTTGATGTGTCATTAAACTATAGGGACAAGTGGCAAGCTATAATTTCCCAGGTTCTAGGACATTACAACTCCAGTAGTACTAGAGCTATATGTTTTAAATCATAGATAACCTAAATATGCACCTCAATAGAAATAAGATGTGGATCAAAGTGTTCTAAATAACTTGATTATAAAGTTAGGGCTAGCAACATGTAAAGTTGTGTTGAGACCACATGCTTGAAGTTGTCCTATGTGCTAATGTTGTTCCTTTCGTTTTATGTTCTTAGTAATTCATTCTTATGTAGTTGTTCATAGTACATTTTAGATATTTAAACCCTTACTAGGAACTTAAAGTTATACTTACATAACTTTGTACAAGTGTTTCTTTTTGTAACTAGGGGTGGGTGTGGTTCGGTTTGATACAGTTCATCTTCCTTACCGAACCGAATCTAATATAACAATTTTTTTTTTGGAAGTTGAACCTAACCATATGGTTTGGTTCATAAATTTTTCAAACCTAATTAAAATTAGTTCGGTTCGGTTCGGTTCGATTCGGTTCAGTTGAATCTATGGTTCGAACTGTTTGTGTTAAATTTTCTCTAAATATTTTTATCTCTAATAAATATGAAATTTATTTAACTTAATCTTAATAATTGACACAAAATTATGATAAAGAATAATGATATAGGAAAAATATGATGAAGTTGATGAAGATTGTTGGAAAAAAATATAAAAAAGTACAAAATAATTGCATGATTTTTTTTATTTAACTAAATGATTCGGTTCGGTTCACTTCTTCGAACTGAACTATAAACCATTTATACATAACCAAACTGAATCGTAAACTAAATGGTTTACAAAAAAAATTGATTTTTTGATTCAATTCAATTCACAGTTTGATTCGAAAATCATGATTTTTTTGCCTAGCCCTACTTATAGCATGCTTAGATACAGTATTATTTCTAGCTTCTCCTCTCATTCTCAGGGTAGTAAGGGCACTAACCCAAATTGTATCCGTTCTCCAAATCAATTCGAATTAGGCTTGCCACCTCAAAGGTAGAGACAACCACCACTAGCCTAAGGCTAACCTATCCTTGGCTAAACTTAGGCCTAGCAAACTTAAGGCCAATAGCAAACCATTCCTCCCCGAGGCATACCTACTTTAAACCAAACTGAACCTCAATATGATCAAGGTTAAAGAGTAGACACCGTAAAAGCTGCTCGAGTTCTAAATTCTATGAATGTGATGATTGGGGTTCTAGTGTAGCAACAATAGATTCAAAGGGATATGCAAGTGATTCAGGTGAATGTTGAGATTTGGAGACAAGAGAAGCTGCCATGGGTGTTGGTATAAGCGGTTGTACTAGTGGGAACACTTTTGGTTGGTTTGTAAAGATTACACATGACTTCCACCCTAAAACTAATGACCTAATACGACTTAAAGAGTAGATCATTAAGGTAGAAAAGTCATTTACCATGGTAAAGGTACTAAAGAACAAAACGGTAACCTATACCACTTTCTTTCTAAACGGTTTTGTAGCTTAATGGTTAAAGAATGCTCCCAAGACTAACAATAATATAGTTGGTACTATCACTTGGGAAGGGTTCAAGCACATTTTTTTTAAGAAGTTCTTCCCTAATAGTACTAAGGAACAAATGGAGCTGACTTATTAGACCCTACAGCAAGGTAACCAATTAGTATCTAGGTTTGAGGTGGAGCTAAACGGCCTTACTCGATTCTTACCAAAGCAAATCAAAGGAGACAAGAGGTTACATGCCAAATGGTTTACTTTTGGGTTAAAGCCTAAGTTACAAGAAAGGATAACGAGGTTTAGTGACACATATGTTGAGAAGTCGAGAAGGCTAGAAGTTTAGAGTAGGGCATGAAAAGAAAAGAGGAGCTATTGGCTTGTAGAGAGAAAAAGGCCATAAGTAAGAGGCTTATGCCGAGCTATGGACCACCAAAGGTTCAAGAGACCTATACCAAGTATTATGATCATAAAGGGTGGTAGACTACCATTTACACTACTTAGGCCAATTATATGGCCACTTCTAGTATTAGCTTGATTACCCATGCTAGTATTGGCAAGATGTACCCACAGCTATGAACCACATGACATTTCAGAGTGCAAATGGACTCCGGGTGCTTTCTTTTTATGTGGTAAGATTAGGGATGTCAATAAGGATTGTAAAGAACCAACTCTTATGCATTAAGGTGTCCACTTCATATGTAACTAAAGAGGTCACTAGGCAGTAGAATGTAAAGATACGAGGAAATAACCTGTTCAGACCACCTAGCCTGCCACTACTCAAAACACCACTAGAGCTACTCGACCTCCGCTAAGGCTTCACTAGAGAGCACTAGCCTGAGACTTTGCACTTTAACATCAGAGTTAGAGTCAGGAGACTATTGATGTAAACACTTTGGAAGGTACGCTCGCTATTCTTAATCAAAGTGTACATGTTTTGATTTAATACTAGAGCTTCCTATTCTTGCATTGCTGAATCTTTGGTGAATGTATGTGAATTGTATGTTGTATCCTTAGATACTCCCTTGATTGTGAATACACCCTTGGGAAGTGAAATTGTTTTGAGTATAATATGTCGAGATTGTTGTAGAAGGGAGAATTTTACTAGTAGACTTGTTAGTGTTAAATATGTTAGACTTCAACATTATCTTAGATATAGATTGGTTAACAAGGCAACATGCCATAACATGCTGATCACCTTTAACCTTCTAGGGAAATTACCTTTTCAGTATTAGGTAGATGGTCAAAGGCCAATGAAGAGAGTTGATTATGAGTTATGGGGAAAGCTTACCTTAGTAGCTTTAAGTCTAAAGACTAGTGAAGTATTGAAGCTGGATCAAGTACCAGTGGTATAGGATTTCCTAGACGTCTTCCTAGACATTTTACTTGGGTTACCACTAGATAAAGAAGTAGAGTTTAAGATAGATTTGATACCAAACACTAAGCCTATTTCAAAGCCGGCATACATGATGACACCTACTAAACTAATAGAGTTGAAGAAACAACTACAAGAGCTACAAGATAAGGGTTTCATAAGGTAGGGTTCATCTTCATGGAGAGCCGTGGTGCTTTTTGTATAGAAGAAAGATGAGAGCATGAGATTATGTATGGATTACAAGGATTTGAATTAGGTAATAGTTAAAAACAAGTACTCACTTCCCTGAATTGACGACCTATTTGATCAGTTGTAAGGGGCATAAGTATTCTTCAAAATAGATTTGAGGTCAAGTTACTACTAGCTAAAGATGAAAGTAAAAGATGTGGAAAAGACAGCTTTTTGAACTAGACACAAGCTGTACGAGTTCCTAATTATGCTATTCGGCCTCACTAATGCACTTGTTGCATTTATGGACCTCATAAACTAGGTATTCTGAGAATATTTGGACAGGTTTATAATGGTTTTCATAGATGATATTCTTGTATACTCTAAAAGTAGAGAAGAACATGAGCAACGTTTGAGGATCATACAAAGTAAACTTAGAGCAGAGATGGCTATATGATAAATTTAGTAAGTGAGAGTTTTAGTTAGATGAAGTAGCCTTTTTAGGTCACATTATAAATAATGAAGCTATATAAGTGAATCTGGAGAACATAAAAGCTGTGGTGGAATGGCCGAGACTAAAAATTATAACCAAGATTAGAAGCTTTCTAAGGTTGGTAGGTTATTATAGAAAATTCGTAGAAGGATTTTCTAGGCTGGCAGTACCCTTGACTCGATTAACTTAGAAAGGGGTGAAATTTAACTGGAATGTCAAATGCAAATAGAGTTTTTAGTAGCCGAAAGAAAGACTTGTTATTGCCTCGATGTTATTATCTCGCAGTGGAGAAGAGTTCATGATTTACAATGATGCCTCAATTCAAGGACTAGGGTGTATGTTGATGTAAAATGGCTGGGTGATAGCATATGCATTACATCAACTCAAGCCTTATGAGAAAAACTATGCAGTCCACAACTTAGAGTTAACAGCAGTGGTTCATGCCTTGAAACTATGGAGGCATTATCTGGTAAGAAAAAGGTGTAAAGTGTATACTGACCACAAGAACTCGAAATACATTTCCACTTAGCAAGATTTGAACATGAGGCAAAGAAGGTGGTTAGAGCTGATAAAAGATTATGATTTAGATATATAGTAACATCCTTGGAAAGCTAAAGTCATGGCTGACACTTTGAGTAGGAAGCAAAATAGGAATCTAGCCAGTCTTATAACAATAGAAAGGCCATTACTAGAAGACATGAGAATACTAGATCTAGAGATTTTGAATAGAGAGGTAAGTATAAGGCTAGGGAATATTTAGATTCAACCCATGGTAGTAGATAGAATTAAAATGACTTAAGTTGAAGATGAGGGTATATAGGAGATAAAAAGGAAGATGGGAGTGGGAGAGGTAGAAGAATTGATAAAAATTAGCCCCTTGGACCAATCACATGTAGCCAAACTAGAACTCCAAGGACTCACTTAGAGAATACTAGTTCGAAGCCCCTTCCAAGATGAGAATTCCTATCCCAACCTCTATGTTTCCTTCCTTTGCCGACCTAACTAGTGAGCTATCACCTGCGCTAATCTTGCCAAGCAGCTATACCATGATAAAATATCTAAACAAACAGCCTTAAGATTATTTAAGCCAAACTCCTAAGCTAATCACGCTTACCACTGACATCTGACCCTAGCCTAAGTTGATTACTCTACAACAAATGGTTAATTGAGCATCAACCTGATCCTTGATTGCAAACTCCCTCTTTTCTTCATTTGTTCCAATTTATACTATAATTTAGGATGATTAGCTACCATACGACATGTGTCTTCTGGCATGGCATTTCAAGAGGATTCTTTACTTTTCCATATAAGATATTCCTTGTCTCTTTTACCCTTTTAGCATGTTTTATGTATCTTATTTGTAAAATACCTTTTTGTCTTTTCATACATATAAAATAACCCTAGTAGGATGGGTATATAAACCCCCACTAAATGTATGTAGACAATCAATCTTCATCATCAGAATATTTATTTGAGTTTTTCTTTGAGCAACCCTAGTGTTCTCATTACCTTTCAACTCTTAATTATTTCCTTTAGTAAAGAGTAGCGATGAGTAACCCTTTAGTTCAAACCGGTAAGTCATATTCGGCGAATTATAGGTCGAGTAGGATCAATTAGTATGTCATATCTAGTTAGTAGCCGCCTGGACCTTTGCTAGGTTTTCTTTTTTCTTTTAGTTCGTTAACGTTGTGGTGCTCCTCTATATGTTAACCCCAAAGATACATCAACTTCGCTGGTATTGTAGCATGGTTCCAAAGGGAGTGTGTAAAGTTACAATGAAGTGTTAGTTTGTATTTGTTATTTTTGGCTGCTATGTTCCTTCCATAGCTACTTCAGTGTGTTCATGTAGAGTAAGTTTGGAGTTGTAAGCTATGTAGTGATGGGAATCAAGCTACCGGATCTCTGACCTGTAGCTGAGCTCGAGGACTAAAGGGATGGGCAAAACGAATCCTCCTATTCCAATCGACTCATACGGAGGCTGAGTATCTCCTTGTCGACCCATTCTACCTACTGAGCCGAGTGACTACTTATTTCTCACATGTTGAGTGCCGAGAAGCTAAAGGTCAAGATAATAACCCATCTTCATTCTTGCACATGCTTGGCCAATTACTTACTTGGCCTTACCCTTGCTAAGATGACAAGAGAGAGAGTCCAGACTGACTAAGCTACTCTTACTCGAACAAGCAAGCTGTCCGAACTTATTGTTCACGTCCTCTAACGACATCACTAATGCAGCATTACCATGTGTATAGTATCATGTATAGAATCCGTTGCACCAATGATTATTTTTCTTGTATATTCATTTTTACCCTTTTGTATCTTATATATTACTTCCTTAGGAAATGTCCTTTTTATCTTTTCCCTTTTGGGTAAGTTACCTTAACTTATGAGTATAAATATCCTTGTAATTGTAGCTGTAACATATATCATCATCATATTAATACACTTAAGTGTATTCTTTCTTGCGTAAACATTACTTGTTTACTCTTGACAATACTCTTATCCTAACCCTTGAGCAAGGCCAAGTGGTAACTAACCTCACCGAACTGATTCGTGCGTCATATCGAATTGTGTTGTGAGTCCTTAAAAGTTCCATTAGTGCATCGTATCTATTAGAGCTATTTGTAGGTTTTGCGTACCTTTTTATTTGCATTCGTCATATTTCACACTATTCCCCATTATTCCTTTCGAGCTTTCTATAAGCTTGGACCCATCTAACAATTGGCCTTATCTGTTCTTGGTTATAGTCCGCAACATCTTGATATCAGAGCGGAGGTTTCATGTAAGTTGTAGTTGGTTCTTTTAGAAGTTTTGTTATATTTTGTTCCACGTGTGTGAAACAAAGCAAGTTATAGTATTCATTTTAGCTGATGTGTTTGCTAGCTGTTAGTTTCTTAAAGTGTTTGTTTGAAATTTAAATCTATGAAGAAAATGATAGACCCGAGTGTGAATTTTAGTATGGGAGTTAACAATAGTGGAGTTGTCTACTATGGACGATAGTCTCAAGAAACACCCAGAAGCATTGATGAGAGACTTGATGAAGTAGTTAACCTCTTGGTAGATTTGACCCAAGCTGTTCATGCGTTGTTTTGCCGACCGATTGAGGCTGCGCAAAACACCTCACGAGTCACTCAACCTGTTGGAGGTCAAAACCTAGCTCAACCAATTCAAGGTAGAGGAGTAAGCGGACGAGTGAGGAGAAGGATTGATTTAGCAAATGTGGAAGATGAGGAAGAAGAGTATTTTGAAGAAGAGTGTGTACGAGTCCCTAGAGCATCTAACCATGTAAAGCTTCGGATTTTGAGTTTTGATAAATTTAAGAATGCTGATGAGTATTTGGAGTGAGAAGAGAAGATGGAGCGTATTTTGATTATTATCAATATGAGGATTACGAGAAAGTGAGAACTGCTATTATTGACTTCTTCGAATATGCCACCATATGGTGGAAGAATTTCCAGGCCATAAAGAGATAAGAGGGCTACTAAGAGATTAGTACTTGGCTAGAGATAAAGAGAGTACTCAGAAACAAGTTCATGCTGAAAACTTATCTTCAAGCTACCTTCACTCAACTTCAGGAGCTTAAATAAGGAAGCCAGATTGTTGATGAGTATGTTCAGGAATTTTAAATACTTATGATTGGTTATGAAGTAGAGGAACCACCAACCCGGATAGTTTCAAGATTCATTACTAGGTTGAGAGGTGACATTCGAGACATTGTAGAACTCTAATGATTTACAATAATGGATGAGGAATAGCCTAGTGAGTAGAAAGGCAAAGAAGGAGATAAGTACCGACAAGAATGTCAACTAGCTGACTCAAACAGGCAAATCACTAAGCTTAGTCAAGTATCGATCTGAGCCGAAAGATAGATGTCCAAGTCGAATGAGGGGCCGACTTGACATTGAAGTGCCTACCTGAACTTATGAGAAGGGGCAAGGGTTTAATAGGAAGATAAGCCAAATCAAGTGCTTCAAGTGCCAAGGGTTCTGACACATGACTACTCAGTACCCGAATCGACAGACGATGATCATCAAGGGAGATATCCCAAAGCTAGAGGTAAACCGCACTGATGAGGAGCCTGAGGAAGAAGAGGTCTCTACCAAGAAAGAACCAATTAAAGAAGATGTGATGGCTGAGGACTTGGACTAGTTACTCATGATTGTTCGACGCATTATGAACATGGAACCCTCATGAGAGGAGGAGCAGAGAGAGAATTTATTTCATACCACTTATAAGGTGAATGATTAGGTTGTGCCCTCATCATCAATAGTGAAAGCTACACCAATGTTATAAACCCCTACATTTTTCGATGTAACCTTTGAAGTAGACTTAAGTATGTTAGATAATTTAAGAGTTGACAAGACTAATGAAAGTAAAAACCCTAAAATAATTGGTTAATCACGTATAAAATAACTTATCATCCACTCCTTTTCCCTTCTAGACCCCACTTTCTTCTTCTTTTCAAACATAAAGCAAAACAAAATCAAGCCACTTACCTTACCTCCATAGCATTGACCTCCCCTTTCCCTTTCACTTTCCTAATTTTCCAAATTTGCATCCATATTTCAAGAGCAAACTAAGGTATGTTATTATGTATTACTTTATATTATTTACTAGTTAGATGAAGATGTAGGTTAGTTTGAGTAGTTTATGTGTTGTGTACATCTAGGTTAATGAAGACTTAAAGCTTCAATCTTTATGTGAGAAGAGTAGGAATCTTTATCAAGTAGAAGAAGATGAATGTGTATATATCTTTAAGTATGTGTACATAAGGGTATACTAGAGAAATATATGTATAAAGACCTTTGTACATAAGTATTCATTATGTATATAACCTAAATTAAGACATATACTAACTATACATACCTATACCATGCTAAATACACCCTTAAAATACAAAAAGAATGAAATTTGAGAAGCTTTCTTAAGAGGAATTTTAAGCATACGAAAATACATATAAAAATATGTATGTCACCGTATGTATATATGGATATATGTATAAGTATAAATACGGTATAAGTATAAGTTTATGTATATGTATGAGTATATTAGTATACATACAAGTAGAGTAAAGGTATAAGTATACTTTATATATGTAGAAATGTACATAAGACATATAAGTATGAGGTAAGGCTTATGTAAATAAAGAATGAGGTAAGCAACGATGTAATCACATGACGACATAAGCCATGACATAAGTAAATGATGACATAAGCAAATGATGATATGAGCCATGACATAAGCATAAGTTTATAAAATAAGAAATAAGAAGAGTACATAAGAATTAGGTACATGAATTAGTAATATCAAGGTAAAATTCCCTAAGTGTAAGAATCTAATAGCTAATTAAATCATTAAGCCCTAAAATAGGATATAAATATAAGTAATAAGAATAACTAAGCTTCCGTAGTTAAAAATTTCAATAAATTTAGCCCATATCATAAAACATGAGTTTTAATGTCCAAAACAGACATCACCATGTGAATGTACGTTCAAAAACGATGGAAAAGGATGAAAAACGACTATAAATTCATAAATATCATAAATAGAACGAAAAAGTTACATACGATTACTGATAAAGTCTAACCGGATAAAAATTGATAGTAATCTAAGTAGATTAGGTAAATAGATACCTAGAATTACTAGTTAATTTAATTACTTACAATCATAATTATATCGTAATGATCAGGTGATCTAAAGGTAGGCGAGGATCTCCTAATTGATTATTACGACTAGAGCGAGTCATCATGGCCGAATGAGTATTTACCCTATGATTCCATGCTTGTATGTGATTGTAGATAGTGGACCTAAATGTTATTGTTAATTGACTGTTGTGTGGAGTTGGGAAATGCTTGTGTACGTTATTACATGTTGAGTTATGAATTTACCTTAAGTACAGATAATACTTTGTTTGTTGCATGATAGTATAGAAAATGATTATGTGTACTATTGAATGGTTACATCATAATTGGACTTAATTATACTTGGCTCATAAGAAGAAACTGGTACATGCATCAACATGTATTGCATAGACACAATTCTAACCGTCACATCATATGGAGGTAAAGAGAGGCCATTCGGGGGTTGTTATTATTAATTTATTGGTTCTGTATGGTGCACTCGTACAAAATGACCTTACCCTGACTCGCGGGAATACTAGGCATTGGAGGCGCCAACTACCTAACTAAGGGTCGAGTCTAGAGGTCTCCATTTAGGGGTGAGTATGGACTATAGGGGCCCACTTACGATTATACTAGAACTTGATTTTTATGAAAATAAAAGACTTATTTGATTTAAGTACGGAACATGGAGTTCTATAGTAAAGTAAGTTCTAGTATAATACCCGGATTTGATTGGTGCCGTATATACTCCAACCCTAACTTTGGAGGGTGTTAAATCTGATTTACATATATGGACAAATTAATTATATGTATTGTTTGGCATTCTATTTGATCATTCATTCATATGCGTGAATATAATGTATTTATAACTTGACTGTGGTGTGGCCGAGGGTTTTGCTTACTAAGCTTAGGCTTACACCCCCTTAGACTTTTGCTGCAAGACAACTCGTTCGTAAAGGCTGGCCAAGGAGTGCCACAGGTTAGCTTGAGGACTTGGGCAAGAGCGAGCCATCTAACATATTGAGATAACGAATTATATAGACTCTTACTTATGTATTTTTGTTTTATCAGTAATATAGACTTAGATATACTAAATTACTGTGTATTGTAAACTTTGTAGTTTAAATTTTATATAAATGTGTTTGTATGATGATATCATATGAATCTGTATGTTCTTGGGAAACTAATGGTTATAGAGCCTTGTATATTGTGTGAAGAGTTCATGATGGGAAGGGTAACCAATCAGGGGTTTTTTATACAATATACGGCGTCTACCACGATTAGGCCATCCTTAGTTCGTGATAAATGTGGCATCATCCGATCTTATTTCAAAATTGAAGTTGTCGACTATTGTACATCTAAGGCCATGTAAATTGCACTGGTTAAGTGAGAAAGGAGCATTACATGTTACTTAGCAAATACTACTACCGATCACTATAAGGAATTACTCAGACCAAATTCTTTGCGACGTGCTGCCTATGTGTGCTTCCTACATGTTACTAGGTAGACCATGGCTGTTTGATAGAAGAGTTATCCATGATGGCTACAAGAACACATACATGTTCAAGAAGGATGACCGGAAGATCACATTAAACCTAATGTCGCTGGGAGAAGTTAACAAGTTGCAAACAAAACTTTCTCGCAGATCAAAGAAGGCTATGATGATGAGTAAAGTCAAGCTCCGAGAGGCCATCAATATTGATGAGCCAACCTTCATGTTGATCAAGTACCTATTAGAAATGAAAGAGCGAGGTGAACTACCTTAAGACATCAAAGAGTTACTGGACGAGTATGCTGATCCGTCCCTAGAACAGTTACCTGAAGGGTTGCCCCCAACTTGAGGCTTAGAACACTGCATTGATTTAATACCTAGTACCGTACTGTTAAATAAGCTAGCCTATCGGATGAATCCAGAACAAGCTACTAAGCTCCAACGACAAGTCAACGAGTTGCTAGAGAGAGGATATGTGAAGAAAAGCCTCAGCCCTTGCATTGTACCAACCCATCTAGTGTTGAAGAATGATGGAACTTAGCTGATGTGTGTAGACAGCCGTATCGTGAACAAGATTACTATAAAGTATAGGTATCCAATCTCGAAGTCAAAAGACATGTTGGATGAGCTGAATGGAGCCAAGGTTTTTAGTAAGATTGACTCAAAGTCTGGCTACCATCAATTCCATATGAGGCTGAGAGACGAATGAAAGATTGCGTTTAAAACTCGGCTTGGACTCTATGAGTAGATGGTTATGCCATTCGGCTTATCGAATGCCCCGAGCACTTTCATGTGATTAATGAACCACGTATTAAGACATTTGATTGGAAGATGTATCGTGGTGTACTTTGACGACATATTAATCTACAGTGTCGACATGCCAAGTCACTGTAAACATCTTTGAGAAGTATTAAATATCCTCCATGCCGAGAGATTATTCAGTAATCTAAAGAAGTGTTACTTTTTTCAGGAGGAAGTGGTATTCTTAGGCTATGTAGTCAATGTAGGAGGCTTATGAATGGATGATGAGAAGATTCGAGCGACTGTAGAGTGACCAAATCCTACTACTTGTGCCGGTGTGAAAAGTTTCCATGGACTAGCTTTGTTTTATAGATGATTCATCAAGAATTTCAGTACCCTAGCCGTACTACTTAATGAGCCAATAAAGAAAAACATTGACTTCCAATGGGGAGAAAGAGAGGAGAAAAGCTTTGTCGAGATAAAAGAAAAGTTGACCTCCACCTGATGTTAGTTCTACCTGACTTCAAGAAAATATTTGAGCTGGAATGTAACATGTTAGGCATTAGAATACATATTGTCCTAATGTAGGAAGGTCGATCAATTACCTTCCATAGTGAGAAGTTTAGAAGGCTACAGTTAAATTACTCCGTTTATAACAAAGAACTCTTAGCGCTAATCTAAGCACCATAAGTATGGCAGCATTATCTACTACCAAGGGAGTTTGTCATCTACTTTGACCATGAATCTCTAAGGTACCTCCAAAGTCAAACAAAGTTATCGAAGCAGCAGGCAAGATGGGTTGAATTCTTTAAAGGATTCAATTTTGTGATTAAATATAAGCAGGGAAAGAGTAATGTAGTTGCATATGCTCTTTAGAGGAGACATGCACTTTTAACTGAATTGCAGACCGGGCTGTTTGGGTTTGTAAGTATCAAAGAGCAATATTCTAGGGTTCTACACTTTGGACCCATAATCATGCTATGCGTTGATGGAAGAACGATGGATGAGTATCATGTGGACGATGGTTACTTGTTTCGAGGTGGAAAATTATACGTGTCGACCTATTCACTGTAGGAACTGTTGATTAGGGAAGCCTACAGTGGAGGACTCTTTAGACATTTTGGAGAAAGAAGGACCCGTGAACTGTTGAATGGTCGATTCTTTTGGTTGAGAATGAGGAAAGATGTGCATCGAGTTGTCGAGAGCTGTATTGTATGCAACAGGGCTAAGTGCCGAGCCGAGCAAGGGAAAGCAATGCCTTTGCCTATCCCAACAAAGTTGTGGATTGAATTAAGCATGGACTTTGTTCTCGGACTACCATAAACTACCTGAGACAAAGATTCTATAATGGTTGTAGTGGATTGGTTCAGCAAAATGGCACACTTCGTGCCTTGCTCCAAAACTAACGATGCTTTAGTTGTTGCATCTCTTTTCTTGTAGGAAATTATGCAGATATGTAGTGTGCTGAGAAGTGTAGTCTCTGATAGAGACCCAAAGTTCTTAAGCCATTTCTAGAGGACCTTATAGCGTCAGATGGGAACTAAACTACTATTAAGTAATTCTTGTCACCCCTAAACTGATGGCCAAATAGAGGTGATAAATCGCACTTTGAGATCACTGCTCCGAACTACAGTGGGCAAAAACTTGGTTGATTAGGATGTTTGCTTGCCAGTAGTTGAGTTTGCTTACAGTTGAACAGTGCATGACACTACTAAGCAAACCCCCTTCGATGTAGTCTATGGTTTCAATCTTGAGTTGCCCCTCGACCACACCCTTATACCTGCACCCATGTAAGTGGACCCTAACGCCTTGGTTAGAGCATAATCCTTCCAACACATCTATGATAAGGTCACTCGGCATATTGACCAAGTTGCTAGAAGAATGCGGGAGAAGACCAAGGGTAGGATGGCTAAACAATTCCAACTAGGAGACTTGGTATGGTTACACCTCAGTAAGAAATGATTCCCGAACAAAAGGAGGAACAAATCTTCCAAAAGATCAATGACAACACCTATAGATTAGAGTTACCCAAGGACTAGGGTTTTTTATGCCTTCAATAGTGTCGACCTTAGTTCATACCACCCTGATGGAGAGCTTATCGAAGACTATTCAGATTTGATCCCAAATCCAAAACAACTTAGAGGGAATGATGGGAATTCGGCTACCAGACCTTTGACTTGTAGTTGAACCCGAAGACTAAAGGGATTAGCAAGACGAATCCTCTTATTCCAGCCAACTCATGCGAAGGTTGATTATCTCCTTGCCGACCCATTCTACCCACTGAGCCAAGTGGTTACCTATTTCTTGCATGTTGAGTGCCAAGAAGTTGAAGGCTGAGATAACAGCCTATCTTCATTTTCGCATATACCTGGCCAATTACTTACTTAACCTCACCCTTGCCAAGATGCCAAGGGAGAGAGTCTAAACTAACCAAGCCACACTTGCTCGAATAAGCAAGCTATCTGTACCTTTTTTTTCCATATCCTTTAATGGAATCACCAATACAACATCACCACGTATATAGTATCATGTGTAGAATCCATTACACCAATTATTACTTTCCTCGTATATTCATTTTTACCTTTTTGTATCTTGTACATTACTTCCTTAAGAAATGTCCTTTTTATCTTTTCCTTTTAGGTAACTTACCTTAACTTATGGGGTGTCAATACCCTTATAATTGTAGCTGTAACATATATCATCATCATATTAATATACTTAAGTATATTTTTCCTTGCATAAACACTGCTTATTTACTCTTAGCATCACTTTTATCTTAACCCTTAAGTAAGGTTAAGTGATGAGTAACCTCATCGAACCGATTCGTACATCACATCGAATTGTGCCATGAGTCTTTGAAAGTTCCATTTGTGTGTCATATCCATTAAAGCTATTCATGGGGTTTGCTTACCTTTTTATTTGCATTCGTCTTATTTCGCACCATTCCCCATTATTCCTTTTGCGTTTTCTACAAGCTCGAACCCATCCAATGACTAGCCTTGTCTGTTCTTAGTCATGGTTTGCAACATGTAGTGAAGATTTGTGTGCTAGAAAGTATGGTTCCATTATTACGTTGTTCTTACTCTGTTTTTCACTATGAAAACATAGCAAGTTTGTTTTTGTCATGTTCAAGTGATTATTAGGTGTTAAAGTTGTTAGTGTATTAGTCAAAGTTTTGAGTAGTAAGGTAGCATTATTTTCTTGTATATTGTGTTGTTAGTCCTGTTCGAAAAGTATTATACCGTATTAGAATCAAGTGTTTAAGGTGTTATCGAAGACTAGACTAATGGTGCTTAACCTAATCGTAGTTAAAATAGTAATAACACTCCTGGGTTAATTGATGACAAACTTGACAAACTCATTAACCTTGTTGAGAGTTTGGTTACCGCGATACAAGTTAATAGGCAACAACCTTAAGGTATTGCTACAACGCAACCCCTTCGAAAATGTTTTAAAGAGAGGCTATAGCTAAGGTGGCTGAATCAACCGCCCAATTTAACCCTTAGTGAACTGGAGGAGTTGTAAACTAAGCTGTTGGACAAAGGTTATAGTTAGAAGAAATAGAAGAGGATGATGAGGAAGTAGATGTGGAGATTGATGAAGGGGAAGAAGTAGAGGCTGAATACTATCAAATACAAAGTGAGGACACTAAACTCCTTAAAGACTTGACAATGTTAAGGTCCAAATTCTACCTTTTAGTGGAAGTAGAGATGTTAATGAATACTTAGAGTAGGAAGAGAAGGTCAAGAAGGTGTTTGATTATTACGGATATACAGAAGTTGTGAAGGTCTGACTTGTTGCAATTAAGTTCTCTAGGTATGCTACTATGTGGTGGAAAAATTTAAATGTAGCCATAGTAAGGGATGGAAGATGAGGTGTGAGAGCCTAAGATGAGGCGAAGAGGTTGTTAAAGGGTAGATTTGTGCCCAAAACCTACTTACAGGATACATTAGTAAAGTTGTAGGAACTTCATTAAGAAGGCCGACCTATTGATGATTATGTGAAAGAGTCCCAGATGCTTATGATCCGAGCCGACGTAGAAGAACTAGAGGCTTGTACAGTATCTAGGTTCATTTCTAGACTCAAATATGAGATTTGCAATAATGTGAAGGTGTAAAGGTTCTATACCTTAGAGGAGACAATTAAGATAGCATAGAGGATAGAAAAACAGAGAGGAAGTACTCCGAGCCAACTTAGACCAACATTCTCTTGAGCCCCTATTCCGCATCAACTTGGTCAAGCTAAGCTAAGGAGAGGAATGACCGATCTGATGATGGCCGAATAGGTTAGTAAGGTCAAGTAAGCCAACCGAGCCGAACTGAAGCTAGACCGACCCCTAGGACATATGAAAGAAGGTAGACCTCTAGATGGAAGACAAGTAAGGTAAAGTGCTTTAAATGCTTAGCCTTTGGATACATGGTTGCTAAGTGCTTGAACTGACATGTCATGGTGCTCCAAGGAGATGTAGAGAATAGCACCAATGAGAGCGAACTTAAGGAAGAGAAGAATGTTGGAACTGCCGAAGTCAAGGAGGAAGAGGAGACCTATGTCTACGTCGACTAAGGAGAAGTAATGACCATAGTACTAAGATAAGTATTAAGTTCCCTATTGAACTCCGAGGAATACTAAAGGGAAAATTTATTTCATATTAAGTGTACTATCAAAGGATAGTTATACACCATCATAATGGATAGGGGAAGTTGTCCTAACGTAGTTGCATTGTCCTTCGTGCAGAGGTTAGGTTTGCCAACTTCTAAGCATCCTCGACCTTACAAGCTACATTGGCTTTACAATAAGGGTGCTTTGCACATGATTGAACAAGTAACTATATTGTTTAATGTTAGGAGTGTGTACAAGGACAAAGTAGTATATGATGTCGTCCCTATGGGAGCTTTACATCTGTTGCTTAGGCAACCTTGGTTATTCAACCGACTTATTACTTACAACCGGTACAAGAACACTTATGCTTTTGTTAAGGATGGAAAGAAGATTATGTTGCAACCCATAACCCCAACCTAAGTAAATGAGACCCATAATCAACTCACTCGAGCAAGCAAGAAGAAAGCCTTAGTTATGAGCTGAAGAGAACTTCGAGCTATTGAGAAGGTCGAAGAGCTTATGTTTCTATTGATTAGAAGACTATTAGAGATGAGAGATCAAAACGATGTTCCAAATGAAATCTAAAGGTTGATTGATGAGTTTTTCAACCTATATCCTAAGAAACTATCTAAAGAACTACCCCCAATCTAAGGCATAGAGCACTGTATTGATTTACAGCTAAGCACCGCCTTGTTGAACCAACCTACATACAAAATGAACCCTGAATAGGCTATCAAGCTAAAAAGATTGGTAGATGAGCTCATAGAGCGGGGACATGTGAGGGAGAGCATGAGCCCTTATGTTGTACTAGCTCTACTTGTCCTAAAGAAAGATGGTTTATGCCACATGTGCATTGACAGCCAAGCAATCAATCATATCACTATTGAGTACATATACCCAATACTGAGGTACAATAACATGTTGGATGAGCTTCATGGTACCAAAGTATTTTCTAAGATTAATTTACGAAGTGGCTATCACCAAATTCACATGAGACTAGGAGATGAGTAGAAGATTGCCTTCAAGACTAGGCATGGTCTCTACGAATAGTTGGCTATGGTATTCGGACTTACAAATGTGTTAAGCACATTTATGAGGCTTATGAACCATGTGATGTATCCTCTGATTGGATGATGCGTGGTTATGTATTTTGATGATATACTGGTGTACATGCCAACCTGGACAATTATGTTCAAAATCTCTAAGATGTTTTAGAAATATTACGAGCCGAGAAATTATTTGGGAAATTGAAGAAGAATATGTTATGTTAGAGTGAAGTGGTTTTTCTTAGGTATGTAGTATCAAGGGAAGGAATTCGAGCAGATGAGGAAAAGATCTAAGTTGTTTGAAGACAATTTATTAAAAACTTCAATACCATAGCTGCTTCCTTAACCGAACTAACAAAAAAGAGTGATGGGTATATATGGAACGACTGAGCCGAATAGAGCTTCAAGGAGATCAAGGAGAAGCTCACCTCCACCCCTGTCCGCTCACCTCCACCCCTATCCTATCACTACCAGATTTTGACAAGCCTTTTGAATTGGAGTATGATGCATTAAGTAGTGGAATTGGCACTATCTTGATGCAGGAACGATGACCCATTGCCTATCACAGTGAGAAGCTTAGTGGTGCTACCTTGAACTATTATGTGTATGAGAAAGAGTTATACTCTCTTTTTCGAGCTCTTGCTATTTGGTAACACTATTTTGATGCCATGGGAGTTTGTTATTTACATAGACCATAAGTCTTTGAAGCATTTTAGGAGTCAGAACAACTCTTGAAGAGGTAAGCCAAGTGATTAAAGTTTATGGAAGGATTTTTGTACGTGATCCAACATAAGAAAGGAAGCATAAATATAGTCACCGATGCTTTGTCACATCGACAAACCTTGCTTACCACTTTATAGACAAAATTATTGGGATTTTTACTTATCACTGAGCAGTATGCTCATAATCTTCATTTCAATCTTATTATAGAGCAATATAGAGATGGAGTTGCCGTTGGAGGCTATTATGTCCAAGATGGCTATCTCTTGAAGGAAAGAAGGTTGTGCATACCGAACTATTCCATACGTGAGCTGTTGATCAGGTAAGCTCATAGTGGTGGATTATTTGATCACTTTGGAGAGACCATGATAGCCAATTTATTCAAGGAAAATTTTTACTAACCTGGTTTGGCAAAGGATATCCATTAGTTAGTGGGAAGTTGCGAGGTGTGCAAATGATAGGAATCAGCCTACAACGATCTCCAAACTAAGGTCAACCCATCCCAAGTCGACATCGACCTGCCCAAAATTAAAGCTGACCCACTTTAACCTGAGATTGAACTGCTTAGAGTCAAGGCCAAGCTGATACTAAAAGGCTTAGAGGAATTAATGGAGCCACTTAACATTAAGTCTGTCATTTGTCAAGAATCCAAGAGATCATGCAACCGAGGCCTCAAGGCCATAGACCTATTTGGCACAGCATGGAGAGATTAGTGCCAAATAACCATAGAACTCAGCAACTATGGGTCAACTTTTTGGGTATCTCAGCCAAGCGCTGCAAGACTTTAAGGGTTCCTACCTAGACCTAGACATCCAGTTGCTGACCTCGCTTAGTTTAAGTTCTGCTCCTTCTAAGACAACTCGAATAACTACATGCTGACTTCTTCTGTTAAACGTATAGTTTTGTATTTTTGTGAATATTTTCTTTATTTTAATTAAGGGCCCATTCTTTAGGGTTTAAAACCTTGTACATTATTTATTGTTTTGCTATTATGGCTTTTATGATTTGCTATAAATAGTAACATTTGTAATTAACAAACAGATTTTGAAGGATGGTAAAGAATATGCAAACATTGAATACACTTGAACATTCCTTTCTGATTAAACTTTTTAATCTTTCTTATGCTCTTATTAATCTTAACCTTAGGATTGTGGTGAACCCTTTATTTAAGTGAGTTAGTAAGTTGCTTCTAACCCTCATTTGGAAACCCAAGTGACATTTAGTGTTCATAAGTCATATTAAACCCTATTTCGAGCTCAGCTACTGATTGTATTTGTGTCTTAGTGTGTAATATCTATATACATTCATCATCAAAACCCCATTTTTACCTTCTGTTCATTGTTTTCATTTGAACCCCGAGTCCTACATTCGTGGGTTTCGAGGCCCACTGCGTATCAGCAAGAGAGTTAAGGGGGAAAAAGAGTCCCATGGAGAGTATATGCCCCAACTAATGACAACCTTACCTTGGGTCGACTTCAGCATGGACTTTGTCCTAGGATTGCCTTAGACATCTAGGGCAAAAGATTCTATCTTGGTTGTAGTGGATCGATTTAGTAAGATGACACATTTCATCCCATACCATTGAACTAATGATGCTTTATATATTGCTGATTTGTTTTTGCAAGAAATTGTTTGACTACATAGAGTGTCGAAGACTATTGTTTCAGATTGAGACACAAAATTTTTGAGCTATTTTTGGAAGACTCTTTATAGAAGACTTGAAACTAAACTTATGTTCAACTCTAATAGTCACCCTTAGACTAACGGCTAAATTGAAGTGGTAAACAAGACATAAGGCACTTTACTCAAAGCTGTTGTAGGAGAGAACTTGAAGGATTGGGATCTATGTCCACCAACTGTGGAGTTCGCATACAATCAAACCATCTACAGCATCATTGGAAAGACTCCATTCAAAGTCATTTATGGCCTCAACCCCTCTATACCCCTAAACTTGATCGATACCCCCATAACTGTTGAAGAAAGTCAATTTAAAGTTGATTAAGCCAAAGAATTGCAGGAGCTATACCAGACTATGACAAAGAAGATCGCCAAGTTCAATCAGAGACAATAAGAGATTAGTAGTCGAGGTTGCCGAACTATTTCTTTTAAGCTAGGAGACTTAGTATGGATTTACCATAGCCGAGAACAATTTCCACACTTAAGACATAACAAGTTATCTCCCCGAGCTAATCGTCCATTCAAGATTCTGAAGAAGATCAACCTCAACACCTACTAGATCAAGTTACTTAACGACTATGGTGTTTCCTCTACTTTCAATGTGTTCGACCTAATTCCCCACTAACTAAAAGAAGAGGATCCCGTAAGTGCCCCGGAAGAATAGGAACTAGAGACCACTTCAGATTTGACCACAAATCTTATTGACCTCCAAGTAGATGATAGGAATTAGCCTCCTGGACCGATCATACATAGTTGAGATAGAGGACTCCCAGGACTCACTTGGAGAATACTAGTTCAAAGCCCTATCTAAGATGAGAATTCCTATCGCGACCTCTATGTCTCCTTCCTCTATCGACTTGACTATTGAGCTGTCACCTATGCTGATCCTACTGAGCAGCTATACCATGATAGAATATCTTAACAAATAGCCCCAAGACTGTTCAAGTCGATCATGCCATCTACTAAGCTCCAACCTTATTTAGATTAGGTCTACTCTTGATTGTAAACTCCCTCTTTTTTTCATTCCTTCCAATTTGTACTATAATTCAAGACAACCAGCTACTATGTGACATATGTCTTCTGGTATGGCATTATAAGAAGATTCTTCACTTTTCTATATAGGATATTCTTTGTGTCTTTTACCCTTTTAGCATGTTTTATGTATCCTATTTATAAAATACCCTTTTATCTTTTCATACATGTAAAGTAACTCTAGTGGGATGGGTATATAAACCCTTACTAAATGTACGTAGACAATCAATCTTCATCATCAAAATATTTAGTCGAGTTTCTCTTTGAGCAATCCTAGTGTTTCCATTACCCTTCAACTCTTATTTATTCCCTTTAGTAAGGAGTAGTAGTGAATAACCCTTCAATCTAAACTGGTGAGTCATATTTAGCGAATTGTAGGCCATCGAATAGGATCGATTGGTGTGTCATATTCAGTTGGTAGCTACTTAAACCTTTCCTAGCTTTTCTTTTTCCTTTTGGTCCGTTAACATTATAGTGCTCCTCCGTGTGTTTGACCTTAGAGATACATCAAGAATTCACAATGGATGCTAACATAGTACTAAGGTATAAGGGTATACAATACACTCGAGTAGCATAAAGATGTAACGAGACCTAAAGGTATACTATTGGTGGAATAATATGAAGATGGAGATAATAGAGTATGTATTGAGGTGCTAAACTTGTTAGCACATACAAATTGAGCATTAAAGGTAAGCAGGTGAATTACAGTAGCTATCGATCCTATAGTGGAAGTCGGAACAGGTCACTAAGGATTTTATGGCAACATTACCAAAAACTTTGAGTAAATATAATGCACTCTGGGTAATTGTAGATTGACTCACAAAGTTAGCTCATTTCATTCCCATTAACTATAATGCCCCAAGCCAAAAGTAGTAAATAGCCAAGCCAACAAACACCGATGAGCCCATTTCAACCACTTAGCCTAAAATTTTCAAGCTTGTGTTGATAAGATGTTCATAACTGTAACCTTATAAACTAATACTACAACTGATAAGAATCAATTCAAAACGAAACGACAGTGGATTTAGAATGAACAGGAATAGGTGTTCAAAAGAAAATGGGTATGAAGAACAGGAAGGTTTTGATGGTGAATGTGAATGGATATAACTCACCAAGACATAAACATAATCAGGGGTTTAAGCTCAAAATAAAGTTCGATATGACTTACGAACACGAACTATTGCTCGAGGTTTCAATTGAAAGTTAGATGCTACTCATTAACTGATTCAAATGAAGGGATTCACCATAATCCTAAGAATAAGATTGATAAGAACATGGGAGAGATTAAAAAGAGTAAACAACACTCAATAATCTGGCAAATGCAAGCTTTCCTAGCTCAAGTACAGCCTTACTTGAAAGGGGAAAGTTTCACTTTCTGTATATTCTTTCGTATATTTTTATGTTTGTCTTTGTCTATCTCTTTTCTAGTACAAATGTTGCTATTTACAGTAAATCTTAAACCCTAGAAGCAAAACTTTAAATAATGTACAAGGCCTTAAACCCTAAAGAATCGGGTCCATAAATAAAATAAAGGAAAACATACACAAGAATACAAAACTGTGTTTTACAAAAGTCAGCATGTCCTAAGAGTAGTAGTATTCGAACTGGATGAGGTTGGCAGTTGGATGTGTAGGTTCAGGAAGGAGTCCTTAAAGTCTTGCGTAGCTTGGTCAAGACGCCAAAAGGTCAGCTCATAATTGCTGAGTCCTAGAATCAGTCGGCGCAAATCTCTCAATTTTGTACTAAGTGGTTCTTTGGTTTCGAGAACTTAACCTTATGGTATCTTGTCTTCTCGGCAGATGATAGGCTTGTTGTCAAGTAGCTCCTTTTCCACTCCTTGGCCTTTTATCATTTTCTCGGCCTCGGTGAAAGTTGTTTGGCCGCGGGTTGGAACAGGTCGACATCTTCTAGAGGGTCGGCATTTGCTTCGGACAAGTCGGCCTTGGCCTGGACATAGTTGGAAGCCGATTCCCATCAACAACCTCCCACAATTCATGTAGGATACTTAACCATGGGGTCTCACAATCTCCCATTTTTAAACACGTGACGTCCTCATCGCAAGACCTTACAATTATGCCCAGATCTTCTCTCCTTTTCGGTGTATGATTCAAGCTACCCACTACCATTAGGTCATCTTGGAAGCATGCAATGAGTCATACCCTAGTGGTACTCCCCACCTTCCTCGGACCTCTTCTCTGAACTAGGACCAGACCTGAATCATCCACCTATACTAGTAGGGGGTCCACTCTTATATCATTTGTAACGCCCTATGATAGGAATTAGCTTACAACTATCTCGAAGCTGAGGCCGAACAGTTTATGCCGAGGCCTAGCGGTTGCTAGACAGCTAAGAGGTAGAAAGGTAAATGCTCACTATCAGGCCTGTCATCTTCCAAGAAGCCGAGAGAGCACATTTCCAAGAGTTGGAGGCCTAAGATCTACTCGGCACAACATAGGTAGGCTAATGCCAACTAATTTTAAAACTCAACAATTATAGACTGACCTTTTAAGTATCTTGGCTAAGCACTACGAGACTTCAAGGACACCTATCCGAACTCGAACATCCAATTGCCGACCCTACCCAGTTTGAATCCTGCTCCTTCCGGCACAAGTAAAATGACCACATGCCAACTTTTTCTATTAAATGCACAGTTTTGTATCCTTATACATGTTTTCTTTATTTTATTTATAAGCTCATTCTTTAAGGCTTAAGGCCTTGTATTTGCAAATAACAAAGGGGGCAGATCAATGAAGAACATTGAGACAAGTGTTTATACTTGAACATTCCTTTTTCGAGTAGGGATACTCTTGGGCTCTTAGAGTTTGCATTTGCCAAATTATTGAGTGTTGATTAACTCTTAATCTTTCTTGCATTCTTATCAATCTTGATCTTAAGATTGTGGTAGACTCCTCATTTAAGTTGGTTAGTGAGTTGCATCTAACCCTCATTTAAATCCTAAGTGAAATTTAGCATTCGTGAGTCATATCGAACCTTATTTTGAGCTCAACCTTTAATTGTGTTTGTATTTTGATGCGTGATATTTATACACATTTGTCATCGAAACCCCCCATTATAACTTTCTGCTCCTTATTCTCATTTCAAACCCAGATTACCTCATTCTTGGTTCAAGACCTACTATGTATCATCTTGGTATTGGAGCTTTGGGGAAAACATGCGTATAGTGTTCTTCAAAGTTTGTTTCATCATTTGAACATCTATCAATTGTCATTCTGTAATATAGTGTGTTGTTCATGTTTTAGTAGTCGTAGTGTTGTGCTACTGATTGAGTCGAGTATCAGTAATTTCAACAGTTGATTCTAGTTGCTATGGAAGTGTTTGTTAGTTGTAGGAAATTACAAAAGCTAAGTAGTAGTTGTTTCTAGGTTGCTATAGTATTTTTGTTGTAAAACGTGTTTGTTCAATTTTTTGGAAATTACTATATGAACAAGAATGTTAGAAGATAGTGTCAATAACAGTGGTAATAGTCCTCGTAGAAGCTTAAGAAGACACTTTGACAACTTGGAGTACTATATGCAAAATCTCACTTACTTTATCCAAGAGGTTACTGGTTTAGTCGAAGGCCATAAACGTATTGGTTAAGGAAAAAGAAGGGAATGAACACCCCCCAGTAGAAGTGGCTCCAATGAGCTTAATAATGATAAGCGACAGCCGAAAAGAGCTGTTGAGCCAAGAAGAAGAGCAAACCAGCCTGAGCCGAGAAGAAGCAATGACATGAGTGTTGACTTTGAGGCGAATTAAGGAGCTCGAAGAAAAGAGCCAAAGCTAAGAAGAAATATAGCCGAGCAAAGCTCCAACAAAAGTAGCTGACCCAAGATGAACTGACCAGCTTGGAATGCAAAAGACGAACCTCGAGCACATAGCCAAGGACTTAATAACATCAAGCTTAAACTGCTGACCTTCAGTGGGAGTAGCTGACCTAAAGAGTTCCTTGACTGGGTTCTCTGAGTAAAAAAGTTGTTTAAGTGCTATGAGTGTGATGGTCGGACAAAGGTTAAGTTAGCTTCATTAGCCTTTATTGAATATGCTAGTCTTTAGTGGGATAAACTGGTTACCAAGCAAGATGCTGAAGGAGAAAAGCCAATTAGGACTAAGAGGCTCATAAAATGTATGATGAATCAGTACTTTGTGCCGACTTACTTAAGTAAGAGATGCTCAATGCCTTCCAACACCTGAGGCAAGGCCAAAACACTATTAAAGAGTACTTGCAAGAGTTCGAAACCCTAATGATGATATGTGAGATTGCTGAGTCACAGGACTGCACCATTGCTAGATTCCTGAATGGACTCCAAGACAATATTGCCGACATAGTTAAAGTGTAACCGTTTAATTCATTGGATAAGTTAATCAATTTGGCATTGAGAGTAGAAAGGTTGAGGAGGAGGACGCACTAGAGGTCGACTAACCAACCTCAACAAATCAGCCTTGAGCCTGAGAAGTATACCTAGAGAAGGCCAAAGAAGTAGATAGGGAAAGGAAAGTCTAGCCGACCTGATCAGGCTGAGACAAAGAGGGCCAAGAAAGAAAAAGCACCTGGTAATAAGGCTCGAGAAGTGAAGTGCTTCAAATGCTTAAGCTACGGACATATTGTGTCCCAATGTCCGAATAAGAGGGTCATGGTCTTGAAAGGTGAAGGACCTAATGCTTAAGTAGAAAGTCAGAGTGACAAAAGTTTGAAAGACAAGTTGATAGAAGAAAATATCTATGCCGAAAATCTAGATGAAATAGTAGCTATGACAAACAAGCGAGCCGACCTAAAAGTAAATCCCAAACAAAGGGAAAATTTATTTCATTTGCGGTGTCTAGTGAATGAGAAGACATATTCCCTGGTTGTTTATGGAGTTAGCTGTACTAACATCGTTTCTACCGAGTTAATGGAAAAGGTGAAATTGCCGACCTACCTATACCTCCGACCTTATGGATTGAAGTGGTTTAATGATAAGGGTATGGTCCATTGCATAAAAGAGCTTAGCTAGCATTCAAGGTTGGACAATATAAGGATGAGATTAACTTTAATGTAGTGCATATGAATGCTGCAAATTTACTTTTTAGCCAACCATGGGAGTATGACCAAAAAGTTATCTATGATGGCTTCATCAACACTTACACAATTCGGAAGGATGAAAAGAGCTATTGCTTAACCCCTATGAGCATTGAAGAAATCTAGAGACACTTGGTACCTATGGTGAAGAGAAGGGGGAAGAGAAGTTTGTTCAGTATTCAGGCCCATACTCATTCTCTAAAGTCAAGGATGACTTTCTTTCAACCTTGCGGCAATGATAGGAATCAACTTATGACTATCTCAAAGTCGAATAGTTTGTATCAAGGCTTAGCAATTGCCAAGTGGCTGAGAGGTGGAAAGGAAAATTGTTCATTATTCAGGCCCATGCTCTTTGTCTAAAGTCGAGGATGACTTTCTTTCAACCTTACGGCAATGATAGGAATCAACTTATGACTATCTCAAAGCCGAATAGTTTGTATCGAAGCCTAGCGGTTGCCAAAAGGCTAAGAGGTAAAAAGGAAAATGCTCGCCATTAGACCTATCGTCTATTGAGAAGTCGAAAGAGCATATTGTTGAGAGTTGGAGGCTCAAGATCTACTCGGCACGGCATAGGGAGGCTAGTGCCAACTAATTCTAGAACTTAGCAATTATGGGCCGACCTTTTAAGTGTCTGGACTAAGTACTACGAGACTTCAAGGACACTTATCCGAACCCGAACATCCAATTACCAACCCTACCTAGTTTGGATCCTACTCCTTCTGGTATAAGCCGAATGACCATATGCTGACTTCTTCTATTAAAAGCACAGTTTTGTATTCTTGTGCATGTTTTCTTTATTTTATTTATGGACCCATTCTTTAGGGCTTAAGGCTTTATACATTATTTATAATTTTGCTACTAGGGTTTTAAGACTTGCTATAAATGGCAATATTTGTAAATAACAAAGGGGGCATATCAGTGAAGAATATTGAGACAGGTTGATAGGAATCAAGCTACGGGACCCTTGACCCAAAGTCAAGCTCGAAGACTAGAGGAGTTGGCACGACGAATCCTTGTATTCCAACCAACTCTTACCGAGGCCGAGTATTTCCTTACCGAGTCACCTTTAATACCGTGCCGTATGACCGCCCATTATTCTATTGTATGCCGAGTTGATGATTATACTATGGTATCGAGTGACCTATCACTTGTCATCATCTTTACTGAGAAGTCGAGAGAGAGAATCCAGACTGACAAAGCCATCCTTGCTCGGATAAGCCTATTTGTCTATACTTTTTGTTCACATCTCCTAACAACCTCATCAATGTAGCATCGCCATGTGTACAATATCGTATGTAGAATCTGTAACGCCAATGATTGTTTTCCTTGTATATTCATTTTTACCCTTTTGTGTCATGTACATTACTTCTTTAGGAAATGTCCTTATTATCTTTTCCCTTTTTGGGCAAGTTGCCCTAACTTACGGGTATAAATACCCTTGTACTTATAGCTGTATTGGATCCGATTACCTTCAATACACTTAAGTATTTTCTTCTTTGCATAAATACTACTTGTTTACTCTCAGCATCACTCTTATCTTTTCCCTTAAACAAGGTTAAGTGACAAGTAACCTCATTGGACCAATTCGTACGTCATATCGAATTGTGCCGTGATTTCTCGAAAGTTCCTTTAGCACGTCATATTCTTTATAGCTGTTCATGGGTTATTGCTTATTGTTTCATTCGTCTTTATCACTATTTCTGTACCTTTCCCCATTGACACTTTTCGAGCTTTCTGCAAGCTTGAACACATCAGGTGACCGGCTTTATCCATTCTTTGTCACGGTTCGCAACAAGTGTTTACACTTAAATATTCCTTTTTTTAGTAGGGATACTCTTGAGCTCTTAGAGCTTGCATTTGCCAAATTATTGAGTGTTCATTAACTCTTAATCTTTCTTGCGTTCTTATCAATCTTAATCTTAAGATTGTAGTGGACCTCTCATTTGAGCTAGTTAGTGAGTTACATCTAACCCTCATTTGAATCCTAAGTGAAATTTAGTGTTCGTGAGTTATATCGAACCCTATTTTGAGCTCAACCTTTGACTGTATTTGTGTTTTGGTGTGTAATATTCATACACATTCATCGTCAAAACCCCCCATTTTAACTTTCTGCTCCTTGTTCTCATTTCGAACCTAGATTACCTCATTCTTGGTTCAAGACCCACTACGTATCATCCCAGGCCAAAAGCAATGAATAGCCAAGCCAACAAATACCAATAGGCCCATTTCAACCACTTAACCCAAAAGTTTCAAGCTTGTGTTGACAAGGTATTCACAACTATGGCTTTATAAACTAATACCACAACCTCCCATAATTCATACGAGACACTTAATCATGAGGTCTCACATTAACATCAATTGCTCGCTAGAAAAGTTAGCCAAGTTGCATATCAAGGAAGTAGTGAGATTACATAGTGTATCGGTAAAGATTACATCAAACAGAGACACTCATTTCATAGGTAGGTTTTAGAGGAGTTTACTTAAGGCTTTAGGTACTAAGCTTTAGTTTAATACTACCTTCCACCCTCAAATCGACGGGCAATCAGAGAGAACTGTACAAATACTCAAGGATTCATTCCAAGTGTGTGTACTTGATTTTAGCAGCCATTAAGACAAACACCTACCCTTAATTGAGTTCGTTTATAACAACAGCTATTATGTAACTAATCAAATGGCCCCTTACGTAGCCCTATATGGTAAGAAGTATAGATCACCCATTCATTGGGATAAGGTAGGAGAGAGCCAAGTTTTGGGTCCAAAGTTAGTACAGGAGGCAATAGACAAAGCGAGATTGATTAGGTAGAGAATGTAAACCACACAAAGTAGTCAAAAGAGTCATGCTAATAAGTAGAGATGCCAGTTAGAGTTTCAGGTAGAAGATGAAGTTTTGTTGAAAGTGTCTCTTGCTAAAGGAATTTTCAAATCTGGTCTAAAGGGGTAATTGTCCCCAAGGTGTGTAAGACCTTTTAGCGTTATTAAGAAAATCGAGAATGTAGCATACAAATTGGAGCTTCCTCCTAGATTAGAAGGTGTCTATGATGTTTTTCACATGTTGAGAAAATTCAAGCATAATTCAAAGCAAGACGGAGAACGACATAAGATATAAGAAGTAAACTTGGAGACCATGGATTTGCAGCCAGACTTGTCTTCTATAGAGCAACCCATATAGATCGTAAACACTAAAGTTCAAGAATTAAGAAGAAGGTAGATACCCTGTGTTAAGGTACAGTAAGCAAGTCATTTAGAAAGGGAAGCAACTTGGATCTTATAAGAAGAAATGAGAAAGAAGTACCCAGAATTGTTTCAACAGAAAGGTATGTAAATTTTCAACTTTTGAGGACAAAAGTTTTTATTAGGGGTAGGGGGAACTTATAAAACCTAAATAAAAAGGAAAATAATAAATAAATAAGTATTAGACTAAAGGCAAGGGTTATATTATTGAAAACTTATGAGGACAGTTAAGGCATATAATTTGTCCATGAACCCTAAGTATATAAGCCAAGAGATATTTATTGTAAACCTTTTCTCACATTTGCTATACGTATGCAACCATTGAGAATTAGGGTTTTGCGTGAGATTTGAAGTAGAGAGGTGATTACAATACATTCTAGTAAAATCGGGATTATAAGATCCAAGGTAAGGATTGATATTGTCTTTTTTATTAAGGAACACTGGCATAATCTCATTAAAAATTCGTTTTTCTAGCTAGAGCAACGAGAAAAATGAATTCGAGAAGGTTTATAAGGAGTTTTACAGCGAATCTTTAGTGGCGCAATAGAGTTTAAGGTGTGAAATCTAGAGGTAAGGTTGTTTGATTTGTTCCTTGTTAGGTTCTTGGTCGAATCTCATAAGAAATTCGTTTTTCCTCCTAAGGTAGTGAGTAAAATGAATTTAAGGTGGTTCTATGAGTGTCCTATAATGTGAATCGGTAGTGGAAGTGATAACTTTGAATCTCTAAAGATAAGTTTCATTGTTAGACTTTATGCTTTTGTTTTATAGAATTGTTGATGTGTTTTGCAAAGGTTTGATATGACTTTTAGATGTAGAAAGGTGTTTAAGGATTGTTTGGAGTGGTATGGAGATGTGTTGTTGATGGGTTATTGAATCGAAAGTGGTGGTTTGTGAATTCAACAAAAGAAGGTAGAGTTTTGGGGGTTGAAACATCACTATAACTTGTAAAATTCTATGGACTGTAGCCTAGCATCTGAATGCCATCCACCTTATCATTCGAATGCCAAGTAGTAGACTACTCCTCAATCATGGCATTTGGATGCCATATGATGTAGCATCTAGATGCTACGACCCCTACTGCTTGCAATGACGTTTCTTTTAGTTTTTTTGGTTTTTTCTAAGCATGTTTTTCCATTCTAAATCCTTCCTAAAACTTTTCCAATCATGAATCTTCACTTAAAACATCTTATAAGCCAATATATCCTCTTAGCGATCTTAGGTTCCTCAACTGATACAAAAGCAAGTGTAAGGTGGTTGAGTTGCTATGTTAAAAAGTATTGTTAGATGAGTTTAGAAACTAAGTACATGCTTTATTCTCTTATGAATGGGTTATAAGGTGCGTGTTTCAGTTTTTGAGTAAACTCTTCAGTTAGGTAAGGGGTTTGTATGCTACTTGTATGCATAGTTGATAGGAATCGACTCGTTAAACCAATCACGTGTAGCTAAGCTAGAAGACTCTAAGGACTTATGTGGAGAATGCTAGCTCAAAACCAAAGCTTAGAAGGGGATACCTATACCAAACCGATCTCCTACCAACCTATTTGCCAAATCCTCATACGTGTCAAACATGCTCTTACTTAACAGCAAAGTCCTAATTTAGAAGATAGCCTAAGACTAGCCAACCTAAGCTCCCTAATCGACTACAAGCCTCTAACTCTAATTCAACTGACTTCCTTACTAGACTGATTAGCTCTTAACCTGATCCAAATCAGGTTAGCCCCTTACTACAATGCTTTCCTACTTCTACCAACATTGTATCATATTCCTAATATCTAACCACCAAGCGACACGTGTTTTTTGAACACAACTTTCCAAAATGATTCTTTCTTTTCCGTACTAAATATTCTTTGTCTCTTTTATCCCTTTTAATATGTTTCATGTAACTTAATTGTAGAATACCCCTTTATCTTTTCATACATGTAAAGTAATCCTAGTGGATGGGTATATAAACCCTTACTTTCTTGTACACAAACAATCAACTAGTTAATACAAAATTATTCGTATTGAGCAACCTTAGTATTCTCGTTATCATTAAACTCTTATCTATTTCCTTTAGCAAGGAGTAGTGGCAAGTGACCCTTCAGTTTCAACTGGTGTCTCATATTCGATGGATTATAGGCCAAGTAGGATCGAGTGGTGTGTCATATCCATTCAGTAGCTACCTGGACATTGCTAACTTTTTCCTTGTTTGTTTTTTGTTTGCTTCGTTGTGGTGTTTCTCTATATGTTCGACCTTGGAGATGCATTAGCTTCGTTAGTATCAAAGCATGGTTTCACTAGAGAGTGCATGAAGTTACAGTGAAGTTTAGGTTTACCTTGTTGTTCGTGGCTGTTGTGTTCCTTTCATAGTTGTTGCAGTGTGTTGTGTATAAGTATAGTTTAATTATTACTTTATTTTTTATTACGAAAACAAAGCAAATTTACTACCGTTCTGTTCAAAGGTTATTCAGTGCTAAAGTTGTTAGTGAGTTATTAACCTATCCGAGAAGTATTGCACCATGGTTATAATGGTAATAATACCCTAGGGTTGGTTGATGACAAACTTGACAGATTGACCAACGTTGTTGAAAGTCTAGTCACAGCAATGCAAGTTAACAAACAATCACCCCATGGTGTACAGTACCATAACCCACAAGAAAATGTCTATGAGAGACACTATGGCCAAGGCAATTGAACCAATCACCCAATTCAACTATAGCAAGTTGCAGGAGTAGTAGACCGAGCTACTAGACTAAGACTGGAGTTAGAGGAGATTGAGGAAGATGATGAGGTGCTAGATGTTGAAGAGTTTAGGGAAGAAGAAGTTGATTATTACTAAGCGCAAGGACGAGGACCCCGAGTCCCTTGAGAGCTAGATAATGTCAAGGTTCAAATCCTACCTTTTAGTGGAAGTAGAGATGTAAATGAATACTTGGAGGGGGAAGAAAAGGTCGAGAAGGTGTTTGAATGTTATGGGTATAAAGATGTTGTCGAAGTCCGACTTATTACATTAGAGTTTACTAGGTATTCCACCATATGGTGGAAGAATTTGAATGTGACCAGAGCTAGAGATGGAAGATGAGGTGTTAGAACTTGTATGAGATGAAAAGGTTGTTAAGAGGAAGATTTGTGCCCGAGACTTACCTTTAAGATATGTTTGCAAAATTGCAAGGGTTCGCTAAGGAAACCGATCTATCGATGACTACGTAAGAGAGTTCCAAATGCTAATGATCTGAGCCGACATGGAAGAACTAGAGGCTTGTATAGTATCAAGGTTCATTTCTCAGCTTAAGTTTGAGATTTATAATATCATAGAAGTATAGAGGTTTTATGCTTTAGAAGAGGTGATAGAGATAGCATAAAGGATCAAAAAACAAAGGAGAAGTACTTTAAGCTGACTTAAACAAACATTCTCCCCAATTATGTACTGGCCTATTCAAGCAGAGCTAAGGATGCCATACAGGGTTGAGGATAGGAATGACCGATTTGATGATAGCCAAGCAAGCCAGCAGGGCTGAGTTGATTAACCAAGCCAAGTCGAGGTTAGACCGACCTTAGAGATATATGAGAGAAGGCAGACCTCCAAATGGAAGACCAGCGAGGTGAAATGTTTTAAGTGTTTAGGCTTCGGATATATGGCTGCCAAGTGTCCAAACCAATGCATCATGGTGCTTCAAGGAGATGTAGTGGACAACACCAACAAAAGCAAGCTCGGGAAAGAAGAAGATGTTGGAAAACTCGAAGCCTAAGAAGAAGAAGAGACTTATGTCTATGCCGACCATAGAGAAGTAATGACCCTAGTCCTGAGGTAAGTACCGAGTTCCTTGCCGAACTCTAAGGAGGACTAGAGGGAGAATTTGTTCCATACAAATTGTATTGTTAAAGACCAATTGTCAACAATCATTATGGATGGGGGAAGTTATACTAATATCATTGCATAGTCCTTTGTGCAGAGGTTGAGTCTACCAACTTCCAAGCATCCCTAACCTTACAACCTGTATTGGCTTCATGATAAAGGTGCTTTGTACATAACTGAACAAGTGACCATACTGATTAGTGTTGGGAATGTGTACAGGGATGAAGTAGTTTGTGATGCTATCCCTGTAGGAGCTTCACATCTACTGTTTAGATAACCTTGGTTGTTCGACCAACGTATTACTCATGACGAGTATTAGAACACATATGCCTTTGTTAAGGATAGAAGAAAGATTGTGTTGCAACCCATGACCCTATCTCAAGAAAATGAAACCTATAACCAGCTCACCCGAGTTAGTAAGAAGAAAGCCTTGGTGATGAGCTGAAGAGAGCTCCAAGCTGCTGAAGAGAGCTCCGAGCTGTTGAAGAAGCTAAAGAACCTATGTTCTTATTGGTTAGAAGGATGTTGTAGGTAAAAGCTTTACAGAATGTTCCACATGAGATCAATAGCCTGATAAATGAGTTTTCTAATCTATTCCCTAAAGAACTACCTAAGAGACTATCCCTAGTCTGAGGTATAGAGCATTACATTAATCTACAGCCAGGTGCTACTCTATCGAATCAACCTGCATATAAAATGAACTCTAAGCAGGCTGTCGAGCTAAAAAGATAAGTGGACGAACTCATAGAGAGAGCATATGTAAGGGAGAGCATAACCCTTATGTTATACTAGCACTGCTCGTTCCAAAGAAAGATGGTTCATGACACATGTGCATTGATAATTGAAAAATCAACCGAATTACTGTCAAGTACAGATACCCGATACCGAAGCTCGATGACATGCTAGATAAGCTTTATGGCGCCAAGATATTTTCGAAGATTGATCTGTGAAGTGGCTACCACTAAATTCTCATAAGGCCAAGTGATGAGTGGAAAACTACCTTCAAGACTAGGCATGGACTTTATGAATGGTTGGTTATGCCATTTGGACTTACTAATGCGCTGTGTACATTCATAAAGTTAATGAACCATGTAATGTGCCCTCTAATTAGAAGATATGTGGTCATATACTTTGATGACATATTGATACACAATGCCAACTTGAATGACCATGTTCAATATCTTCATGAAGTATTTGCATTTTGCGAACTGAGAAGTTGTATGGGAATGTAAAGAAATGTACATTCTGCTAAAAAGAGGTGATTTTCCTAGGGTTTGTAGTGTTAGGAGAAGGACTCTGAGCAAATGAGGAGAAGATCAGAGCTGTTCTTAAGTGACTGATGCCAAAGAATGTCACTGAGGTTTGAAGCTTTCACGGCGTAGCTTCTTTTTATAGGCAATTTATCAAAAACTTCAGTACCATAGCCGCCCCCTTGATTGAATTAACAAAGAAGAATGAAGGGTTTAGGTAGAACGATTGAGTTGAGCAAAGCTTTAGGAAGATCAAGGAGAAGCTCACCTCAGTGCCTGTCCTTTCATTACCAAATTTTGAAAATCCCTTCAAATTAGAATGCGATGCATTGGGAATGAGAATTAGCACTATCTTAATGCAAGAGCGACAACCTGTCACCTACCACAGTGAGAAGCTTAGTGACCATGAGTCTTTGAAGCATCTAGGGAGTCAAAACAAGCTTTTGAAGAGGTAAGCCAAGTGGTTGGAGTTTATGGAAGGGTTCTCGTAAGTCATCCAGCACAAAAAGGGAAGCATAAATGTGGTTATCGATACTCTATCACGCGGCAGGCCTTGTAGACCACCTTGTAGACAAAATTATTAGGATTCTCACTTATTACCGAGCAGTATGCTCATGACCTTTATTTCGGCCCTATCATAGAACAATGTAGGGATGGAATTGCTATCAAGGGATATTATCTTAAGGAAGGCAATTTGTTTAAAGACCAAAGGTTGTGCATAGCAAACTATTCCATACGTGAACTGTTGATCAAGGAAGCTCATAGCAGTAGATTATTAGGTCACTTTGAGGAGACCAAGATCGCTAGTCTATTGAAGGAGAACTTTTACTGGCTAAACTTGGCCAAGAATGTCCATAAGGTAATTAGTAGTTATGAAGTGTGCAAACGTACTAAGGGGAAGAGAGAACCCCATGGATAGTACATGCTATTACCAACACCAACCTTATATTGAGTCAACCTCAGCATGGACTTTGTGCTAAGGTTGCCCTGAACACCCAAAGGGAAAGATTCTATTTTTGTTAAATGGACTGCTTTAATAAGATGGCACATTTCATTCCTTGCCATCAAACTAACAATACTCTATATATTGTTGATTTGTTTTTGTAGGAGGTTGTTCGACTACATAAGGTATCGAAGACTTTTGTCTCAAATTGGGACACAAAATTCTTAAGCTATTTTTGAAAGACTTTTTAGAGAAGACTTGGAACTAAACTTGTATTTAGCTCCAGTAGCTACCTTCAAACCGATACTAGATTGAAGTGATGAATAAGACATTAGACAATTTGCTTAAAGCTGTTGTAAGGAAGAACTTGAGGGATTGTGATACGGACTTGTGGATGAACATACGAACCCAATATCACGCATAACCAAAGGGGGCGGGTCTAAGCCATGAGATGGCTTGAAAAGTAAGTGAAAGTTGAGGGATGAGCAAAGGCTCCTGTGTACCGATGATGGATTTACGCATCAACGTCTTATACAAGCTTGGGACACACTTAATATGATGCACAAGTATGGTTGAAAGTCACTCATGTCTATGCTCGAATAGGCTAAATAAGATTAGCTCAAGAGTAAGCAAAAATGATACTTAGCTTGAGAGAGAGAGAGAGAGAGAGAGAGTAAAAAGGTTCAGTGTATTCTTACAAAAATGGATCCCTACCTGTTAAACAAAAGGAGAATTATTTACAAAGAAAGCATGAATTCATGCGTAAAGAACATCCTCTATTAGAAAGGATAGTATAGATATTAGAAAGGATAATGTGTGCGTTTTTTACTCAGTCTACGATCCTGACAACACTGTAAGCCAAGTAGAGGTAGGCCTTTGATTAAGTCTATTCGGCGTTGGTAATTCGGCACTCTGACTGCTGGGGTTAGATAGGGGTTAGCTTATGGGTGACTCACATTTAGGTCAACCTCAGATGGTTGGCTCTTGACAATTGTTAGCTCGGCCTTAGCAATGTGGAGGGCTGTTTTCCTGATTTGGTGCTTAGATTGGGATGCTATGGTGGCATCGGTTCCACATGTCGATTTGCCAAGACTTTTTAGAGATGCTCCTTGTAAATATCCAGGTCGAGGCTGTACACCAAAATGTCATCAAAATAAACTATAACAAAATTCCCTATGAATTCTTGGAGCACATGATTCGTCAAGCGCATAAATGTGCTCGGCGCGTTAAATAATCCAAATGGCATTATAAGCCATTCATATAAACCATGTTGTGTCTTGAATGCAGTCTTCTACTCATCACCCTTACACATTCAGATCTAATGGTATTTAGATTTAAGGTCGATCTTGGAGAACATTCTTGCTTCACTTAACTCATTTAGCATATCATTAAGCCTAGGTATAGGATACTTGTACTTGATAGTGATTCGATTGATCACTCGACTATCCATACACATCCTCCAAGAACCATCCTTATTTGGCACTAACAAGGCTGGTACGATATAGGGGCTAAGGGACTCGCACACATACCCTTTCTTCATAAGGTTGTTTACTTACCTCTATAGCTTGCAGCCTATACAAGGTTCAGCTTATAGGCAGGCTTGTTTCGCAATGTAGTTGTTGGCTATAGGTCGATTGCATGCTTAATACCTCGAATTAAGGGCAAACCTTTTAGCAATTCCTCTAGAACCATCCTTATTTGGCACTAACAAAGCTGGTACGATACAGGGGCTAAGGGACTCGCACGCATACCCTTTCTTCATAAGGTTGTCTACTTGCCTCTATAACTTGGCAGCCTATACAAGGTTCAGCTTATAGGTAGGCTTGTTTGGCAGTGTAGCTGTTGGCTATAAGTCGATTGCATGCTCAACACCTCGAATTAGGGGCAAACCTTTTAGCAATTCCTCTAGAAACAGGTTGACAAATTCCTCCAGTAAGGTCTTCACCTCAACAGTCAACTCCTCTTCGAATCTCATCTCTAAAATCCTTTAGACAAGTAAGTAGGTTAGTCCTTCAAGCTCCATCTCTCTCTTCAGTTTAGCTCAAGACAATACCAAAGCCTCCTTCTTCAAGGCTCGACTTAGTTGGGACTACATGACCTTTACCTACTCGGTAGTCATAAGGCTTAATTTCATCCTCTTGCCTTCATGCTCTACAGAACATGTATTCCTCTTTCCATCATATATAATTACTTAATTAAACATCTATGGTCATCCAAGTAGAATGTGGGACGTACTCATGGGCAGCACATCATAGAACACTTCATCTCGATATTTACCAATGTAAATCGATACAGACACTTGTTTTTTCACCTATAGGGAACCCTTGTCACTGAGCCAATGAAACTTATAAGGTTTTGGGTGAGGCATGGTCGGCAATTTCAACTGTTGGACCATGAATGCAGAGGCTACTTTAGGGTAGCTCCCATTGTCCATGATCAACATGTATAGTGATTCATTTACCTTGCATTCAATATAGAAGAGATTTTCTCTCTATTGGTCTTCAGGTACAGGATTGACACTCATTATCCTCCTCAAAACTAGAATGGTCAGCATAAAATTGCCTTTCTCATTGTAAATAACTTCCTCTTTAGACAGCTCAATCTATCCGTCCTCTTTCAACTGCTCTACTTCCTCATCAGTACTATCGACCTTAACAGTCAGCACCTCGCCTCGTATCACCATTGTTCGCCTATTCGAACATTGACTAGCCATGTGTCCAAATTCTTGGCATTTGAAACACTTCATCTCTCTCATCTTCCTCCTTGAAGTCTAGCCCTTCTCAAACTTCCTCAAGAGTTCCTTCTCCTCGGCTCAGGTTTCAACAACCTTACTTAGTTCCATTCGCACAGTTCTACTTAGAACAAATTGACTATTGCCAAGACAGTTGATGGGTGGTCAAAACCTTCTTGTTTAGCGCCTTTTTGTCCTCTAGGCAGCTTAGATTGTGTCGTCAAGCGTTCTAATATCCAGGGTTTCTAAGACATCCCCAATCTCATACTTCAATTCACCAATGAACCGAGATATAGTTCGGTCCTTTGGCTCTACGATTTCACATCAAATCATTAACATTTGGAATTCCTTAACATAAGTGTCTACACTTGATCCTCCTTATCTTAGCTCTTGTAGTCTTTTGAAAGCATCCTACAAATAGTAGCTCGTTATAAACCCTCTTCGCATAACCCTCTTTATTTCATCCCAACTCCTAATCTCTTGTTCTCCTTCCCTTCTCCAGGTAGCTTGCAAGTTCTTCCACCATAAGGTGGCATAACTAGTGAACTCCAACACAGCAAGTTTAACATTTGCATTATCAAGCACATCATGATATTCAAACTGCTTTTCAATCCTATCTACCCAATCTAGGTAGTCTTCAACATCACCACTTCTAGAAAAATTTGGGATATACATCCTTAATCCTTCGACTCTAAATGCTCGTACATTTCTTTCTTCAGCTTCATAGTAATCTTCTACGTCATCATCTCCTTTTGCTTCTTCCCTAATCTCTTTAAGCACTAGCCTTCGTTTAGCATCCCTACCAACACTTTCAGCTCAGGGTAATTGAGTTGGGGCATTAACTTGGCTAAACTGACTATTGCCTCGTCTTTACTATTCGTGTTCCCTGGTGGGCTTATTTCTAGCTCGCTGCCTGTCTTCTTGAATAATAGTCACTAAGCTAGCTACTAAGTCCATAAGCTTATCTAAGCGGTCACTTACCAACTAAGGTGTGAAGCTTCCTTCCTATCTTTGGCCATGTTAAGTACCACTTTCTTGGTTTCCTAAAATTCCTTGAACACTTGAGTCTAACATTGTTGGTTACTTCATAAAATTGACGTCTAATAATATCACTTAGAGATCAATAACTACTACTCTAATCACCACGATAATTACATAACAAATGAACAATCAACCATACTCTATTCTGCTTATTAGAAACAATGGAAAACAAAGCATAGAACACTTCTCAACTACTAAGCTCCAAGGATAACAATAAAACCATTATCTCACGAGAGCAGCAATCAAACTACTTAAAGAACACCGTAGCAGAATCCAGCTTCCAACATAAGTAAGCTCTGACACCAAGATGATACAAACTCGTGAATAAACACACAAACCTAAAATCACACATAACCAAAGGGGGCGAGTCCAAACAGTAAGATGGCTCGAAATGTAAGTGAAAAGTCAAGGGATGAGCAAGGGTTCCTGTGCATCAACGATGGATATTATATACTAACGCCTTACACAAGCTTAGGACACACTTGATATAATGCACAAGTATGACCAGAGGTCGCTCATCATTAGTCTACACTCGAATGGGCTAGATAAGAGTAGCTCAAGAGTAAGCAAATGGGACACTTAACTCAAGAGAGAGAATAAAAAGGTTCAGTGTATTCTTTTGTATATTTCTTGCAGCTATTACATTATGCGAATATTTATAGTACCATGTTAAGGAAGTCCTAAGTTGTAGAAAATGATGAAAATGGATCCCTACTTACTAAACAAAAAGAGAATAATTTACAAAGAAAGAATGAATTCGTATGTAAAGAACATCCTCCATCAGAAAAGACAGTACGAATGTTAAAAGGACAGCACGCGCACGTTTTACTCAATCTGCGATCCTGACAACACTGTGAGTTGAGCGGCGATGAGCCTTTAATCAAGTCTGTTCAGCATCGGTAGTTTAATACTCTAACTACTAAGGTTGGATAAGGGTTAGCTCAAGGGCGACTCAGATTCAGGTCAGCCTCGGATGGTCAACTCTTGACAATTGTCAACTCGACCTTAGCACTGTGGAGGGTTGTTTTCTAAATTTGGTACTTGGATTGAGGTGCTACGGTGGGGTCAGTTCTACATGTCGGCTGCTTACTTCAATAGCTTCCTGGATGTTTTAGAGAGCAAAGTAGCTTGATAGATTAAATTGAGGCAAACACTACTCGTCGATACTTAACTCACCTCAAATAGCTCAACAGACCATTTGAGAAAGTCCTCGGACTTGGGATCAAGTGATTGGTCATTGATCCCTATCAGATTGGGATCTATGCCTCCTAGTTGTGGAGTTCGCATACAACCAAACTATCCATAGCACTATAGGGGAAGACCCCATTCGAGGTCATCTATGGCCTTAACCCCGCTATTCCTTTAGACATGATCAACGCCTGAGTAGCTATTGAAGAGAGTCAATCCGAAGTCAACCGAGCCTAAGAACTACATCAACTAAACCAATTTGTAACCAAGGAGATCACTAAATTCAATAAGAGACAACACGAAATTAGAAGCCGAGGGCATCAAACTATTTCCTTCCACCCAAGAGACTTGGTATGGATATACCTTAACCAAGAACAATTCCCACTCTTAAGATAAAGAAAACTATCTCCTTGAGTTGATGGTTTATTCAAAATCCTAAAGAAGATCAACCGCAACACTCACCAAACCGAGTTACCTGATGACTATAGTGTTTCTTTTACCTTAAATGTCTCTAATCTGATCCCTCATCAACTAGCAAAAGAAGACCTCGCGTACACCCTAAAAGAAGAAGTAGAAACCACTCTAGATTTGAGGGTAAATCTTTTCGACGTTTAAGCAGATGATAGGAATCAGCCCCTGAGACCAATCACACATAACTAAGCTAAAGGACTCCAAGGACTCACGTAGAGAATGCTAGCTTAAAACCAAAGCCGAGGCGGGGATCCCTATGCCAAATTGATCTCCTGCTGACCTATTTGCCAGATCCTCACATGTGTCAAACATGCTCCTACTTAGCAGCAAAGTCCTAATCTAGAAGACAGCTTAAGATTAGCCGAGCCAAGCTCTCTAACCGACCATAGGCATCTAACTCCAATATAACTAACTTCCTTATTAGACTAATTGGCTCCTAACTTAATCTAGATTAGGTCGGCCCCCAACTACAGTGCTTTCTTGCTTTTGCCTACCTTGTATCATAATCCTAATGTCCAGCCATCAAGTGACACATGTCTTTTGAACACAACTATCCAAATTGATTTTTTCTTTTTTGTACTGAATATTTTTTTATCTCTTTACCCTTTTTAGTATGTTTCATGTAACCTAATTATAGAATACCCTTTTTTCTTTTCATACATGTAAAGCAAGCTTAGTGGATGAGTATATAAACCCCTATTTTCTTATACACAAACAATCAACTAATCAATATTGAGTTATTCAAGTTGAGCAACCTTAGTGTTCTCATTATCATTCAACTCTTATTTATTCCCTTAGTAAGGAGTAGTGGCGAGTAACCCTTCAGTATGGATCGATGTGTCATATCTAGTGGATTATAGGCTAAGTAGGATTGAGTGGTGCATCATATCTATTCGGTAGCTACCCGAACATTGCCAACTTTTTTCCTGTTTGTTTTTTCTTTGTTTCATTGTGGTGTTTCTCTACTTATCCAACCTCGGAGACGCATCAATAGTTGTCAAAATCGTGATTCTACTGTTTATTTTAATGGATAGAATTGGTAGAATCATATAAAATTGTAAGTTTATAGGATCATATGTTCAAGTTCATAATTTTATTAAAAATTTACACAAAAATAATTTTATATCCATTTTAACTAAGAAAAACCTTATGAAATTATAAACTTACAGAATCATAATTTTGACTCGTGATTTTAACCATGCTTGTATGTGTATAGGACTATTAATTATTAAATGAACTTAACAGATACTTGGCTTAAATAAAGTGTACTACGTATGCTTGACTAGGTCTAAGAGATTCGAAGAACCAGATCTTAGGGTAGCACCTCAATGATCTTAGTGTGACGTTGTCCTGAGTGGAGTCTCACTTTAAAATGATTTGGGTAAATTATAGGTGATCCTTGGTTCTTAAGGTGTTGAAAATGACCTAATACCAATACTTATGTATGTATGTATGTGTGTATGTATATTGTATGCTAAAGTCATGAGTTCTCTAAGTTCCGGGACATTGAAACTATGTTATATGATGGACCTAAATAAAGATAAGAAAATTGTTGTTTGTTGCATATAATAAATGTAAGCCATTTAAAACATTTATGCTTATGCATTTATTATGTGATTGTTACCTTGTACTGAGGTATACTTACCCCTTCGCAAAATTTTTTTTTTTTAAATGTTAGAATAGGATATAAGGACTATGAGGACTATTATAGTGAGTATGACTATTTTGGTAATAATGCATACTATTATGATTACTATTTTGACTATAGAAATGGTTCGATGTAGTTGGAGTACAATTGAGAAATTTGTTGAGCTATGTTATTAGATGGTTAGTTATTTACTTATATTTTGCATTTTGGGCTATAAGAAATCACTTGAGACTTCTCTTGTTATTATCTTTAGTAAATTGTTATTTGTCATATCTGGCAAATGTGAGACATTTGAGTCTTCATATATAGTTTCTTGAGATAGTTATAGTTGAATTCTGAATTTAACTTTATTTTCATTAAATAAAATAACTCAGGTGTTGATCATTATGTAATTATTAGTGAATTAAGTATGTTAAAGACCTCCATGAAATTTTGAATAAGAGTTATTACAAGTTTTTGATGATTGTTGAAATATGAAGAGATTTTAATAGGTTGATTTTAGATGCGTAACATCTCATTAGACTATAAGGATATATGGCATGCTATAATTTCCCAAGTTCTAAGGCATTACACCATAGTTGTTAGCATGACTACCTTACAAACAATTGGGTTATAGTCTACTCATAAATGTAAGCTGCTCAACCCACCACTAGTAGGAGCTGGCTATCCACTCCTTAAAGGATCAAGGGTGGTAGGTAGCCTTCTCCACTCCTTATTTTTTAAAGTAAAAAGAGAGGAAAACTTAATAGGGTTACGCAACTGATTGATTTTCCATGATATATATATATAAATATATATATATATATATATATATATTAGTAGGAGGTGGCTACCCACCCCTTATAGGGATTGCACAAACCCCTTATAGGGATAGGCTACTATCCCTTATTGTTAGTAGGTCGAATGACCCTCTCTTTAGAGTGGGTCCAAACCTACTTTGGTTTTTGGGATGAAAGTCAACTACTTAGGGGCAATGAATGGTTGACAGCAACCTTTAGGGGTTGCATGAGTCCTTGTAAGTGGCCTTCATTTGCCTTTGCTCTTGGGTTGCTAGAATAACCATCAATTTGTTTAGGTTAGTTTTTTTTTTCTTTTTCTTTTTAATTTTTCAATATATAATTAAATATTTAATTATTTAAGACTTTGTAATTACTTTCATCATTTAAGTTTACATGTGTTTTATTTTTTATTTCTTTGATTTTTTAATAATCTTTCTACATTTTTTAATATTTTTTTTATAATTTTTACTTAAATAATATATACATTATTAATTTATTTAATTTTAATTAACTTTTTTAACAAATTAGATCTCACTATGTGTCATCTCTAGTTTGACAAATAACAACTAACAGAGAGAGGAGTGGTTGCATACTTTTGTAAATATTGAGGATGAAATAAAACTAAGTAAAGTTAGAGGATTCAATTTAGAATGAACAGCAAGGTTTAAGGATTAAAAATATAATTCTCTAAAATCTAAATATGTATTCTTGTTTTGCTAACTTGCATTGGAAAGCACTTATTGCAAATCATCTAATTTAAGATTGTTTAAAATTTCTATTATTATTTAATATATCAATAATAATCGCACGATCACTATATATTTGGAAGGTTTTCCAAAATAAATGGATAAAAACCAGTCTCATTCTTGATGCACTCGCTATTAAAAATTTAAGCATGATAAAGGGGGTTAATTAGAAAATTATTCTTTTAATGAGAAAAAAAAAATAACATAGTACTAACACACAGGTAACGAAGGAAAGAGGGTCAAATATATATACATATATATATTGAGCCAATCAGATTGGGAAAGAATCAGATAATATGCCGTCGTAACGAGTGAAAAAA